>VCJN01002915.1:0-106654 GCA_006384855.1 Tetraselmis striata | reverse complement strand
CCCCCCCCCCCCCCCAAAAGCAGCACTACGACAAGATCAGCAATACAGTACAAGCCGCCTACAGGCGGCCCGCATCCCACACGAGGCCGCGCAGGTCGGGCCGATCGTCAGGTCTACGGGGCGGGCACGCCGCGAATCGCCGCGCCCGCCGCCTGTACCGGCACCGGACGCCGGACGCCGTCGTTCGACCGTCGCCCGTCCGTCGACGGACGCCGGGCCCCGGGTCGGCGGACTGCCCCTGCACCGCGGCGACCCCTTTTTACAGCATCATTTTACAGGATATACTTGGACTACCGTAAAAATAAGTAAGGAATAGTCGCTGAATAGTCTCGCTTGCTGATTCAGCAGTAAAAACGCGCTGCGGTACCGCGTTATTTTGGCGTTTTAGACGAATATATGACGTGCGTGGACTAGAATATACGCGCATCCATTCAGAACCTGACCGTACACGTACCGGTACCGTGCAATCAAACGAGCGAACACCGAACGTATGACGGTTCATGCACGAAGCGCGTACGGCAGAGGACGGACGGAGGACGGACGGAGGACGCCTAAAAATCCGTGATTAAGACTGTATTGAAACCTGTATCGATTCTCTCATATTCCAGGCGATTTCGGACGCGGCTCTCCTTTTCCTCAAGCCGAGGTAGGGGAACGAGTTAATTTTCCTGCCAGTCTGCACTGTCACAGTAGAGAGAAACATTTCAAAAAAGATGTACGGGTACCGGGCTAGGTGGACTGAGTGTCGCAGTGTCACACTTTATATCAGAATCCGGGGTCGCGACTGCTGTACTATACAACTCGTATTGTGTCCATGAAGTATTCACGGGCATTGATGCAATAAAACTCGTACCAAGTAGTCGCTTCTGATACGTGCGGCCGTAAATATGAGCGCGCCACGACCACACGAGGACGAGTTGCCATTGATATATCCATCGAGCTTTTTCCAGATCCTTTTGTAGGTAGCTCATGTATTAACTATATATCCATCGACCTGATGTGCTTTCTCGCAGCAGGTCGCAGTACGGGTACTAAATCCTCCAAGTACATATGGTCTATAAGAGTCGAGGTACCAGAAATAGAATGAATTTCTCAAAACGCGTTGTGTCATATAAAGTACAGGGTATCCATGGATACATTGATGCTTGGCACAGGCGGGAGGTCAGGTAGCGGTAGTGGGATGAATTTTTATCAGGAGTAGAACCTTCTACTGCCTTTACGCGGCGTTTTTTTGCAACAGACGGAAAACCCTTATCAACATACTGACCGATTGTCTAGCCAAAATACCAGACAGCTCCATCAGCTACAGGTATCTGATAATCCTTAATCCTTATACCTCCCGATGATGTTTCACTATACTGCGCGGCCACCCATGTATTCGATGATACAGTGACACTACCCGTACCTAAATTTAAGAATGACAATTTTTCGGCCCCTCCCCCTGTTTAATATACAGGTGCATTAAGTAAAGTACTGACACGCTCGTGTATGGCCCTCGTCCTCGCGCTCGATGCATTTACGTTAGCGACTGCACAGAGGGGGATTCATCATACAGGATGAAGTGGCACTTGCGCTGCTTACAGGGAACCGATATTAATTAATGTAGCGATACCTGGTACCCGTAAGGTCGTGAATGGTCGCGATATCAAGCGATGATATCAGGAATCGCACCTGATGCTCATCATTCGTTGATGGTACCTGTGTATGTAGTAACGACTGATACCTATCGCTATCCACCCGTACGTACGAAAAAAGTTGCGTTAAATCTCTCATACGCGTGTACAGGGACGGGTATCAGTACCCGTCATGTTCCGTCGCACATTCTTGCGCGCAATTGCGCATAATGTTACGGGTACAAATACTCCTCAAAACGCGTGTCCATAATAAAGTGATCACAGATGACACCGGCCGATGGCAGAGGTACTTTTTCGCGGCGTTTGTTTACAATATCTGACAAACTCTCACAGACCGAAATACTCGCAATTTTCCGATCATGTTCCACTTTGTGCGACCAACAGAACAATAATTATCAGAGCGTAATCGTAAGTCACTCCGAGTATGACGGGCCACCTTGTCTGTCCGCTTGGTAGAGCGATGGTCTCTTGCCCAGGAGGTTCCCGGATCGATTCCCGGCTCTGTCCTAACATGAGTTCTCGTATACCGCCGGCAGTTTGCTCTATCTCTCTCTCTCTCTCTCTCTCTCTCTCTCTCTCTCTCTCTCTCTCTCTCTCGTCAACGTTAATGTGTGTTAGTGTCAATAGTGTGTCGGCGTCAGTGTAGTTACACCCGCGCCGTATGTGTACATATATCGTGGGAATATCTTCTCACATTCCATCCCTCTGAAAGGCAGGTGTAGCGGTTGGCACTGCTAGTTGGCCACGGTATGACACTGATAGTTTGTCCTATCATCATGGTATTCGTGATATGACACTGTAGTAGTTGGTCATATCAGATCGTCTGTAATGCGTGACATCCGCAAATCGACCCTCACCGGGAATCGATATGTGAACTCTGCGCTTTGCTACAGCAAGGAGGTAGCATTTGATAGCCGCGCTCATCTATCAAAAGCGCGGAGGATCGTTGGATGACACACTACGATAGTGTATTGTATATGAAGTAACTTGACAGTTGAATCAGCGATGCGTCGATTTTTCAGAAAATTTTAAAAGAACGGGTTCTGATGTTATATCACTGGCCTACAGTTCCATGAATAATTGCATTGCCAGCGCTTTGAAGTACATGTACCAGCAGCGAGCGTTTGCATTGCCAGCGCTTTGAAGTACCAGTTTATTTTTCCATTACCAGCAACGAGTAGCGAGTACCGGTACCGGCAGGGGTCAGGTACCAGTACCAGCAGTTCTGGGGAACTGCCCTTTTTGTAATTCACACCAGTACCAGTCAGGTACCGAGTCCGAGGCGTAGGAGACGGTGTGCTCGTGCCGCTGGCGGCACGCTGGGGGTGGAGCGGGCGGGCGCGTGGTCGATGCCGCCTGGAGCCGCAGGCGTTGACTGCGGTGTCCGTGGTCGTCCCGGTTTTTCGATTTCTTGCAGTACTTTATGCAGTACTTCCGATGCCGGCGTCATTCCCACCCAGCCCACAGCCCCCTCCCGACCCTCAGCCCAAGCCCCAACCCCGCCCCCATCCCCGCAGCCACACCACCGCCGGCGCGTATCCCCGAGTCACCCGCGGCACCGTCCGAGGCAGCTTCACAGCACCTATCTTCGCCCGTCGGTCCGCACTTCACGGTGATGACTCCGCGTGCGCGCCGCCCGCCATGGTCCAAGCCGCACCCCTCCGCCCCCCTTTCCCCAACCACACCCGCCCCCCTCCCCAACCCCGCAGCCACACCACCGCCGGCGCGCATCCCCGAGTCACCCGCGGCACCGTCCGAGGCAGCTTCACAGCACCTATCTTCGCCCGTCGGTCCGCACTTCACGGTGATGACTCCGCATGCGCGCCGCCCGCCATGGTCCAAGCCGCACCCCTCCGCCCCCCTTTCCCCAACCACACCCGCTCCCCTCCCCATCCCCGCAGCCACACCACTGCCGGCGCGCATCCCCGAGTCACCCGCGGCACCGTCCGAGGCAGCTTCACAGCACCTATCTTCGCCTGTCGGTCCGCACTTCACGGTGATGACTCCGCATGCGCGCCGCCCGCCATGGTCCAAGCCGCACCCCTCCGCCCCCCTTTCCCCAACCACACCCGCTCCCCTCCCCATCCCCGCAGCCACACCACTGCCGGCGCGCATCCCCGAGTCACCCGCGGCACCGTCCGAGGCAGCTTCACAGCACCTATCTTCGCCCGTCGGTCCGCACTTCACGGTGATGACTCCGCGTGCGCGCCGCCCGCCATGGTCCAAGCCGCACCCCTCCGCCCCCCTTTCCCCAACCACACCCGCTCCCCTCCCCATCCCCGCAGCCA
Organism: Tetraselmis striata; assembly: GCA_006384855.1. Taxonomy (NCBI): domain Eukaryota; kingdom Viridiplantae; phylum Chlorophyta; class Chlorodendrophyceae; order Chlorodendrales; family Chlorodendraceae; genus Tetraselmis; species Tetraselmis striata. The sequence goes on along the minus strand of VCJN01002915.1, from coordinate 102,732 downwards.
CACCACCGCCGGCGCGCATCCCCGAGTCACCCGCGGCACCGTCCGAGGCAGCTTCACAACACCTATCTTCGCCCGTCGGTCCGCACTTCACGGTGATGACTCCGCGTGCGCGCCTGCGCGCAGCGGTGTGGGTCGCCCCGCCAACTCCACAAGACTCAAGACATGAAGACGGAGGCGGTGCTCATTCTCGCGTGGGCTTCAGGCAGCTTTATTGAAGTTGCCGGTGACGTTGTACTACGCGGTAGGCTCTTGTTGCTTACGCTTTTGTAATTCAAACCAGTCAGGTACCAGCACCAGCAGTACCAGCAGCGAGTAGCGAGTACCAGTACCAGCAGCGAGCGTTCGCATTGCCAGCGCTTTTAAGTAGTCGCTACCAGTTTTTTTTTTCATTACCAGCAGCGAGTAGCGATTACCAGTACCAGTACCTCCCAACCGTGAGATCGTAATATAGGACGGCTATATGTGGAATTAAGGACCGTGGGTGGGTGGGCGGGTGGGTGGATGGATTATAGTACTTAGTAGTACATTTCAGTAGATAAGCGCTTTAGTCATGCACCTATAGGCCCGATCCGCTGCACAATACGGGTACCCGTACGGCAATAAAGCTCACCGCCGAAAAATCGACCCTTCGCTGGATAAGGAGTATATGGTGGGGATATCTCATCATAGGGAGCCACGCGCGTACCCTCCGCCCCCCTCCCCCCTCCCCTCCCCCCCACCACCATGCCATGGGCCCATTTTTAAAGTACTTCCCCGGAATTAGCGTACGGCCGTACGCCAGCATTTCACCCGGAAGGCTGGAACATTGTACACCTGGTCCTACAGTCGGACGACGAGCGTACGCTCCTAGCAGATACATGTGAAAGGGCCCCGTATGTGCCTCCAATCACTATATATAATTACATGAGCTAGCAGCAGAAGGCGATATCGGAAATCACCAAAGTAAAAGGCAATCAGAAAGGTCCTCTACAACGACTGCGGGGTGGAAGCAGTAACATGAGAAGACGTAGAGTGGGCACGAGCACACGCATCAGACTTGACCATCTGCACACCGGCAGAGAGAATGCCGCCCATGGTACCATGCACGCAAGCCGAGACCCGCTGCAACAGCCCCCGCCGTGTGCGCGACAGGTGACGGCGAAACTCAGCTGGTTGGCTGGCGACAAAGTTTCGAAGTGCCTGAACGGATTGACCACGAAGAAAGCAAGAGGTCGGGGCGGAAGGACCGCCAGGGAAGTTGCGCACAGCCAATAGCACCGCGAAGATGTAGACCATCGTCAAAGCGGACTTCCCAAGACGGCCGCGGTCCTCAACCACAAAAGGGTAGTACGGGTGAACACCCTGCACTGGGGCGGAAGACGCCCGGTCCGCTGCCAACATAGCATGCTCCGCCTCGGTCGCCGCGATTCCCGGGATGCACCAGCGGGGGTCGTTGCTCCAAGTGGGGGTCGTGGAGGACACGCACGCGAAGTCGATCATGTAATCGCACGCCCCCCCCCCACCCACCCACCCCGCCAGCGTCACTATATATAATATACCAAAATATATGTCAGACTGCCTGTATTACGGCTGTACCTGTATACTAATACTGGCAGATTCCATAAAATCTGTGGAAATGTGTCCGCGCCACGCCAGACTGCAGTACTACACGGTACTGCGTACTACCTATACTAGCCTACATGCCTCTAGCCTACGACTGCGCAATACCGGTTATCTTATGCTACAGTGTTGCGCATATGCCGCAGCAAGCAAGAGCAGCATACATTATCCATGTATTACCCAACCAACTCTCGTTTCCCGGCCAATTACTGATACACTGCGCCGCGGTGATCATACACGCGCTAGCGCCGTGGCAGCCGGCAGCGGCGCCCGGAGAGCAATTGCTCTCGACTTATTCTCGACGTCACGACCAGTAGGCAAGGGCAGGCGATTAGGCGGTAAGGTAGCCACCCAGCATGTTTACGAGGAGGTTGCTATGGAAGACGGGCGTACTCATTCCGTACGGCATCCAGTCCCCGCTCATAGTCGCTAGCTTTGTAATGCATGAATTTCAGTGACTTCCATATCTGTGTTCCAATAAAGTTTCCTAGAGTTCCGATAGATATCTTGGGTAAATTACATCGACTTAACGAAGTCGAACAGCGAAACTAAGCATCTTGTTACGTTCAACGCTGGTTAAAAAGTAAATACAAGTTCACGGTACTCATACCACGACTGGTACATGTATGAATCGATTGCACATGCCCATCAATCATGTCAAGTTGGTACCTAGGTACTAACAACTCAGTAGCCTTTGTCGTATGTAAAAAATAACGAAAACAGTGAGGAGCACACAAACGGTTGCATGCCGCGTTTAAGCGCCTTATCCGTGTGTTGATCTCCTAGTAGCTGTCGCAATCAGTATCGAGTAATAGTCTGGTACCTGAAATGATCCCAGCGGTGATGGGTATGTTACCGTCTCCGATAGAGATAGCAGTCAATGCGGCATGAGATCGCAGTCAACGCAACAGCGAAATCTGGAGGGCAAAACAAGGGCCACGCGAATTATTATGGCCGCTATTTACTATCCACAGGAGAGTAGACCTAACAATGTTAAGGTAATCCCAGATACCTTGGATGGTAGCGGCCATTGTGTATGCCCGCCATAGTCGTGTACGCGTATGTGTACTCGTACCCTGATATAGTGTGCTTTCGTACGAGTGCTTTCAACGTACCCCGAGTTGGCGGTCCCTAAGCAACGCGATGATGGGGTGATTTATTTCTTACCCCGCCGGGACAGGCATGGGCAACAGTAAAACCCTTACAGTGTCTCCGATAGGATAGTCATCAGATCCCCCGAACAGGCCGGAGGCGCGCGAGGAAGGGCGTGTTTAACGAGCGGAATAATCAGCGGTGGTGTCCCTTGAGTAAACTATAATTAGGAACCGCATTGCCTGTCCCCAAGCGCTAAACAAAAGATCTTCAAACAAAACCCGAGGAAAAGCAGACGCGGCCTTAAAACCCCATAGTTTTGATGCAGTGTATCCATATCACATGGTACAGGAAAAGTCTCGGGTGTACCTTGACAGCATCCATCATGTTCGTGACCCGTCCGTTTGGGAGCTCCCCAAAACGCTCAATTGACACCGCAGCTAGCCGCCTGGCCACGCCAGGCTTCTCACCCTTGGGGAGCCGTAGCAAAAGGATCTGGGCAAGGTCCTCTTCGGTCATTCGCATATCCGCCAGCGCCACCTGCGCGTCGCGCACGCATGAAGTGATCAAGTCAGCCTCAGAGAGGATCAAGCAAGTGGCATTCCTAGACTGAACGTGCATGGCGAGCAGGGGGAGGGGGGGGGGGGGGTGCCCTAAGTCGGGGCTTGATAATTGTTGATGTCAGACCCAGGCGCAATGTCAGCTCCCGCTGCATTTCCAGCCCCAGCATTGCGCCACCCTCCGGGCGGCATGGCGAAGCACCGAGCGGCAAGCACGGTGCGGATTGACTTGCCCACAGTGCGGCAGCAGCGTGCGCATGATGGTACGTATCTGGGACACAATGCTTGGGGCGCCTCCATCTTGAAGAAACTTTTTTGCGGAGCCACAGACACAAAGGCGGGCACACAAGGGGGGAGTTGTTCAGCTTGGTTACGGTGCTTAATTCCGTTTAAAACTGGCGATATCTGACGCTCGCCAGCCATCAAACGCCGATTATGGGCAATGTGGGAAACCAAAGGAGGGAGCGGTGACCACGGCGACGGCCACATTTAAAATCTCTCTGAGTAGCAGACATTGGCAATCGTGGTATGACAACCCAAAAGCAATGCATTGCTATGTATACTATATAGCAATAAGACTTGACAAATGGCGCATGGCATGCTCCACCGTGGCTCGGGGGGGGGGGGGGGGGGGGGGGGGGGGTTAACACGTGCATTTCTACGCATCTTGAATATGTAATTTATTGGCGCAGTATGTGTCCATAAACATGGACTGTGGATACGCATTCTCAGACAAAGGTGTGTGTATCGCCCCTTTCTGAAGTGGCACATGGCCTAGTTACCACTTGAATGATTTTCTTTCCAGCACATATCCAAAACAATGCTGTATGCGCCCATTTTGACAATTACCCGCGACTCATGGTTGCACGACTCGGTGTTTGACTACAAAAAATGTGGAAATTCCATATGCATAGTCAGTCAGGGATATAATGTCATAAATGAGTTGATAATTAGGCACAGAAAAAGCTGCATGCCACAATCTCATAGGGCACTTTGTGTGCAAAGTGCATAGTCCTCGTGTCGCTGGGACTAGTCGCGCAGAAATAGCCCGAAGATCCCAGATGATGCGTCTTACTCAGTCATGAGCCAGGAGTAGTACCAACATCATGTAACAATGCCTGCCTAGTCGTGTGAATTACAAATCGCCAGTAACAGCAAATCTTTTGATAAAGCCGCACCAGGAGATCAACACAAGCGCCGCCCTACTCGCAGACCATGTTCTCTGCCTTTGTAGTATTCTTACGCATGGGCCCTCCCCATGGCGGCACGCTGTGCGCACGTGGGTACCAGATATTCGACAACTACTTCATTACTGCTTCACACTTCAGGCTTTTGTAGGTATTTTTATTTGTCGTTACCGTACGATTACTCGATATTACTCGATATATATACGAGTCACTATACGTGTAAATAATACAGCGCTGCTTTCATCAGCCAACGGATGTACCGGTGCGGGGCTAGGGGTACTGTATCCCCGCAACGACATGTTAATTACGGGCGCTTACCGATCGGATAATAATCTCGCCGCAGTTCAGTTCTGATGGATAGGCCGGTCCTGTCCCGCCCGGGGGCGAAAACGAGGAAAAAACGACGGTCGCGCGGACTACGGGACAAATCTGATGCAAAAATATACGACGGCGGCGCATATCGCCGCGCGCGCCGGGAGGCTATTTGTCTCTTCTTGCGCATATGAGTTACGGGCATGTCACTTTGACTTCTTATGTATCTACCGCGCCGTACCTCGCGTTACTGGCACTCGTACTAGGAATATTCTATTATTACATTATTTGCAAACATTCAAATGTTGAACACATTAGTAAGTTCGCAAACATGTGCTAGTATGTTTGCATCACACATGTACACCCAGCAGTCCTCGTCCTACGTCCTTATATCATAACGGCATATACCAGTGTACCACAGTTCCGTAGCTCCTGGTTTCGCCGTGCTCGTACTGTGAGTCAGTGAATGAGTGTAGCAAGGCCGGCATACTGTCTGTCTGCCAAAACCAGCAGCGTCACCAGTGTGCTGGGCTACATCGCTGGTAAAGTTGCAGTTAATGAGGGGATGTATGGAATGCAACATCCCCTGCCTAGTCGTCAAACATTCGTAGTAGCACTCGAGTATAGATCTGCGCAGCAGATGGGGCAGCTCAGCAGGGCCACCGGGGCACCGCACCTTCTCCACAAAGAACGCCACGCCGAGGATTGCGAACAGGAATGACACGAGCATCAAGTACACAAACACCGCCAGCGAGATGAGCCACAGCCGGATGAGGAGCAACTGCACCGGGAGGAGCTGCGCCGCGTTTGCCCTCACAGCCTGCGTGACTGCCACCGCGCCGGAGGCAGACGACAGGTCACCTGGCGGCAAGGAAAGAGGCATGTACTGTCAGCATAGGATACTGTCAGCGCTGCCGGGCGACCACAGGCACGTGGCGTGTTGGATGGTTGGATACCCGATGGGGGGAAACGCTACATCACCCTCTCCCTCACAAACCTAAGGACTTGGCTTTTCTGGGCGGACGGTCCCAATGCAGTTCTATTTATGTAATATCGAAAACGTTGTGTTTTTATTTGTTATGTAATCTATAAAACTCTTTGCCCCCCCCCCCCCTCCCCAACAGGCACAGACACACAGACACACACACACAGACACACAGACACGCGCAAACAGACACACAGACACACACACACACACACAGAGCAGGGGTACATTGATAATGCTGGTGTAAACCTCGATAGATGTATGTTATCTGGCAGCTTATCCGTGTGTACCGCCGCAGAATAAGAGCACTGCGGGTAGGAAGCTGCCCTACCTGTTTCATGACAAATGTTGGCGGCGGTGTAGCGGGACTGTCAGCGAATGCCCCTACAGCTTGCGTGCAGCCCCGGTGTGAGGCGTATGGTGCGCATTCTTATTGTTGCCTCTGCCAGCTAGGATCTATGCGCTAAGCGGCCCAGTGGTGCATCCGATCATGGCAATAGCGCCATCACCGGGTGCATCGGACCAAAACCTTCGAGATTGCAAAACTCTAGATGATGGCGGAAGATCGGGTGGTTGCTGGCTCACCCGCGATGAAAAACAGCATGACCCAGTTGAGGGTGCCCCCGAACGTGGCGAACGGCTGGTAGATGGAGCCCATCAGCAGGTGGCCCCAGCCCGCCATGAGCAGCAGCACGACGGCCGCGGTGAGGGAGAAGTAGTACAGGTCCGGCAGCGCGCGGGTGAGGGTTCCCAGGATGATGCGCACGCGCGGCTGCCAGCGCCACGCAACCACCACCCGCGTGATGGCCAGGATCACCGCAACCCCCGACAGCGCCTTCGCCGCCTGGACCATGTCGGCCAGGCGGTCAACATCGCTGAAGTGCGACGCCATATCCTGGCAGGCAGTGATCACCAGCACCCCTCAGTCAGCCATGGCGTCCAGGGACGGAGGGGGGAGGGGAACTATGGCGTGGGGTTTCTACCAAAGGCAGTGAGAAAGGGCTTACCTGCAGGCCGCTGCTGTCCCGCTGCATGCCCCAGCGGCCACTGTGGGTGAGTGCAGCAGTGGCAGGCGCCTCCACCGACAGGTCTTGCACCGACTGGGGAGAAAGGAAGGAAGGGGGAAGGGGGGTGATGGGGAGGTGAGGGCCGCCACGCGGTCGGCAGAGCCTGGTTAACGAGTGCATGTCACTTCTGGTCGATATGGACCGCAGCCCGAGAGGCAGAGCGCCTGAGGGAGCTCACCGCTACCTCCTCGTGGCGCCGGAGCATAAAAAACCGCGCGGGCATCGATGTCGGGGAATCATACACCTGCGCGAGCAATGGCGGGGTCAGCAGGTTTCAAGTTTGGCGGCGGCAGCGCGCAAAAGGAGGGGGAGGCAAATAGTGTGTGACACCACCCAAATTGCACATTATGTGCCCCCCCCCCCTCCCACCCCAGATTCGCCCCAAGAAGAGAGGAAACACAAATGATATAGTAAGGGAAGAGAGCTATACTTATGATAATGCAGAACAAATATTCAACACGCTACGAGTAAATCACCGCGTATCTGGCCCCATCCATGGAGTCACACCACGGTGCAACACGCTTTACTACTTGGTGATACACTTTAACCCGGCTCGAGGTAACGGCGGGGGAAGGAGGGCGACCTGGTAGCTGCTGCGCGAAGAGAAGGTGGTGGCAAGGTTGAGCGCTGCGCCGCCGTAAACGGCGCTGATCAGCAGGAGCATGCCGATGGCGACGTCGAGCGCGCTGGAGGCGTTGCTGTGCAGCTCCTGCGGGGTGCGGGGGCAGCGGCGGTGAGGAGGGGACGGGGGGGGGGGGGGGGGGGGGGGGGCGGGCAACAGGTGGGATGTTGACCCGACAACAGAGGGAATGGAGGGTGGGAGGAAGGGAAAAGAGGGGGGGGGGGGGGGGGTCCTCACGGAGTTGGCCGGCTTCATGGCGGCTGCGCGGCGGCGCCTGATACGTCTCACTTGGCGGGCCAGAAGTGCATTGCAGTGCCGGCAGGCGTGAGAGGCCCTGGCGGTCAGAGTGCAAGGGAGGGGGGGGGGGGGGGGGGGGGGTCAACATTGGCGACAGAGCGGACGGCATCGAGCCGGCGGATGCGGTGCTAACTGTGACAATACAGATATCGCATGGCGCTAGCGGATGGCGCTGCAATGAGGTGACATTTAGGTGCAAAAGAGGGCGTGGGGTTGGGGAGGGTGTGGGGTTTGGAAGGCGATTACCAGCGCCAGGAACACCAAGCCGGCGATGCCTACAGCGTAGAGGGTGAGCTGGCTTGCCAGTAGCCGGCTGCCGTTGTTGGCTGGGATGACACTGTATTTCATGCTGTGCCTGTGGGTAGTGGCAGTCACACCCGTGTTAAGTACAGGGAGCGCTTGACTGTCAACTTCCAATCAATATTTTCATGTTACTGCTTCCACCTCGCAGTCGCTGTAGAGGACCTTTCTGATTGCCTTTTTTCTTGGTGATTTCCGATATTGCCTTCTGCTGCTAGCTCATGTAAATAATCCATATTTTGACCTGGACATAAACGGTGTATTCGTTAATAAATGTGGGGAAAATATGACGATTCATGAAAAAACAGGGCTCAATGAGAGGGTTGTTCCTTAACTCCAAAGCCCTACTATATGCACGCTGCTTTTTGCGTGTCAGAGGCCCAATAATTAGGTTAGGTTTGGATTAAACCCTATTTAGAACCCTCTGAAAAGTCGTTGAGATGAAAGTTCATTTGATCAAGGAGCAGATTTCGACGCATAATCTAGGTCTAGGCTGGGTGACGGTAGTTGCAATAGTTTGTGACAGTGACGGGATATGGTGTGCGAGGTTATCCGAGCGATCACACGGTACCGGCCGGTACCTTTACCATGTGATCAATAATACGCTAACTACTAAAAACCAAATTAATCGCTGAAACATCCAAAGCTTCCAAAGATTCTATGTATGGAAGTTCTTGACAATCGAACCCTCCCCGTCAGTTTGAAATATTTGTAGCGGGAGCCACGTATGTACAGGCCCAGAGGGCCCCTTTTTCCAAGTACCAGTATGCGTCGGCATTAAAATTGAACCCAGCGTTACCTGACATCACCGAAACATTACAGGATGCTACAGGATGGTAAGGATTACACCTCACGGGCCGCCGTCGCTGCTTGCTGCTGTAAGGATACCGCGCAAAACGCACCACGCACTGGGTACCCACATGGGGATTTGTGTGGTACATATCCTTACAGCTGCTTGGAGCGAACGCCGGGCTGTAACACCACGCATAAATGCAGAATGTTCCAGCGTTTCGGGCGGAATGCTGGCGTACTGCCGGAACGCTGGTTTTAAACTTCTTTTAATCTTATTTCTGGCGCAGTACTTCAAAATGAGGCCCCATGGGGGCTGTACGAGGCTCTCACTACCAATATATCTGAATGCCCGTAGCAGCAACGGATCAGGAGACGGCGGCTCTCAGGGTGAAGGAAAGGATGGGCATGAATGGGGAGGCGGGACAAGAGGGGCCAGGGGGGGGCGGGGGGGGGGGGGGGGGGGCTCACTTGAACCCGCCCTGCGGGAGCAGTGTGAAGGCGACCTTCAGGAAGCCAAGCAGGTGCAGGTCTGCGTTGTAGGTGGCCAGCTCGGCGGTGACGCCCTCCATGCGCCGATCCGCGTAGCGGCCGTCCAGCACGTAGCGCCACAGCCTGTCCAGGCGGCTCTTGCTCACACCCGCATCAAGAACCTGCGACCATGGCGCGGAAAGGCAAAAGCGGATCCGGAAGTGGGGGGGGTCAGAAAAGGTTGATAAAGATTATGTTTTACTTCAATAGATTCGTTACTGTTATTCGCTACTGTAACGAATAACGTTATTCGCTACTGTTGATTCATTGTTGATTGCTGGTGATAGTTTTAGATACCCAAAAATGTTAGCCAGTTATCTGATACTTGAATGATGATAGTGATATGTAGGTACTGTCTCATGATGACCCCTTTCATTAAAGTATGCGACATGTTCGTCCATTATCATGTCATTGAACCGCTTTCATGCACGACTTGTACTAAACGGTTTGCGCAGGTGAATACTCATTGAACTTACCCCCGCTTGGTCACTAAAGGTCAGAAAAGAGATCCGCCATATTTCAGAAAACTCTATATTTTTCTTGTTTTGACCACGCTGTAAAGTGCTCGGACATCCCCCCCCCCCCCCCCACCCCCCAAAACCAACTACAGGAGTGGCGCACCAGCGGGAAGCCTCCGGGTGAGACGGCAGGCTGCTATGGAACCACGCGTGCGGGAAGCCGTTGCTGTCCACCTCGTCGCTGCCGCTGGACACGTTGTAGAAGTCGCCCTCGCGCCCCTGCCGGCGCAAACCGCACAACGCCGCACGCACAGCCGGCCGCCAGCAGTGAGGATCCGGCAGAGTGCCAACTTGCGGGGCGGTGCGTCGATTGTTTAAATGCGGCAGGATTTATAGGGCTTGGCTAGGGCTTTGTAGGGACATGGGTACTTCTATCTCAGCGAATGTCGTAGAAAGGGGGATTCACGCCACTGGGTTCAGGGTGCGGGTAGTTTTGGCATTGTTGCATGTGCGGGCAGTCACGTGGTCGCACGTGTATTCCACGGATGAGCGCCATGCATGCCCGTGCGGGTGGCGCGTACAGGCTGGCGGCCGCCCTTTTACGCAGACATCACTGAGCGTGTACTCGTACCATTGATGGAGATTAGTACCGCGGTACCGCGCCATGTGAAACGGGTACTACGCCCGTGCGAATAGGGACGGCATACGACTAGATGCTACGGGCAATGCCGGCTCTAACGGGGGCAGCCGGGCCTATGCGGGTTCATGTCAGTCGGGCCAAAAGACAGCTGGCCTGGTTCGCCGGGGGAATTAAGTTGTAAGACATCTCAAACTTCAAATAGGATGTTTAGGTTTAGGGTGTATGGAAGAGGGGGACCCGGCTTAACAATCCTGAGGGAACCCTTCAAATCCTAAACGACTGTGACTGTGGGGTATTGGTGTTTGTGTACGGTGGGAGGAGGGGGGAGGGGGCATGCCTTGGGGTTTTGCTTGGCAATATAAAAAGCAAGGGACTGAGGTAGATCAAGGGAGGGTAAGAAATGTGGAGGATGGCAGTGGTTGGGGGGAGGGGGGGGGGCACCAGCAGCCGCGGGTTGTAAGAGCTCGCTCTGGGAGGAGAAGACGGGGTCGGCGCCGTACGGCTTCAGCTCCTCGCCCTGACAGGACAGCCACGCAGCGCTCAGCAACTGTGTTGGCAGCGGAGAGCATTCCTATGGGGACATGTGTGTGTGGTGTGTGTGTGTGTGTTGTGTGTGTGTGTGTGTGTGTGTGTTTGATGTTTGGGGGGGGGGGGGTGGGGGGGGGGGCATGCAGAGGACTATGTGCAAAACGCATGTCGATGCACACACTGCGTGATGAAATTAATGGCACACTACAGTACGCAGAAGATGCGCTCAACAGAACCCCACGCGGATCCAACAAAAATGCGACCGCGGCTCTGCTCGAGCAATGCCCCACTATTGCGGACATCCGGGTGGCTCGCGGCGGGGTCAATTCGCTCCGATTGTATCACCACTCAGCCCTCTCTCTGTCTGTCTCTGTCTCTCTCTCTCTCTCTCTCTCTCTTTTCACTGATCCCCTGGTACTAACGCAACAGGAGTCACTTGACAGGGACCAGGATGACGAGGCTGACAGTACAATGATGGCGGTATGGTATGACATGACATGGGGTGGCATGACGTCATGTCATGTCATGTCATGTCATGTCATGTCATGTCATGTCATGTCATGTCATGTCATGTCATGTCATGTCATGTCATGTCATGTCATGTCATGTCATCATGTCATGTCATGTCATGCGGATATGGAAACTGTGTCCCCGCGGCCCGGATGAGACCCCCCTCAGAAGGCTCGCTGGGACGGCGTGCCGCTGTAGGCCGGCGCGGCGCTCAACGCTGCGCAGACGAGGTGTTCACCACCAATTCGCCGGGGGAGTTTTATGGTCGTACGTGTTATGGTCGTTGGTGGTGGGATACGTAGGGGAATCTCTGCCACGCGCCGTGAGTGACGAGTGCGGGGCGGGCACAACGAGGGGGCGCAATGAGCGGGATGTGCGGCGTGGCCCGATTCCACCTCTTCCGGCTCAGAGTGGAGGCGGTTCCTGCAGGTCCACGACAAGCCTGTGAAGTCCGGTAGCGGCGTGATAGCGGTATGCAGCCAGGTGGTGTACACATCCTGCGCGTGGGAGTGCTTGCGGTTAGGTCCAGCTTGGGGACCACCAGGCTGGGTCCGGGGGAATTGTGTGCGTGGGGGGGGGGGGGAGTGTGGAGGTTTTGAAAGGTAAATCCCAAGCAGGCGTGCATTCACCAAACCACATGTATGAGCACTTGAAACTGCGGTGCCTTGCCACCCCTTCAGCATTTTTTCTATTTGTATTCTATTCTATTCCGCTATTCCCTATTCCCTATTCTTAATATTGCTGAAGATCCATCGTAAATATTGTTTAGATGCAGCACTAAGGACTATGTGATCATTCATGTACAGCCGATTACACAGCGTTTTCCATCTTACCAAACTACGCGATATCTAATCCTTTTTGGGTATATATACACGTTTTACATGCGTTTATTTTTACACCTTGTCTGAATTTCTGTGGGATCTAATCCGGCATGATCGGATGAGGATTACTTACGGAACACGCAGTAATCATTGCTAGTATGATCAGCGTAACGCAATCGCTGTGCATTGGTCCGCACTAATGTATCGCTATCTGATTTCAAACAATGGACAAGTATTTCCCGTTGATAAATGGGCAATACATGGTCAATTAATGTACTTCGTCCTTACCGAAATCGACTCACAGTACGGCTAAAATTGAGTGTATCTGTCTTTCAAAATAATCCAGACTTTCAACACATTTTGGATCCGATTCGATTCGATTCTGTACTACTCGATTCGATGCTATTCTGATTGTATTCTGTACTATTCTATGCCATTTGTAATTGCCAAACACTGGATTGTGGGCTTAATGCAACCTAACAAAACAATTGCTGTTTTGTGTGTGTGTGTGTGTACAATAGAGAGAAACGGTGAATATACATATATGCTTGTAGAATAGCTTCGCAGAGGAGGGGGACGGGCCGCACGTTGGTGCGGCGGCAGTCTCGCGGAGAGGCAAGCTTGGAGCGCCGCAGGTTGAGCAGGAGGCCGCCCAAGACGCGGTTGCCACTGCGCCCGGCGCCCAGATACTGCGCCACCTCGCCAGTATTGTCCTGGGAAACGGCCAGAGGGAAGCAAAAGAACGTTGAGTGAATCGGAAATCCCCGGACTGCACCATCCGCAGAAACGGCACATTTGTCGATTTTTTTTTTTTTTGGGGGGGGGGGGGGGGGGGGGGGATTAAAGCGGGGTACCCGAGTCAGCTTCGCCTGCCCTTCTTGCCTCGATGGCGCAACTGTATAGCCAAGCCACTCGCGCGTAATGACGAGCTCTCCTGTGATGTCAATTAAGGCAGTGCCCTTGTCGCCTTCTTCCTCCTGAAGCAGACGGCGGCGCTGGGGGCCGGAAACGTTGTCGCCGCCCACCACAAAAGTTGCGTTGTAGTTGCCCTGGGATTCAGGGAAATTCGCGGGGGTAGAGGGGAGGAAGGGTTGGGGGGGGCGTCAACTGCCGCAATACACACGCATGTAGATGCGCGCAAAGACAAACAAACACCGGTGCATAGAAGTATCTATTGGCTGGGCTGAGTGCACTGCACCTTACCTGAAGCACATATAATGGCTGAGTAAGGGCTGCCAGAAAGCAGTATTGCGATTTTGCTATGGTTCCATCAAACCTCAATAAGGTGTTTTTGTATCTTAATTTATGTCTCGAAATTTATCCATAATATCGGAGGTTACCCCCGTTACCAACATGTAATATGCACACTGAACCATATCCTCACACACAAACACACACACGCACGCACGCACACACACACACACACACACACACACACACACACACACACACACACACACACACACACACACACGCACACACACACACGCACACACACACACACACATGTATGTATGTATGTATATGTATAGTGTATATATGATATATGTATATATATGTATATGTATATGCCTGGAGGTCTGCGCGCAGCCCGATGCCGGCACTTGCACTTGCACTTGCACACACACACACACACACACACACACACATAATGCATGCATTTTATGGCTACACCCGCACAAAGTTACATACACATATGCCCATCACGATATATAGGTCGACGCGCATGCATGGAGGAGATGGCTGGTCCGGGGGAATGACTCCACCGCCGTGGCCTCACCCGGAAGGCAACGCTGTGCGCCAGGCAATGAGGGGTGCTGGCGGTGTCTGTGGCCCCCACGCCGCCGATGCCCTCCAGGAACACCTGCCTCTCAGCAAACCTCTGCAGCAGCCTCTGCAGGTGGTGATCCAGTGGAAAGAAACACCAAGACACAAGAAAATGTCAATGTACATACTGATATCAGTGCAATGAAAACAAGCACCATAGAGAATGCACTTCCCAGCATTGTAAGTGCTCGAAAACTTTTTAAACGACATCATTTACAAATTTAAAACACTACCAAAAATCAACCGACAGATTTTACATACAATGGTACAGAGATACATGTTTTCACACAATGTTTGATGAGGGTTTGGGGCGGGCGAACCTCAGCGGCGGCAGACTGCTCCGCCGCAACCACGGCAGCCTCGGAAGCCCCTTGCTGCAGGGTAAACTGGACCTCCGGGGCATCGCCAAAGGCGGTCACGATACGCGCCAGGTCTGCCAGGTGCGCGCGGGTTGCGGCGCCCGCCGTCTCCATCAGCTCCTCCCACTCGCCTGCTGCTCCGGCGACGCGCTCCGCCGCCGACTCTTCACCCTCGGCCTGCGCCCACAGTGGCAGCCCCCGCGACGCCATCTCGTCGAGGCGGCCCTCGAGGTCGGCCGCGGAGGCCAGTATCGCCGCGAGTTCCGCGGCCACTGCCGACAGTGGGTCGACGGGGGCGTTGTCTCCGGCATCAGGAGGCGGCTCGACCTCGCAGCTGGTCGACGCACCGCTGACATTTACCAAGCTGCTGAAAATGTCGACGCCCGACTCGCTCGACAGGTTTACCAGCCAGGCGTTGCTTCCGAGCGCGAGCTCGGTCGCATCACACAGCGCGTCTAGAGCACTGGCATCGACCTGCGCGAGGCGTCGCCGCCCAAATAGCCCTTGCGGCGCGGCTGCCGGCAGAGGTACAGCGAGGTGAGCAGAGGCGCGGAGCGCCATGCGGATAAGCGGAGCCTCGCCGGGTGCCGACACGACCGCCGCAGCTCCGATGACGATGTCGCCGGGCAAGCTGCCTTCCGGCAGCAAGGATGCGAGCGCGCCGCGGATGCGGCCGTTCACGCCGCTGCCCACCTGCGCCGCCTGTGCTATGGCGGCCGCCGTCGCGGCAGCGCCGTCCGGCTCCGTGGAGATCGACAAGTCAAAGGTGAGCTCGGCGCGCAGCTCCACGCGTGCGCGCTCCGCGGGGCGAATGCGAAGGA
The DNA here is from genome assembly GCA_006384855.1 of Tetraselmis striata. Classification (NCBI taxonomy): domain Eukaryota; kingdom Viridiplantae; phylum Chlorophyta; class Chlorodendrophyceae; order Chlorodendrales; family Chlorodendraceae; genus Tetraselmis; species Tetraselmis striata. Next base: position 87,427 of record VCJN01002915.1, on the reverse strand, counting down.
CGCGGATCACAGGCGACGACTCGCGCCCCGCCGAGTCTGTGGCGGTGTAGGTGTACACGTACGTACCGGGCGCGCACCACGGGGGGCCAACGCCCACCGCCTCGGGTTGGCAGTTTTCGGGTCGCCCGCTGATGCTCACGCCATCGCCGCCACTCACCTAAAAAACATCGAAGATTTCCACGAACGCCGCAGTAACTTAACGACAAATTCTCAATCCATCTCGAACTCGAACAACATAATAATGTATAAACGTAGAGCCGATCACCAGCCGGACCTAGAGATATCCTCCGTAACTTGACGATGTATTATTAGTACACTGTATTTACCAACTCTGCATACTCTGCAGATCTATCTATCTACATATGTATGTGTGTACTAGCCCCAGGCCCACACCAAGTTGTTTGCATGCAGTTGAGATATAATTAGGGCAGCAGCGACATGCATTATCTTATATCACCAGGGCAATGTGCGAAACGTGACCGACTGGTGCCATGTAGTCGAGGCGGCGCACCTGGAGTCGATTGCTGACGTCGCCCTCCGCCTCGCTGGTTGCGGACGCGCCGCATCGCCCCGCCTGACCATCTGCCTCCGACGCACAAGGTAGCAGGCTCCACCCCAGCCGCTGGCCATAATCGACCTCGAGCTCGGCCGCGTTACTGTGGGATCCAGGCGGACTGTAAAGCGTAACAGCGGGGGGCAACGCCGCTGCCAGGAGGAGGTCGTCGCGCAGGTTGCACTGAATGTCGGAGCAGACGCGGCCGCCGGTGGGGGCTGTACAGACGACCGGCCGCTCGGGCGGACAGGGGCTGACAATTGTCACAGTGCGGCTGGCCGTCGTGTAGCGGCCGTCGGCGTCGATGACAAGGAAGCGGATGGAGACGCTCTGCCCCACCTCCGTCGCATACTTGAGGCCGGATCCCTGCGCCGAAAAGACGAGAAGGAGGTGGATGCCAAACGGAGAGGGCGGATGGGTCAACATCGTGCCGTGCACCAGCGTCGTGGCGCCGACGACATGCATTTACCCGTGGACTCGGGGCATTTATGCCTCGTTAAACATATGGGGGACGTATTTTTTCTACGAAAGTCGCAAGCGAACACCTGCTGCATATATTCCTGGTGACAATAAGCTCCCAAGACCAATTTCAAAGTCGCTCGACTGTGGTTTGACTCTCATATATTGATGTATCTGCATTCTGATAGTGCTTACATAGGCACTTCTTAGAGACCTTTCAGCAACGCTTACAAATCAGTACTAATGATGTGACTCTTAGTACTGGAATTGATAATGACGCCAGTAAGAACTGCTGCAAGGGGGGGGGGGGGGGGGGGGGGGGGCGCTTCGATTTCTGGCGATGCCGCTAGCTGGTATTTATATAGACGCTATACCAGTTTGTATATATCAATAACAACGCGGTACTACTATGTGCACTACAGCGGGGGAGGGGGGTTTACCTGCACGCCCTTGCGGCTAAATAAGTGTTCTGCGCAGTCGCGATCCAGGCAGTCCGCCGGCTCGAGATCCATCGGCAGCACAATCACGCTTGCCGTGATGTCCCGGCCTGCCGCATCGGCAGCAGTCGCGCCCGGATCGCAGGGCAAGTCCGCGGCGTAGTTCTCGCCGAGGCCGCACATGCGATACGCTGCTCCCTGCGCACCCGCATCGAACCGCAACATTATGCCGCGTTAGCCTGGCGTTGACATGCAGGCATGCACCCAAATAGCGACTAGGCATTTCACGCGACGAGGCGCCATTTAGAAAGACCCGTCGGAGGGATTCCCGGCCGGCATTACTGACTCGGTGTTATTTCTTTCTTGAACGCACTGCAAGCTCGACGGCTTTAGTGTTTCTACGTGGTCGGCAACGGTCAAAGAGAGTAGTGTTTCATATACCTGTCACTCCAACCACAAAACCATGCCAGGATTAGAAATCGGAGTGGCAGCCCCACCTGCTTGATTTCAACGGTGGCAGGGCCAATGAGCTGCAGGCTGGGCGGTGTCTCCTCCGCCGCCGTTTCCGCCTCCACTCCGGGCCCGTCCAGGTTGCACACGCCATCGATCGAGCAAAGGAAACTGCCGGCGCAGCGCACCTCGCCTGCAACGCACTCCTCCACAACCACAACGGTGCGGCCCACAGTGGCCGACTGCGGTGGCGAGGCGCTGTTGTTCACCTGCACGCCCAGGTGTCGGAATCAGCGTCGCAGTAACAGATTAAACCATAGGCACGGTCGTAGTCAAACCAACACTTGTTGTCTGTCGATGTCAATGGCATTAAATCATATAGACGAAGGGCGGGGAGGGGCACCGTGAACGTGACGGAGTAGATGCCGGGCGTGTCGGTGTCGACTTGGCACGGGCGGACGCCGTCATCAGAAAACAGCCAGTTTTTGTCGCCGTCCGAGCACACAAGGACATTCTCAGTGAGGTCGCCCTGCACGGTGTGGAACGCCCGAGCGCCGCGGTCGCAGACGCGCGACAGCGGCGCATCGGCTTCGCAGGGCCCGTACGGCTTGCCCTGCATAACCTCCACCGTGGCAGCGCCCAGCAGTTCGAGCGTCAGCTCGCCCCTGGCTTGTTCCTCGCCACCACGAGCGTCCTCCAGCGGCGTGCCGCCATTCACGCCGCTGTAGCACACGCCGCTGCGGCTGCAGGTGTGGACGTCGACACCGTAGGAGGGCCGCGGCGGGCACAAGTTCTCGCCCTCCTCGCAGGTCACCTCCACCTACGGATGGCATGGTCGGGACGTAAAATAATGTCACCGACGCTCGGAATATGTGAACTGCCGTGTCAAGTTCATCGCCAGCGCTTTTGGACCACACATATACAGCATTTGCACGCCGGGGCATCCAGCTATAGGGGGGGGGGGGGGGGGGGGGGGCAATTGCCATTCCTCCGGGCAATTTGGAGGATGGTCAGTCATGTCCGACATTCGGGAAATCCGATGCCCGCAAAGTATGATACACAACGCCGCAAAAAATAGGTGCGCCAATATCCGGTAAAACACGGCACCCACTTGACATCCTTTCAGTTTCGTCCGTGATATATGCCACGCTAACGATGACACAAAGGTGGGGGAGCGCGGACGCACCAGCAGGATGAGCCGTGTTGCCGCGTTGCCGGCAGAATCTGCCACGGTGTAATCGACGAAGATGGGCTCCAGTGGCGCTGTGGGGAGCGCGGTGGAAAGGGGGCCGCGCCACACGGTGCGCCTGATGCGCGTGGTCAGGTTGCCCTCGACCTCGTCCTCCGCCAAGACACCTGCAGCACCACCAATGCTTACGTGCTTAGGCCCTAGAAGGGGAAAGCGGAAAGAACGCACTGAACGGAAGAAGGCAACATCGGCGCTATGACATGCTCCAGGCCCATTCTCAGGGAATGGCTGCATATGGAAATATTGACGCCAATAATGTGGAGCGAATTATAGAATTGCTAACAAACCGCACTGCTGGCACAATGCATCACATGATGCAAAATATTACGGACATTGTATTCTTGACGCGTTGAAAAGCAATCTGAAATGGTATCGCAGATGTGCAGCCTGCGTTGATTTGCTTTCTGAAGAGGGAGGCGATGCTTGTTTTCCGCATTGCATACTTCAAGGTGGATTCCAAACAAAGGATTCGGCATAGCTTGTACATAGACAGGCAGAGTATCCCGCACCAATACCGAAACACGCGTACCACTGACTCAACAGTACCTTATTCTGCTGCACCAATTGTCGTATGTGTTACCTTTTGAGAGGGAAGGGGGTGAAGATGGTTGACTAAGCAGCCCAGATTGTGTTTGCAATACATGTGCCTGGTCACAACTCAACCTCCCCTCCCCCTTGAATCACAATCAGACGGGGCGCCGCAGGGGGGGGGGGGGGGACCTGGTTCCATGAAGAGCTGGTGCGTGGTGAGGGAGTAGATGCGCACGCGGTCGCCCGTAATGCTGGTATCCGTCCTGCAGGTGCGCGCCTCACAGGAGGTCACCCACTCCAGCACCGGCGGTGCCTCGTCCGGCGGCGCCTCATACGTCTCCACGCGGGCGTCCGCCTCCAGGTCAAACGGGATGGCAGCGCACACGCCCTCCACGGAGCAGCTGCCAACCACCTCCAGCGGCGCGGCGCATGTGATCTCGGGGGCACAGGCGTTGACAATGACGACCTACCCCCAAGCACCCCTCCGTCAGAAGCGGGTGGGGGAATACGTCCGAAAGGCAGGCAAGGTTACTCCCGCGCCGCACCTCGCGGTACACAGGCTCCGCGTTGTTGCCGGCAGCATCCACGGCGGTGTACGCCAGCACCTGCCCGCGGTCCCCGGGCTTTGTGGGCTCCTGCAGGTCCAGGGGCAGCCCCACGACCCGCACCTCCACCTCCCCGTCGCGCTCATCCAGAGCAAAGGCCCCTGGCAGACGCACACACAGGGCGGGGCGTCTCAGCAGTGCCCAATTACCATCAACGACAAAATGGGGCGGAGACCCAGTATGCATTATGTCTACATGACAGTGGTCATCGAAGACCTAGACCGGCGCATGTGCCTTACAAAATACAACACATGTGCACATGCGATGGTGTCTAGTTTTTTGTGCACCAGTTTCTTGGTGCTACACCCCTACAAGTACACAAATGCAGATGCGGCCTGGCGCCTGCTGGATGCACAATCTGGTGGCCAGTTGAACATTAACGGCTGGAATTGCGGGTCCTGTATAAACGTTGTTCTCGAAGAAAACACCGTGACCATGTTGGTGCTAGTGGAGTGTGCGAACAAATCACAACAGCACTGCAAGAAATAATAATAATAATCATCATCATCATATCATCATAACCATAATCATAGGAATCACACTAATCGTAATCATAAACGTAATCACAATAATCACAATTAGCATAATTATAATCATAAGCATAACCATAATAATCACAACAATCATAATCATAACTATAATCGTTAGAATCATAATATTCGGAATATGAATCAGAATGATCATAATAGCATGGTATCATGAGATCATTTGCCAGCGCTGCAGTCTGAGAGCAAAAAAGAGCTTTCTGCATAGTCAAGTCGGCACCATTATGCGATAGGTAGCAACATGTGTTACTCAGACGACATCTTGGAGATGGGTGTAGTAGGGCAGCGTCGCAGGGCGCGCACTCACCTTCATCCTGGTACAGCGAGAGCTGCGCCACCTCCACACGGGCCTCGCCCAGCAGCGTGATGACCGGAGGCTCAAAATCCGGGTCATACGGACGGTAGCCGGGGGCGCCGGGGGGCGCGGGCGGCAGGCCGTACTGGTTGTAGGGCGGCGCCGGCGGGGCAGGCGGGCCCGGTGGGGGGGCGGGGGGGCCTGGTGGGGGCGCGGGCGCGTTGATGACCAGGCCGATGGCAGGGCTCGGGTTGCCATAGGTCGCGGCAAATTCGGCGGGGAAGAGTGCCGCGGGCGTGTTCAGCAGCGCGGCGGCCAGCTGGTCGGGCGGGAGCGCGGCGGTGTCGGCACTGTCGATGGGGAACCAGGCGGTGGTGGGCACCAGCAGGCCGCCGCCCTCGCCGGGCTGCAACTCATAAACAATGGTCGCTGCGCCAGGGAGGCCCATTGACGCCTGCATCGCGCCGACAAAGCCGCTGACAAAGGTCTCCTTGGCCCTGAGTGTCGGCACATGTGTAAGAACGCCGAGGGGTGCACATTCAAGCCCACTGGGATTGCTGCCCTATCCCTGCCAATACTAATTTCGATTCAAGTAGGTGCGGTTTTACGCCCCTTTGAAATCCCCGGCAACTGTAGTTTTGACGCCCCCTGCTGGGAGTGCCATTAAGACGTTCAAATCAATAGCACGCCCCAGAAAATATGTTTAAATTGAACATAATGACCTGGGATTCTTACATCTCGGTCAACACCCTGAATATGCAACTGTGCGCTCGGCGAATGTCACGGATTCTCATATAAATAGTCTCTCACCCTCTTTGAGAATACATAAAACAATAGAGTTTTTTTATGACACAATGCCTGGTGATGTTCCCCCCTTGGGAACCCAAAAAATCTCATGGCATACCAACATGGTAATGCAAATTTCAACGTGATATGAACGGCATTGAACAATGGCACTCAATCGCAAGACGCCATCTGCACACACGCCCAGCCTGCCGGCGCGTGGCAGGTCCTGCGGATTATTGTGAGGGGTGAAGATGTGAGGGAGGCTGGTCAGGTGGGGGCACCTAGTGTCCTGCAGGTCCACGCCTGCGTTGTTGAAGGGCAGCGTGAAGGACAGGCTGATGTGGTTGATGGCGTCCGGGGCAGGCGGCGGCGAGGCCGGTGGCGGCGGCATGGCGGGCACAGGCGGCTCCGCTGGTGGCGGTGGCGACGGCGGTGGAATGCTGCGCCGGGGAGGGGGGGACGAATGGTGGGTTGTCAGCACCCTCCCATGCTGCTGCGTCAGATACGGATATCTGACATCGGAATACCATACCTGTTCAATCCTGGCTTCACGGGTCAACACAATAATGTTTCCAGAATGGAGTCGGAATTTTATCCGTGTAGTTTCCGTGGTGTATTCTGATACATCTCCGAATAGTACTGTGTTCATCTGGTTGCGTGCGGGTAATAAGGCAATAATAATATCAGGCAACTCCAATACCATTACACTTTAAAACCACTAATATACTATATAATATATAATACATAAATATATTATAATACAATATACTGATACTCTCCAGTCGAACCTAAAGTATGGTCACGGTAGTGGATGTTGCTTGTCAGCATTTTCGGGAGAGGAGGTGGAGAGCAGGGGCCTGCAGGGGGGGGGGGGGGGGGGCTACATGCGCTCGCAGGCGTCGTTCTCGCAGCACTCCACGATGACGTGCATCTGGAGCGCGGGATCGCAGCAGCAGTTGACGCGGTCCGGGATGGCACCGTTGACATCCAGCACGCCATCGGGGCCAACTAGCTCGCCAACCTCTTGCCGCTCCCAGCAGTAGTAGGAGGCATCGCACACCTCCTGCGAGTCGGAGGTGCACTGTCCGCCAGAGAGCGCGCCGCCGCTTCCGGTGGCGGTGAAAGTGATGAACTCGCCGTCACCAGTGAAGTCCGACTGGATCATGCCTGCAGAGAGTTTGACAAAGGGGCAGTTGCCCAGGCCGCTGAACGAGACGGTGCAGTCCGAGGGGGACCCCTCGCCGCTGCACTTCTTTTCCTCATAAAACAGCGTGGATGTCCCAAAGTCGGGGCCGCTTTGCGCCAGGTGGCGGCGGCTCGCGTCCATTGCCTCGGTTCCTGTGCTGTGGCACTGCATAGTCTGCACGCTGCTCTGTCCAAGCGGCTCCTGCACACCGAGCACGACGACGCTGCGCAAACGGCGAGGTATATGTGAGACATATCAAGTCGCCTGGCCTGTAATGCAAGCAAGGCTGTAAGAATCCTCGGCAACATGGCGTGGCGTGGAAGGTTCTTGGTTTATGGCCGATGGCTGATAGGGCCGATGGCTGACGTCCATACCTCATGGCGTATTGGCTCAAGCTAATTATGACTGGTTTGATGACGAGTTTGGTTATCCCAAAGCCGATTGTTTGGGGGCCCGGGGCGGGAGGGGGTTGACAGGGATTGCATATGGCCGCATAGCTGATGGCTGGTGGAGAGTATAGCTGGTGGGTTGGTGGTGGCTGGTGGCACCATCCCCATGCTTAGGTGCATTCCGGGCCCTCGTGAGTGATATCAGTGTGCTTATCCTGATGCCCGTGGCTGGTGGCTAAATAGTTGATGACTGATTGCGATTCTAGCTGGTGGGCCCTTGGCACATGCCTGACAGGGGAAATGGGTGGGAGGGATGGCCGATACTTGGTTCTGGCAATGCAAGCAATACCTATCGATGCGATGGGCTGGGGATAGGCGAAATCATTACCTGTCGTGGAAAGTGAGGGCCGCAGGTCGACCGCCTCCCAACAACACGTCTGAAGTGGAGGACCAGCCGCGGTCGCCGGCCGTCCACAGCTGGCTCGCACCGGAAGACGGCGACAGCGTGAGCAACTGATTGCCCGACATTGCGAGCTGCACACCCTGCGTGACGCTGGGGTTGGCCCTGGAGGAGGTCACCGCGCCGCGGAGCGCCCAGCGGCCGCCGTCCGCACCAGCCGGCTGCTGAAACATGAGCAGTGCGCCGTCGGCCGGGGCAGAGCCGCTACGCCCAGCCACCGCCAGACGGCCGCCGCCCAGCGCGACCTCCGCGCCAAAGTCCACGATACGCAGCTCAGTTGGAATGTCCACAACCTCCAGCACGTCCCAAGCTTTGCCGACCCGGCGGTATAGCAGCACTTGCGACGCGGAGGGCGCGCCCACGGCGAGCGTGGTGCCGTCGTCGTCTAAGGCCACTGCGTGGCCAAACCCCGCTGAATACCCTAGTTTGCCCGGATCGGCATGCGGCACCGCCAGCGCGGCCTGGAACGCCCAGCGACGACCGTCCTGTCCGCGGCTGTAGACGCAGACAGTGGCCCCGCCAGAAACTGCAAGAGTTCCCCCGGATAGGGCTACCCGTACGCGGTCACGCTGGGCGTTGTCAGGACGGGGATCACACTCCTCTCGCGCCGCCGGAACGACACCCTCCGGTGTCCAGTCCCCGCCGGGTGGGGTTTTAACATCAGGGTTTGATCGGCTGTACAGGGCCACGGACCACCCAGCCGCCCCACCGTCTCGCGCGACAGCCAGCTGATCTTCAAACAACGACAGCGCACCCGCGGTGACGTTGCCTAAGCCGGGGACGAGTAGGCCGCCTGTCGGCGAGCAGGCCGTCGTCCCCGGGGCGGATCCTCTGTCGGCGTACAAGGAGCCTAGCGCAGCGGGGGAAGAGTACAGGTTGTACGCAGCCTCGTACTCGACGTCCCGCTGCGGTGAGGTGTATGAAATGCCGCCGCCGCCGGCCCACTGCACGTGCTCGCCCACTGCGGCCTGGCCGCACAATAACACTGCAGTCAGGGTGGCCAGCGCGGTGCGTATTTCCGCCCGCATGACTGCCACAGCCCCTGAGCAGTAGCAACGTGGCGCCAGGGAGGGCCTGCCCACGCTCGGGTGGCGAGTGTTGTTTTGAAGGATGGGTTGGCGATGAAGACGTGCTGACTACTCGTACCCGTACGACGTTGTTTCCGACAACGACCACTCGTATATCGTAGTAGGTATCAGCAGGGGCAGTGGGTATCAGCCCCTGGTATCAGTTTACATAATGAGGCTATCTGTGGCAGCGACCATATATGTGATAAAGTCTAATGAAGCTAGCCGAAGTGGGCGGGTCACAAGTGACTCCTTCCCCTCAAATTTCCGTAAAGCTGGTATTAAAGCGCCTAGAAAACACCGATCTTGCAAATAGTTTATTTACCGCAAAATTACCTCATCTGGTGCGTATGGTAGATACTACCCCATGTTGAGTACCCTGTAACGGTTGACACCAACCGCCCCTAAATTTAATTTCCTGGGTTTGTCAAACAGACGCAGCAATAGGTTACATGTGATCTGTGCTCATTTACTTGGCACTTCGCGAGCCCCGCACTGTCTATGATAGTGCATTTTGACCATCGGCACCTTCTCTAAGCAACATGTGAGGAACCATCGTCTCTAATCCATCTCGAGGTGGTACCAAATAACGATACAATAGACAAAAACTACACCGGCAACGTGCAAAATTACGTCACAAACGGACGACCTCCTAGTGTGTTCGCACGCCCCTAATTCTCGAATTTGATCTACGCCGTGCTCGAATATTTTCCCTATTGCCTAACAGACCATAGACCAACACAAGCCACCCACCTCATGCATGCGCCTTTCAAATATGCACGCTGAACCAAAATGCCTAATGTGAGGAGGTCACATGCTGCGATCTATTACACTTGCAAACGGTCACATGTGACATGTAGCTTCAAAAGACAAGAAGGATATACATAATGATAATTATATACATCCCCCCCCGTAAGCCTTGCCATGTACGTATTTGTCCGTATCGCCACGTCACCACCGGTGCCGCCAACCGCGGCGTTGCACCGTGGGGCATTTTTATGATAAAAGTAACTAGAATATTCATCAACGGCTTGAGATGTGATAGCTAGCGCAGGGGGGGCTTGTTACGCTTGTGATTCCGCATTGCGCAGGTTATTCAAATCGTGCCGGGCCCCTCGGTAAAATTATAACTATGGCGGGGGGGGGGGGGGGGGGGGGGGGGGGGGGCAATATTTTCAGGTTCTCCTATAAACCCTATTATAATGGCTTACCGCGCGACCCGTATCCCGAAAAAAAAGCGATGGACTCGCCCCCCGCGATGGGGGAGTTTCCCCTCGTAGGGGCCCGCTAGGCGCAGCCCAATATCAGAATACGGGAGCGTATTAATGCCCAGCCCTATCACATACCATGGACGATGCCATGGCAGATGACCATATGGACCCAACCGCTGACTCGGGGCTGCACCCCTACGCAATACGGGTTGCGGTTCGGCTCTGCCAAGGGCGCATGGAATGCGGACCGCGGCTGTAGGTGGGCTGATTTGGGAGCAGGCCTTAATTGTAGTATTGGCCGTTTTGTGGAACTTCTCACTTGGTTGCATGCTGACGGCATGGTGAGCGTGCATTTGTGAATGTGTTCCACAATGAGAGCTAGCTCTTGGCAGCATGCAGCCGTACACATAGAACGGATATACGTGCTATAAAAAAATCGTGCCCCCGTGACATTGGTTTATCAAATTCATTCCCAACCCTTAATAACAACACGCACACGCATGGCTTTTACAACGAGGGCATAACTTACACCGCCTAGGGCTGCCCCCTCGCAGGATGCAATGCTCACGTATGGCACATGGAAGGGCTTGGCCGGGAGCGAAGGCGAGGGCTAATAATGGGCCAATCTACAATTGATGCGTTACAAGGGGGCAAAAAATTGCGGGCAGGTGTACATATGGATTATACGGATAATATACAATAATTATTCAACTGATTGCATGGAAGTAGTCCCTATACTTAGCAGTAGTCACTACCGCATGCCGGTACCTATCGACTAGTACCAGTATTGTGAGAGGGTATGCAAACCCTGAAAACCCTAAACAACCCTTCAAACAGTGACCTATAGATGATCTGACCGGGTGCCGGTCACTCGAGGCCCATTGTCATCCCCCGATTGTCTAGCTCACTCGTATGTACCCCCCTCGCATTAGAACAACATGTGACCACTCCATAATTATTCTTCCACCTTCTTCCACAACGGTCCATGCCTCAACCTTCGCAACCTCGTGCCACCTTGCTGAACCATGCATCATGCTCACCCTTCTCGCTAAAAGTACTAGCGACTAGTACCATATGGATCGAGTACATGTACGTGGAGCTTGTACGATCGAGTGGATCCCGTACGCCGCCTTCATCCGCCGCCGGTGCCAATGAGCGTTTAGAGTCGCTATTAAACTACTCTTCACCATCTACCTAAGCCCATTACGATTGGATAGTCGCAATGTAGCGACCGGTCCTTAACGCGCGCCGTTCGGATCGCCGGGGTATGTGCATGCCTACATGTTGTGCAGCAAGGCGAACGAGTTGCACGAGCTAAGAGGTACATGCCAGCTTGAGCAATCTCAGTCTTGTCTGCCAAGGCCAGCCGTCGATACACCCATGCCATGTATCACCACGCATGGGCCATGCTCAAACATTGCATGCAGCACAGGGCGAAGCATCGGTCCCGCAATTACATCCCGTCCGAGATGGAGGCTTTCGCGGAGGCGGTGGATGCCACCATCCTTGCGACGGTCAAGCGGGTGTTAGGGGTCTTTTTTGATCCCTCCACGTACGGCACCGACACCCATCCGGTAGTCATCGACTTCCCGGCGGAGTTCTTGCAAAACCAAGACGATCTTGACCACGCGGCAGCGGATGCGGCTATTTTGAGCGGGGATGCAGAGGCAAGGACGCGTAGTGTAAGGTTTAACCTCCCCACTCAGTTTTACGGGTGTTGGCGTCTGCCGCATGGCTACCTTCCGTGATGCCGCCTTTATCGGCTGCGTGACTGAACGACATCATCCCGGGGTATCTCACTAGAAACTCCGGCACACAAAAAAACCCCCACCCTTGGTTTCTTTGACCCACAGCATAACTCCGTACTTGGCTGAGGCAAGTTCAACGCAACTTCTTCCGCCCGCCGGCACAATCACTTCCTCATCGATGCTTGTGGGTCGGCCAGTTGCCGCCGTAGTGACGGTGCGCAAAGCACGGGGAACGCCTTCATACGGCTAATGTTGGCCACCTCAGCGATGCGGACGCTGCGGACGGCTAAATGCCCGCGTGATGGAGCGAGAGGCGGAGGCTGCGTTTAGGCGGAGGTTGCGTCGGGCTCGCAAGAGCGGACGGCATTCCTGAGGTGGGTACTCTCCATGTCACATGCATGGAACGGATCTTATTGTTTGGCCGCCCAACTAACTCGACATCGCGGCTACGGCCATTCAGTATGTGGCTCTCCCAACAGCGCGGACGGCCAAGATTCCACAAGAGTTGCTGGAGGTCGCTGCCGAATACTTTTTTTCTGCCTAGCCCATGCATAGCCCCGGTGGTTAGAAGCCAGATCATATTCTGCCCTCGACAAAGCACAACCTCGTCACGAATTGTCGACGACCTGCATGGCCATGCGCTCATGAACATGCGGACACCTAGAGGCGCTCAGTGTTGGCGTGTACAACACGATGATGTCGCGGACGCCTTCGCGATCACTGTGTATACGACCCGGGCATCGTTGTTTGCCGGGAAGTGGATGACTTGTTCCAACATTAGGCAGCCAGTGCTTCTTGGCAACACCGTGCTGCTCATGGATGAGCTCAAGAACATGGTGCCGAACTTAGAGCTCTCCCTCCCGGCGTTCGACGTCGATACCGTGAGCTATGATTCCCAAAGCTTGAAGCCCACGCTGCCGGAGCTCAAGACTATACGGCACGGGGTCAAGTACATTGCGGTGCCTTGGGCCACGAATGTGGATCGGTTTGAGCGCGGCTCCATATTGGGCGACATGCAACGGGGGCTGGCAGTGCGGGGTGCGGAACACGGGACAACACGGAGCCGGGGCAGCATGGCCAAGTCACTTCGAGACATTATGAACATATCGGAGGACACGGGCAATCAATGGTCTTCGGCACATTAGGTGAGGTGAGCAACGGGTGCGCCGCACAGTTGGCCGTGGATCGGGGCGCCCTCTTTTTGCGGTGCACTCGGTGCACCACCCGGGCTCACCAGGAGGCTTTGCTCGCAACATACTTTTTTCGGGCGGATCTTGAGCGTGGTGCTGTCGGCTCGAGAGCGTGCTTATTGCCTCAGCAGAATGCGCATATTCGTCCGCCATCCCGTTGCCGAAGCTGCACCGCGCGTCCGTGGATCGCCCTTGCATACACAACTCGTATGGCCCGGAACCATGCGTACATGACTTCATCCATCCCGCCTCGTCGAGCGGGATGCGGGCCGCTTTTAAGCGGATTGTGTTGATCTCTTAGTGCTGCTTTTAGTGGTGGATTTGTTACAAGCCGTTTTGCAATTCACACGAGTAATCCTTGTATTAAATAAGCAGCATATTATGAAGGTAGTATGGTTTATGGCGAGCAATTTTGGCGCTATACCCACTAAGTAATCTCAACACTGCATACAGTCCCGCCTTCCAACTCCTGCTGCTGCGGGAGGCGGCGACGGAAAAACACAATATTATAAAGAGAACAATATTACGAAGAGATGGCTCCGGGTCTCCTATGTAGCGACTGTCTACACTGACGCACCAACCCAATGAGCACTACCCGTACCGGTACCGGCACCTGGTCGCAATAAAAAATCATTTCAGCCGCTCTCGTCGTAGCATAGCGACTAGCGACTATTGCTTATTCTTACTCAAGTCTCAGCTCATCTGCCGTCTGATCCTCATAAATCGCACGAGACTCACGCAACGGGCGTCCCACCAAAGAAGCGTGTGCAACGACGAGTTCTCGACACCGCCACACATCCCCGCGTGACGCTCAGCACGCCCCCGCTGCTTTCCTCCCGTGCCGCTACTGCGACAGGGCTCGTGGCGGGCGTCACGGGTGAGTTTACCGGCGGTAACCAGCCCACATTCCCCCCGACCGCGCGTTGTGTACCCCCAGCGGCTGATACCCCCCCCCCCCCCCCCCCCCCCCCTCCCCAAGCCCCACCCCCGCGCCCGCTCCCCTTCCCCGTTTATTTCAGCGGCTTGTCCCTGGGAAGCCTTTTTGGTCTCAGCTGAGGTAGCCGCTACTCGCCGCTGTGCCGCTGTGCCCAGGGCACGAGCTCGGGAGTCCAAGCCCCTCCGTCGCGATGGCGCCCGCCCGCTCGCCCGAGAACGTTGTGAGCCCCCTCCCCGCCCCCCCCCCCCCCGACAAACCCCCACAAACCCCCAAAAACACCCCCACTTTGTCGCGAACCCCCGCTACCCGTCTTCCTGTCCCGGTAATCCCATCGCTGGGTAGGCGCTGGCGGTGTTGGAGCAGGCGGCTGCGCTAGTCAGCTGGCTGCTGTCGAGCCGCGCAGTGCGCCGCGTCCCTGTGTGTTAGTTGACTGTGTCACACCGATGCCCACCACCGGTTGGGATGGAGGGACTGGGGTTGGAGTTGGAGGGGGATAGAGCTTTGGAGAAGGGGTAAGCTTGTGGCCACTGCCATCTGATCTGCGCCGAAGGGGTGCGGTCGCGGGTGACTGCCAGCGTCAGGCTGCCAGTAGCATGGCAAGCCAAGCGGAACGCGAATATCTGGCATGCTGAATGGCGCTCCCCCCCCCCCCCCCCCCCCCCCTCTCTACCATCACCCACCCCCTTGCCTCCCCCTCCCTCCGGCCCCAAACAGCTGCTTGCGCTCTTCATCTGCATGCTCACCGCGTATACAGTGCTGCTGAGCCGGCGCGCGGGGCAGCTAGAGGTAACCCCCCCCCCCCCCCCCCCCCCCCCCCCCCTTTCCCCTACCCTCTTGCAGCGGCCGCACCCGCCAATCAATTAGTCATGTGGGCGCGCTCCCCGCAGCTTTGCTGAGCCACGCAGGCTGAAGGGCATGCCCCCCCCCCCCCCCCCCCCCCCCCGCGCCTCCCATCCGCTGCACCGGACCAGGCGCAGCTAAGCAGCTCCGACGAGTTTGCCTCCTATCAGCAGGATGTCAGGGAGGACCAGATCCGCCAGCTGCGCCGCGTCAACCTGGCGCTGAAGGAGAGCGAGGAGCTGCTGGGGGACAGCGCCCTGCTGTCCTCGGACGTGCGCCGCCCTCCCCCCCCCCTCCTGCCCCTACGCATCTCCCTTCCTTCCCAATCGCAACTTGCCAATCCCTGCGGTCAGTGATGTACAGTGTTATGTGCGTGTAACTGTGTGTCGGGGAGGGAGAGGAGAGGGGGGGGAGGGGGGTGGAAAACGGCCTGCCAGGGATTTTAGGTGGAATGAAGGAAAGTAATGTGCATGCTTGTGTATAGGTATGAAAGCGGTTATTCATTCGGATGTACCCGCATTTACTTGTGTGTAAGGCTGTATGTGTGTGTGTGTGTGTGTGTGTGTGTGTGTGTGTGTGTGTGTGTGTGTGTGTGTGTGTGTGTGTGTGTGTGTGCGCGCGCACAAGCTTGCATGTATATCAGGGTATGATATGTGTATAGACAAACACGCATATGTGTGGCTGTTGATGCGGATGCTGATGTATACGGTCGAATGCATCGTGTGTTGATACCCGGAAGATAGTAAGCATTGGGACTGAGCACACGGGGGGTCGGATGGGCAGTGCACGTGAACAACTCGCCCCGGGCATCGCGATTGCGTTGGAAGAGTCGATGCATGCTGTGGGGAGGCTCGGGGGCAGGGGGCATCCTGGCGTTGCTCGAGCTCAGCCGGCATGTCCTCCGCCTTGGGCCGGCAGGTGGTGCGGCTGACGCAGGGGCTGAGTCAGGCGGTGGAGTACGAGATCTCGCACGCCCAGCTGGCGGCGCCCGAGTCCGGGGTGCAAGCCCCCCGCGCCGTTGCGCAGCGGTCGGTGGCGGAGCAGCGGCAGGCGGCGTCTGCGGCGGCGCGTGCGCAAACGCAGGCGCAGAGGATGCAGCAGGCGCATGGGCCCAATCGCCAGCAGCCGATGCCGGACCAACCACCGGTGCCGTCTGAGGTGCGCCGCCCAAATGCGCACCAGCAAGGCACACCAAGCGTGTGTCTCGCCAAAACACTATATGACGGTACTCATGTGGACCACGGCCCCAACGACCCAATTCTGGTCCAATCCCATGCCATACTCATGTGTCCCCAATATCTTGAGGTTTGCGCCATTTACCCAAATATACTCACCACCATCCTCAGTGACCCAATTCAGACCACTGCCCCATCGACCCAATTCTGGCCCAATCCCATGCCATACTCATGTGTCCCCGATATCTTGCTGTTACGCCAATTACCCAAGTATATTCATCACCATCCTAAGTGACCCAAATCAGAACACTGCCCCAACGACCCAATTCTGGCCCAATCCCATGCCATACTCATGTGTCCCCGATATCTTGCTGTTACGCCATTTACCCAAGTATATTCATCACCATCCCAAGTGACCCAAATCAGACCACTGCCCCAACGACCCAATTCTGGCCAAATCCCATGCCATACTCATGTGTCCCCGATATCTTGCTGTTACGGCATTTACCCAAATATACTCACCACCATCCTCAGTGAACCAATTCAGACAACTTTCCCCAATGACCCAATTCTGGCCAAATCCCATGCCATACTCATGTGTCCCCAATATCTTGCTGTTACGGCATTTACCCAAATATACTCACCACCATCCTCAGTGACCCAATTCAGACCACTGCCCCATCGACCCAATGCTGGCCAAATCCCATGCCATACTCATGTGTCCCCGGTACTTGGCTGTTACGGCATTTACCCAAACATACTCACGACCATCCTCAGTGACCCAATTCAGACCACTACCCCATTGACCCAATTCTGGCCCAATTCCATGTCATACTCATGTGTCCCCGGTACTTGGCCGTTACGGCATTTACCCAAATATACTCATCACCAGCCTTAGTGACCCAATTCAGACCACTGCCCCTACGACCCAATTCCATGTCATATTCATATGTCCCCAATATCATGCCGTTACGGCATTTCTACAAATATACTCATCACCAGCCTTAGTGACCCAATTCCAACCACCACCGCACGGCCCAAATCTGGCCCAATTCCATGCCACACTCATGTGTCCTCGATACCTCGATGTTATGTTATTTACCCAAATATACTCACCACCATCCTTTGTGACCCAACCCACTCCACTGGCCCACCGACCCAAATCTGGCCAATTCCACTTCATACTCACGTGTTCCCAATATCCTACCATTATGCCACCTACCCAAACATATTCATCATTATCCTTAGTGCCCCAATTCCAACCATCACCGCAGCACCCATTTTATGACCCGTTTCCATGTCACACTCACGCCTGCCCGATTTCAACCCATCCACCGCCCTACGTTCGACCTTGCCGCAGCCCTCGGGGAGCGGTGTCGGCCGAATCACACTCAACGTACTTCCAATTCCAACCGCCACTCCGACGGTCCAATTCAACGGCCGTTTCGTTAGCATACTCATGTACGTTTGCCGTGGTCATATCTTGTCGTGTTGGGATCCCTGTCGATCCTAGCGCACTGGTCACTCTCTTCACTGACCCAGTTATGGACATCGGCGACCCAATTCTGACCCAACGCTCGACCACAGTACTGGTACCACCACAAAAACAACCAATCCACAGGCTTTTATTCCGAACAAATGCCAGCCATTAATCATGACCCCACCTGGCTCTGTCAATATTAACACCCTCCCCAATGCACCAATTAAAAATCGTATAAACTCAGGTGCGATTCCTAACACCGAAGCACCCAACTCCTGACCATACTCCTCTTGGCCCAATAGACTCAGTTCCATTCCACCCAGCACCACAGCAATCGGGGCCGGATGATGCCCTCTCGCCACCCCCAGGCCACCACGCCCGGCGTGTTTAACCCATACCATACCATCCACCCAGCAGCTGAGTTCTGACCCATCCCACACCTTGCAATTCCGCAGCCTCAGGGGTCCAATACCCGTCCACTTCCAACCTGCCATGACCCCCGCTCCATTATTGACTCACATTTAATGAATCTCCCTGACCCAACACGACACACGTCCGCGTCATGGACTGACAGTCATAACGGGAATCGGCTGACTAAACTCGCGGCCCGGTGGTGCGCAGGTCCACAAGTGGCTGCGGGACTGCAAGGACACGCCCGCCCGGCAGCAGCACGTGAAGAACGCAATGCAGCACGCGTGGGACAGCTACGTGAAGTACGCGTGGGGGATGGATGAGCTGCAGCCGCTGAGCAAGAAGGGCAAGAGCTCCTTTGGGGGCCTCGGCGCCACCATCATCGACGCGCTGGACACGCTCCACATCATGGGCCTCACCTCCCGCTTTGAGCAGGCTAAGGAGTTTGTGGTCAATCTCAATTTTGACAAGTATGTCCCCCCCGCCTTGCACCGCGGAAGCAGATGGGCATAGCATATCAGAGAAACCAAAAAAAAACAGTGAGGGGCGTAGGGAGGAGGGTGGGCATATCAGTCCCGAACACGCTTTGAAGGGCTAGAACCGGGTCAGCGAGAGAGAGAGAGAGAGAGAGAGAGAGAGAGAGAGAGAGAGAGAGAGAGAGAGAGAACCGGGCCGGAAATGGGCTAATTGATACGGATTCAGGGATTGTAATTCATTTGGAGAGGGGGGGGGGGGGGGGGGGGGATAGATACATGGTGGATGAGGTGTTCTGGGTTGGATACGGTATACTGGGCTGAGCGTTGGTGAAATTGGGTCAGTGGTGCTCTGCATTTAGGAGGTCAATGGGGATGTGTGAGAATGTTGGGTCGGTGGGACGGGTATAATCTGGTTATATGCGAAGTGGGCTGGGCATCCTCCCATTTGAACCGGGTGGTGCGGCGCAGTGGTTGACTCAGGTGGGGTGGCGGGAATACTATTACCATTGGACTTCCTGATTTCCTTATCGCCTTTGGCAGCTAGCTCATGTGACTATATATTACCATTGGATGTATAGGAGGAACGACTATACCATGTGCTGCGCTCCTGGTGCTCGCATGTATCGTCATAAGCGACTGCGTCTCCGTACGATGAGACAAACCCTGATGTAAAACATATTACCCCTGCTGCTCCGCCCCAAAAACATTATTATTATAATGAATAAAATAACAAAAACTTATAATTATAATAATATTACGGGTGCGGCGTACTGGGAAGGGGGCATGGGGTCGATGTACAGGGCCAAAATCGGATAAGGGAGGTCATTTGGCATTGGGCCAGTGGAGGGGGAAGAAATGAAATTCTCGAGGATGGGACGTGTCATGCATGCCACATGCCCCACCGACGAGAGCCCTCGTCTTTTGCGCAGGAACTTTGACGCCTCTGTGTTTGAGACAACCATCCGCGTGGTGGGCGGCCTGCTGAGCGCCCACGACCTCACAGGCGAGGCGATTTTCCTGCAAAAGTGCCCCCCCCCCCCCCCCCCCCCCCCCACCCACCCTCCCCCTACCTGCTATCACACCCCCTCACTACCTATCTTGCATTCCGCGCATGTTGGTGTGTGAGTGCCTTATACTGACAACACGCCACCGCCGCTGACGTATCCGATGGTCTGCTTACGCCTTTGCACCTGCAGGACGCAGCAGCTAGTGGACATCCTCCTGCACGCGTTCAACACCCCCACCGGCATCCCCTGGAACCAGCTCAACCTGCACACACATGCCGGCAAGAATCCAGGCTGGACGGCAAAGATGTCCACCCTCGCAGGTCTGCCACCAAACACCGCCGCGGACCATCACATTCGAGAGGGCGCACAAACGCAGACCGCACCCGAAGTTTACATTTTGATCAGCTTGTGTGCTCAGCCGATAGAAACTACGCAAACAGAGCTGCCTTGACGAGTTTGTGGTTTTAGAAAACCCTAAGACCCGTTCTCACCCCAGGCGTGTCACACAAAAATAACCCACCCATTGAGGCCCACCTTCACCTTTAGAGGCGGACCTCGCTTGTCGAAATCGACCACACAACGCACTCCACGTACTCCCCCAATCCAACCTTTTTTTCACGCGCTGACTGGCCATTATGCCGTTGCCCCCCCCCCCCCCCCCCTACATACACACACCTCCGCCCTGGCCTAATTTGGATGCGCCACGTACCGGCAACAGAGTTCGGCACGGAGCAGATGGAGTTCTTCATGCTAAGTGCCAAGACCGGCAAGCACATTTACCGCGAGAAGGCGCAGCACTGCATCCAGTTTCTGCACGACAAGCACGGCAACAAGGTACCCCTTCCCCGGCAATTCGCCCTCACGCTACAATGCCGCGAAATCTTGCACGCACGCATGCGCTGTACTTACATGCACACACACACTCAGCTGGCTTTGCACTTCGTTGATATAGATAGGCTACTGGGTACTGCGTGATACGGTGATTTGTACCTTTCAGCCCTCGTGCTCACTTGCAGTATAAACGGTTTACTATGCAGCCCATAAGAACCCCTGAGGCTGACACAACACCCCAGGATCATAAACTGCTCACCCTTATAAACTCTAAACCCCTTTGAAATCAGATGGACCCGCAGTCCGGCCCTAATTGTGCAAGGTCACGAACCACGGGGTTGAGGTCACGGGTGCGCCCTGCCTAAATCACAAGGGTGATTTCTGACCTGCGGCCTGTGTGCAGGGACTGCTGCCGATCTACATCAACCCAGCCACGGGCGAGTTCTCCACGCAGCAGGTGTCCTTCGGCGCGATGGGTGACTCGTACTACGAGTACCTACTCAAGGCGCGGCCCTGCCTGCCTTGCCGGTGTACAAACTACCGACCAATGCCGTGCCGTGCCATAAACCAATCCTTCGGCGTCGCTTCTTTCATCTGCAATGCCGCAATGGGCCAATATCAGTCAAAGCGGTTTGTGTCAAATCGCCTTTAGAATGGCTTTACAAGGCCCGTTTGCACCATTGGGCCACTCTGTCTGTCGTGAGCCAGGTGCATTTACCATGCAGTTACAGCCGCGGCATTTGTACACGCTTTCCTAAGCCCCCCCCCTCCCCCCCCCCCTTCTTCTCCTGCAATTTGATGGTTAAATATGTCGGCTGATTCACGTAAACCTGCCTGACAACGGCGAGACGCTAGAGAAATCAATTTCAGGAAGAAAGTGCACCAGCCTGAACTATGGTGGGAAGCAACCGAATCTCCATTTACCGCGATGCTTCGGAACCTGCATCTAGAAGTCGCCCTCTGTCGATACCTAAACCATATCTACAGGTTTTGCGATTTATGAAATACCTTACCGCCCGCCATCCGAGTGAGAGTACTGACAGAATACATGCTCGATGGAAGTGTACGCACGAATCGCAGGGCGGTGTATGCTGACATAACCGTCGATCCATGCAGTCATCGGCAGCATGGATCCTTCGGTCACCCGCACCTCCCGAAACTTAGTACAGCGGCGAAATCAATCGCAGCTGACACGCCCACCCGGCCCGCAGGTGTGGATTCTGTTCGGCAAGAATGACGACATGTTCCACGACATGTGGGAGCGCTCCATGGACGAGATGCTGGAGCGGCTCATCCACAAAACCACGCCCTCGGGGTTCACCTATGTCGCGGAGCTCAGCCGCAGTGGGGTGCCTGCGCGCCCCCCCCCCCCTCCCCCTTCGGTCCCCGCGAGCGCGCCTGCTCCTTGAGCGCGCTTTGACAGCGCGCTCCGCCCCCGCTTCACTGCGACGACAACTCGCCGACCACCATCGCTAACCCGTCTCGCGCCCCCGCCCGCTCGCCCTTCTCTTCATTCAGGCCCTGGTACACAAGATGGATCACCTGGCCTGCTTCGTGCCGGCCATGCTGGCCCTAGGCGTGCACCACAAGGCGGTCACGGGCCCCAAGGCAGATCGCTACTTGCAGGTGACTCGCACGGCACTGGCCACCTCGCCGAGTGTCCCGCCTGCACAAATGGAGAGAAAGCTGCCATCGCTTACGGGATTTTCTGTAGGTTAAGGCTATCGAGTTCATGTTGATTCCATAGTGGCGCAAGTGACTTGATTGTAAGTGGCTATGTTCTGATACTGATTCGGTGACATGCTTCGAAACGTCCGCGAAATATGTTATGCTCGGGGGTATTTCTCGGCTTGGCTAGAGACGATTTCTCAGCAGGTTGACGCGTGCGTGCTTGTGTGATCGGACCAGGTGGCCAAGGAGCTCACCGACACGTGCTTCCAGATGTATAAGCTGTCGCCCTCTGGTACACGCCCGGCCAGGCCGATCAAGAAGCCAGGGGGTTGCCATGCTTGCCTGTCCCGATTCCATGTGTTCGGCATGTTTTCGTGCCGCGCTCTCTGCCACACGGGGCTGACTGCCCGCCCCCCCGCCCCGCCGCTGCGCCAACAGGCCTTGCCCCTGAGTATATTGAGGCACGCCCCGGGAAGGACTTCGTCACCAACCCGCGCGCGCAGTACAATCTGCAGCGTCCTGAGGCGGTCGAGGCCTTCTTCGTGATGTACCGAGTCACCGGCGACCCGAAGTACCAGGAGTACGGCTGGGAGGTCTTCTCCGCGTTTGAGACGTTTACCAAGGTAAATCCGTGCTTGTACCCGTGCTTTCTTTGAGACAGTCGACAATGCGCTACTAAAATCACCAGTGTGTGCGATTATCGGTACAACCGACGATCTCTCGGCGGCGACGAATAGTAGCAGCTCCCTTGTACCGGGAGCTGGGCCGCTAAGTCGAGCACGAGCGTCACGGTACTGAATTGGGCTGATCTTCTGGGCTGCGCGCGTGCGTGTGTGCAGGTGGATGTGGGCTACACCGGCGTGCGCGACGTGACCAAAACACCCATCCAGCGCGACGACGCCATGCAGAGTTTCTGGCTCGCTGAGACACTCAAGTATATGTACCTGCTTTTCTCGCCAAAAGACAAGCTCGACCTCGACGAATGGGTGCGCCCCCCAAGTTCACACCGCCGACAGCTCCGCACGTGTATATTTGTGGCAGATCGGCACGGCATCGTTTCGTCCGGCTAACTTTTTTTCCGACAGAAATGTCGGCTTCGTCGGTTCTAGATTTTCGCTGGGGGGGGAGGGGGGGGGGGGCGATAATTTCGAATTTTGTCGGTCGTGCAGGTGCTCAACACGGAGGCGCACCCGCTCAAGGTCCATCCCTGGAAGTACGAGCCGGCGGCGGGCAGCTCTGACGGCGCCGGCCAGGCGGGGGCAGCAGCGGCGGTGGCGTCGTCGCCAAGGGCAAGGCTGCAAGGGCGCCGCGCCGGACACCCGTGATTAGCGCATTCGTCGTCGTCCGTGCGTGAAAGGCGCAAGTACGTACGTAACCTTGGGGATTTGGTATTAAGATATTATGATGAGGCGGGCTGTTAATATTCGTATTGCTGTATTAAACCCGTACTGGCCTATGCATTAAAGGGTTTAAACAGCGCAGGTTTAACCAGAAAGCAAGGTGGATCGCGCGTTCTCCTTATCGCAGAGTGTCAGACAGCAGTGGCGCTCCTCGAGTATAGGAGCCAGCTCTGTTAATTTGGCAATTGCCAGATGTTTACATGTTTGAGCCGGCCGCCGCTGGAGCGGGGACCGATTGGGATTCAACCCTGGCCACGTTGCAGCGACCATTGGAACGAATCGCCAGCTCGGGTGAGGGACTGAGCCTACACCGGCGGCCACGCCCACTTCAGGGGCTGTGATGAGAAGCTGGCTTAAGCTGCCCAAGCTGCCTATGACACTAAGCTGCCGGTGCTGTGAATGACTCGGGCCATGCGGCCTGCCCATCTATTATGGGGCTGGCGGGCACATGTCCCAGTGCCCTGCAGGTGCTCCGCCGCATGCGCTATGGCTCGGGCCACAGCAGATGGCGCCGGCCCGCGGCGTCCGCAGAAGCCGTGGTTGCCGGGGTGTTCCGCTGCGATCGCGCCGGTCTGGCATCTGGCATCCAGGGCGGGCTCGGGCTTGATGAGGCGGTCGACCTGAAACGTGCCGAGGCAGTCCAGGGGGAGGCCCACCGCTTCCCCGGAGTCATCCACGCAGACGACCCTCTCGCCCTTGTCGGTCCACGTGACCACGAGCTGCCCGGCCGCCTCCAGGCACATCAGATTTGTCGCGGGGATGCAGGTAGCCGCCTGGCCGCGCGTCTCACCGGGGGAGCGTTCAACGGTGGCGTCCGCCGCACAGATGAGACTGCCGGCCACGTCGCCGGTGCTGCGGTCGACGCACCTCGCCGTTGTCTGTTTCCCGTCCCACCGCAGGTAGAGGTTGCCGTCCGCCGCATTGCACACGAGGGTCTGATTGGTGTCTCAGGTGGTTGCAAGGGGATCGGGTAAGCAGAGGGGTCGGAGTTGGAGGATCCCGCGGGGCACGTCCTGGAGCCAGCAGAGAGGTCGACCTGCTGCAGCGCGCCGCGGCTTGAAAGCCTGACGCCGATGACACCGGAAGCCAACACAATGGAATACGCGATGGTGATTGAGCCGTCGTCCCTGAGCACCACCTGGAAGCTGTTGCGCGGGCCGGACCTCTGGCTGTACTCCTTCACGTTTACGTAGGTGACGGCGAACACGCCGCTCCCCCGATAGGCGTACATGTAGGTGCTGTCATCCGAGGGGTCCAAGTCTGTGAAGAGCGCCGAGATGCGCGGCAGGGCGTTGTGCCCGTCTGCGCTGGCCGCCAATGTGGTATCCCCCTCGCCAAATGTGAGGTACCCGTTGCTGCCGGCAAAGACGCTGGAGTACGGAAACTCGAAACCGATGTCTATCTCCTTGGCATCGTCGTCGCCCAGACGGAAGTTGTCCAACGAAAGGCTCGCCGTGTATTTGTTCTCTGGCCACGTCACGTAGTCGCTGACGCAGTACTGGTAGTTGCTGGATGCATCGAAGGTGATGACGGAGCCCCCCAGATCGGTACGGCTGCCCGCCGCAAAGATCTCAAACGGCGAAGTGATGGTAGCGCACGAGCCCGAGCCGTCAGAGATGTCGACCCGCTGTAGCGCCGCCTGGTTTGAAAGTCCAACAGCAATGGGGCTTGCATCGGCCGTCACTCGGAAGTACGCAATGGTGATGGAGGCTTCCCTCCTGAGGACGATCTGAAATTGGTTCCGCAAGCCCTCCGTCTGGCCGTACCGCTTCACCTCCCAGTAGAGCACTGAAAACTCGCCGTCCTCGCCGGACGCCCGCAAATACATCTTGACCTCGTCATCCGACGTGTCCAGGTCCGTGAACAGGGCTGAGATGCGCGGCAGCGCGTTGTGAACCGGTTCCGTGGCGCTGTAGCTGTCATCTCCCTGGCCAAACGTGAGGTATCCGTTGCTGCCGACAAAGACGCTGGAGTAGGTTCTGCCAAAGTAAGGGAATTCGGAATTCATCTGTACCTCCCTTGAATCGTCGTCGTCCAGCCGAAAGTTCTCCAATGAGATGTCTGGATGGAAGTAGGTCACCGGCCATTCATCGAACTCGCTGACACAGTACTGGTAGCCGTTGGACGCATCAAAGGTGACCACAGCGCCTTGGAGGTCGGTGCGGCTCCCCGCAGGAAAGAGCTCAAATGGGGCCGGCAGGTCCGCTCCAGGTCGTGCAATAACATGCGAGCATGCACTCATTGGCTTAAATATATGGGAGGGCACCGAGTGGATATGTTTATTGATTAAACCTCGTCAATATCAACCCTGATTCCATGTGCTGCACAGTTCTGGAGTATGGCCATGGACCTGAGCACGATAGGTACCTGGCAACCACTGCCACATTCTGAACGGTTCGCTGAAGCTGGCCAATGATAGCATTCAGACACCCCCCACCCCTCAAGTGCATTGTCGATATTGATACTCAGTACACTGAACCAGTCAGAGAGAACGTCGCAGCATGATGGAGCAGACACAGCGGGCTGCGGCGTAAGAGTAATCCCACATACAAGAGATCTCTGCCTACGAAAACGCAATGCATGCCGGTTGGGAGAGGGAGAAAATAGGCGTCTTCGGTGGTACTGATCTGAACCGTCGACGCACGTGTTGCTCGCCGAGCACACCGCATCGCCGTGGCACGCGTCGTCGTTGCCAGCGCAGCCCGACATTCCAATGGCACACTTGCAGTCAGACGTGCAAGGCTGGGCAAGGTAGTCCTGATAGCTTCGAGGTCCGGAGGCGCACTGGTACATGAGACGACTCTGGACGATGTCCATGTCGCTGGCTTTCTCGCCGCTGCCGATGATATCGGTAAACCTGGTATCAATGGTGCTTATGGTATCAAAGTCATTGCGGGTGAAGGCATACTTCGGGTAGTGCATCACTGAGTAGTAGTCGTATGGTGTCCCGTAGCTCTCGATCTGACTGCTGATATCGAAGTTGTAGAGGGAACCGGGAACGATGTGCTGGCTGTGAATCCTGACAAACCTGTCTCTGTCCGGCCGGGACTGCTCGTGGAGGAAACCCAGGGCATGCATCATTTCGTGCTGCACGATACTATTCGATACACATGTATTCCGGTTGGGGAAGCCGCCTATCCCGAGGTTGAGAAGCTGTCCATCCTGCGCACTGGCGCTTCGCCCCACGGTAGCTTGGCATTTATCCGTGTCTGATTGGATCCTGATCCACTCAGTGTCCCTCGATCTTTTTTCGCGGAAGCGGATGATGCCGATATCGGAACCAAGTTCGGCCAGCGCGTTGCTGATAACTGTGCGCATGGCGGGCGTGAACCCGTTAGGTTCCTTGTAATCGTAGGGAACTTCGTAGATGCCGTCGCTGCCGGGGTTGGTGTTCCACAGCCGCCCCCGTGTGCTGCCCCGAGTCCCCACTTCGAGCGCCGGGTGGCTTGACGAGACGCCCCCTCTTAACTTCGGCCTCGGCGTATTCGTTGCCGAAGAATGCCCTGATGCTGTCGTAGTCTGGAGTGAGGCACCCATGGATGAGATCTGGACTCCCTGCGTTTCCGCGGCGGCAGCAGAGAAGTAGGAGCGTCGGAATCAGCAGGCGCATGAAACAAGTTCAAACGGGTTCCAAATATGTAAAAAATGGGCAGAACTGCTGCGTGAGCGACGCGATTACCCCACGATCGATACGCGCTAGACGAGCCGATAGCACGAACGCTGTGCCCGCCGCGCGCCAGCAGGCATCTATCACTGCACTTTTAAAGTTGGAGTCGCGAGTAATACAAGCGAATAATACATGCGGATACGTGTTACTCACCGCCGTACAGCCCGTTGCTGTGGTCATGGTGGTGATGGTGATGGGGATCCACTTCTTTGTTAGACGGGCTGGGGTTTGCCGTGCCATTAGCAGTTATTACTCGTTGTTAAGTACTAAGCGGCGCTTCGCGCCGGGGATTTGTGGAGGTGCCCCTACCTCTCGGGTTGAGCGTGGTGCGGCCGTGCGGGATGCGGGCCGCTTTTAGCCGGCTTGTCGTGTTGATCTTGTAATACTGTTGTTTCCGGGTAATAATGCTTTTAGCGTTAGATTTGTCAGTAATTATTTTTCAAAAGAGACGTATTATTTTGTAAAACAGATTAAATCTGCAAGCCGCGTAAAAGCGGGCCGCTGACTACTGGTGTGCATTACAAAAAGGCCGGTACCCAACCCACCGTTAAAAGTTGTATTACCCCCCCAAAAAAAAAAAAAGCAGCACTGCAAGATCAGCAATACAGTACAAGCCGCCTACAGGCGGCCCGCATCCCGCACGAGGCCGCGCAGGTCGGGCCGGTCATCAGGTCTACGGGGCGGGCACGGCGCGAATCGCCACGCCCGCCGCCTGTACGAGCACCGGACGCCGGACGCCGCCGTTCGACCGTCGCCCGTCCGTCGACGGACGCCGGGCCCCGGGTCGGCGGACTGCCCCCGCACCGCGGCGACCCCTTTTTACAGCATCATGTTACTACAGCATATCCTCGGACCACCTTGTACATAGTCATCTTTCGCGGATGTGGCGAACGAACGTGATAGTTCACGTTATATCGTTCGGACATTATTAGGCGAGTGAAGTAAGCAGCACCACCTTGTACACAGTCGCTGTATAAATATAGAGGGCGAGTCTCGCTTGCTGATTCAGCAATAAAAACGCGCTGCGGTACCGCGTTATTTTGGCGTTTCAGACGAATATATGACGTGCCTGGGCTAGAATACACGCGCATCAATTCAGAACCTTACCGTCTTCGGAGGTGTGCCTAGAAATCAAACGAGCACAGATCGAACGTATGACGGTTCATTCACGAAGACGCAGCACACGAGGACGGACGGAGGACGGAGGACGGACGCCTAAAAATCCGTGATAAAACCGTATTGTAACCGGTATCGATTCTCTCGTATTCCAGGCGATTTCGGACGCGGCTATCCTTTTCCTCCGCTCAACCCAAGAGGTAGGGGAACTTAACTGAGTTTAGTCAGACGACGGACCGAGTTGTGCGGTCGAACGACTACCACCTGGAAAATATAGCACAGTAGCCAGTCATCGGCTCTGTCTAGAATCTTCCAGGATGGGACAGTGAGCAGCGGACTCGCGACCGCACCAGCTCCCGACCTGTTTCCCTGCCTGCCTGCAGCTACTACTTAGCCAACTGTCTAGACCATAGCGCGCATCCCTTTTGCTGTTGCGCTTCACGCACCAGCAATCGCGCGGCACCTGTGCCGCGAGGGGAAGCGATCCTTGTCGATATTATCCGCCTGCGCTAGCACGACGCCCTGCGCACGGCATTGTCAGGGCTCAGTATGCCTGACAACTCCGGTGACGCCCCAGTGGCCTAGCCGAAGACCGCATCGCCGCGCTGGAGGCCGGTTTCGCGGGGCTTACGGAGCTTCTGGAAGCCCTACGAAGTGACCTTCAGCGGCCTAGTGGTTCTACTCCTACCGAGCCCCGCGCGCCCGCTAGTAGCGCTGCCGCGGCGAGCTCCCAGCACGACGCACCGGCTCGCGCAGAGCAGGTTTCCGTGCCCCAGCCCCAGCGCGGTGGCCCTAGTGCCGCTGCCCCTTCCTTAGTCTGGGAGGAGTGGGCTCACTTAATTGGCCCCGGCTTTTCCGTCCAGCCCAGTCCCGGCCTCTCTCCGATTCCCCAACTGTACGACATCTCATCTGACGAGACGCATCGCCAGCTCATCGCGCGTCGGCACTGGGCCACTTTGGATCAGTACCGCTCTCTGTACTGCTTTGGCTTCTACGATGCGGTGGCCCACGCGGCTCTCTGCGAGGCGCTCGCGTCGATTAAGAGAGCGGCAAGCGCGGCGCAGCCCCCTGGTGAGGAGGACCTTCGCCTCCTTGAAGCGGGCGTGGCGGCCTACGACGCCTCAAATAAACACCGGCGCGACTTCCTGGCGTTTATCCGCCTCAACGCGTGGAACGATGCGGATGCGCGGACCAAGACAGTCGCACAGGTGGTTCGCCGCAGACTCCTCAAGCCCGGTTTCGCGGACTATGGTTCGGAAGCAGTGGCGCAGCTCAGCGACGAGCTTTTGCGCCGCGAGGCCGAGTACAGCGTCACGGCGGCGGCAAAGGCAGCCGTACAACAGCGCTTCGGCGTGGGACCAGACCCCAACGAGGAGGAGGACAACGACGACGAGCCACCATCCAGAGCGCGACGGCGCCGGCCCTCCGGACGCCGCCCACGCCCAGACTTCCGCCCCACAGCCGACGACGCCGACAAGGGCAAGGGCAAGGGCAAGGCCTGACGGTGCGGCCCGCCGTTCCGCTTCGTTACCACGCCCCTCCACGTTTCTGCGCCATCGCGTGCGGCAGAACTGGCGGGAGTGGCGGCGAATCGGGGCGAGCGGACGCGTGCTCCGGTGGGTTCGCGAGGGAGTGCCGCTACCTTTCTCTGGCGCGGCGCCCACGCCTTTCCACCGGGGCGTCTCTATCTCTACAGGACGCTACGCCTCAGCAGCTCGAGTGGTGGGAGCGGGAGAGCCAGCGACTAGTAACAGTCGGCGCGCTAGAACCTGGCGTGCGCGAGCACTACGTGTCGCGAGTCTTCCTAGTACCAAAGCCGGGCTGCAACCAGTGGCGCCTTGTAATAGACCTGCGCCATCTAAACTCTTACTGCGCGGTCTATTCCATGCGATTCGAAACTCTGCGTCGCCTGCGGTACCTGGCGAAACGCGGCGACTGGGCGTTTTCCTTCGACCTGCAGGACGGCTGCTACGCCCTGGACTTGCGGGAGGACGTCCGCGACTTCTTTACAATCAACGTACGTGGCACCCTGTGGCGCTTCGCGGCCCTCCCCATGGGTTGGTCGCTAAGCCCTTACTACTTCTGCACTCTGATGGCGGTCATGGTGCGCTACCTGCGTCAACCAGACTTCGCGACCTACAGCAGCTACGGCCGGCCCTTCCGTCGACGCTTGCGTCGCCGCAAGGCGCGCGGCGTTTGCCTCCTACCGTTCATCGACGACTTCCTGTTTCTGGCACCGTCGCGCCCGCTGGCTCTACGCCTACGGGCCGAGGTCGAGCGAGTCTGGGGGCGCCTGGGCCTGGCCAAGCACCCCACCAAGGCGCACCCCGAGCCCACCCAGCAGCTGCAACACTTAGGCCTGGACTTGGACCTGGTCACTATGCAGTTCCGCGCCCCAGCGGCGAAACTGCGTCGGCTCTCCAACATGGCCCGCGACCTCCTGTGCATCGCTGCGCGCCGCCGCCGCCACGCGCCGGCCAAACTCCTTGCGTCTCTCGCCGGGCAGGGCCAGTTCCTCTACCTCGCGATGCCTCCGGCACGTTTCTACCTCCGCGAGGCGCACACCGTCCTGGGCCGATGCTCCTCTCCGAGCGGCAAGGTCGTTCTGACGCGTCAGCTCATTCGCGATTTGGAGTGGTGGCGCGATGTTCCCACGCGCCACAACGGCGCACCGATTCTGCGCCCGGTGGAGACAGCCTATCTGCACGCGGACTCCAGCCAGTACGGCTGGGGTGCGGTACTGTGCGAAACTACGGAGGCACGCGGATATTGGTACGAGGAGGATCGTCGACGTCATATAACGTACAAGGAGCTCAAAGCGGTACGTCTCGCCATACAGTCATTTTTGCCACGGCTGATGGGGCGCCGCGTACTTTTGTACGAGGACAATCAGGCGGTGGTGCATATATATCCTGTCCAATTTGACTACTCGGTCACCGGTACTTATGGCGGAACTTCGGAAGCTATGGTATTTGCTGGATGTACACGATATTCGTTTATGAGTACGGTACATTCGGTCTGCGGCGAACGCATGGGCGGACAAGCTTTCGCGAGAGAAGGACTTTTCCGATTGGATGATCAATCCTCGTATATTCCGGTACGTCGATCGCATCTGGGGACCACATACGGTCGACCGATTCGCAACTATGGAGAACGCCTTGTTACCTCGGTACAACTCCCGGTGGACGGTCCCATATACCGAGGCGGTGGACTCCTTGGCCCAGTCGGACGCCACGTGGCACGCCGAAGTGAATTGGTGCAATCCCCCCTGGCAGCTGCTGGACGATCTGGTGCTAAAGCTGCAGCAATCGGGGGCCGCGGCGACCGTGGTCGCCCCGGCCTGGCACGGCCGCCCTTGGCTCCAGCAGCTACACGAAATGGCTACCGAGGTTCTGCACTACCCTCCTTCCCGCGATCTGTTCTTTCCCGGGCTGCTCGGGCGCCGCGCGGGCGTCGGGCCGCCGCCCTGTAGCGTGATGCTCTTCCGCCTTCCCTTCCGTCCTTCTTCTACCGGTCGCGACGCGCCGGTTACGGGGCGTTAAGTGTCGCTGCTGCTACCTTGGACGTTTCCGCGGACTCTTTTCAGATCTCCCGTACAGATGCTCACAGCAGACAACACCCGGCTGTGCGGTACGGGTTGAAATCGAACGTACCGTCTGCACCATGGGCCGCGATTATGCGACCTGGGCTACTGCGGTTACTCGGCGACGACGAGGTTGGGCGCCGTGCCGCGAATTTCTTGATGTCTTCGCGCGCGGAACGTACCGTGCAGTCTTAGAGATCTGAATTCAACCTATTCTGCGAGTTCTGCGCGCAAAATGGGAGACTGCCGGACATGGCGGATCCGCCGCTCATCGTTCGGTACATCTCTTGGGTTGCGGCACGTGGCCGCAACAAGGCTGGTGCCTTTGGACCCTACCTTTCAGCGATCAACGCCTTTTTCACCGATAATTTCAAGGAGCCGCCGGCGCTTGGGCCTTTCGTCAACCAGGCGATGCGCGGTTGGGAGCTGGCTCAGCAGGTGCTGGACGCCCCGGACTACCGGGTGCCTCTGCATGCGGACGTCGCCCTCGCATGTGTTCGGCGTGCGCAGCGGCTGGTTTCTCACAGGTCCGTCGCGTGCGACCTGCCCACATTCCGTGCCCTGCTCGTTACCGCGGTCAATTTCCTTTTTTGTCACCGCGCGGGTACTAGTACGGGGTGCGGCGTGCGCGATTTGGCGGTTGATTCCCGCAGCATTACGCTGTACCGTCGAGTACTTAAGGGCAAGCCTTCCGGGGCGCCTCGTCCGGTGCTGCAAATTTCCCGCGAGGCGCACCCCGAAATCGCGGAGCTTTTGGAGTTCTTCGTCAGCTGACGCGATCACGTGCTGCCCGGTGCTACTCGGTTTTGGCAGCTCCCTAATGATGATCCCGGCACGTGGACCGCGGCTACTGTCTCCGAATGGGTAACTGCCGCTGCCTTGGCAGTTGACGCTACCCCGCCTGCTGGTTTCTGCTGGTCGTCGCACAGCCTTCGCAGTGGCGGGGCGTCCGCGGCCTCGGCCACGGGCGTCCCTATGCCTACGATTCGCTGGCTTGGCGGCTGGAAAGTGGGCAGCGGCGTGGTCCTCAATTACATCGTGCCAGGCATCCTGGACTCCGCTGGGGGCCGCTACTTCTTCGGCTCCCTGGCACCGCAGCGTTCCGCTGCTAATCTTTCACAGTGACTGGTTTTCACCGGTAACTGTGGCCTTCCGGTTTTGCCTGGCAACGTGACTCGCACTCTGTCTAATCGTTGTTAAGTACTTAACTGAGTTTAGTCAGACGACGGACCGAGTTGTGCGGTCGAACGACTACCACCTGGAAAATATAGCACAGTAGCCAGTCATCGGCTCTGTCTAGAATCTTCCATGATGGGACAGTGAGCAGCGGACTCGCGACCGCACCAGCTCCCGACATGTTTCCCTGCCTGCCTGCAGCTACTACTTAGCCAACTGTCTAGACCATAGCGCTCATCCCTTTTGCTGTTGCGCTTCACGCACCCACCCGTCCCACCCATCTTGTTTGGTGTGGCGAGGGGCTTGTAAGACAAGACACTCGCTTCTGGCAACGTGACTCGCACTCTGTCTAAAGTTGAAGTTGCGCAGTATGCTGGCGTCGAAGTAGATGAGGGCGCAAAGTGGTAAGGAGGAGCGGGAAGCTCCGTTTCGGATACACGGAGCGAGCGACCAAGCACGGCAATCGGAAAGGCCATTAGCAGCAGCCTGGCCGCCAACTGAGTCACTGATGATGCCGTTGGGGGTGTGGATGCTGCGCTGCGCATAGTCGTGCCCTGCGGCATGGCGGGCAGTTCAGGCTTCCGCCGTACAACTCGACGTCGCTCCACGCGGCGCCGGGATAGCTCCGCAATTCGTAGTGGAAGGCTTGTTATTTGTCGGCGATAAGGCGTCCATGAGATGGTATCGTCATTATTTTTGTCTCGGGGCTGTGTGCTGTTATTCCATTTATAGGTAATATCAATTTGCCGTACAGTTCTGTGTTCGCGTCACAGCGGGCGTGGCGTTCGTATGCGAGCAGCAGCTGAGTGCGGCGGAATGACAGGTATGGGTGTGGGTTATAGGGGTATATATAGAGGTACAGGTACCATCATCCCATGCATGCATCGGCAGCACCAGTACGTGGGGCTATCGCGCTCCATACAAATTATCGACACTACGACACTGACACTACGGCACTACGCTACCGGTAGTACGGGTGCAAGCAATCTGTAATGTTGGACTCAGCGGCGGTGCGGTACGGTTGTTTCTGGTCATTATGCATTAACTGCTTGTTGTAGTACGACCTGCTGCGCTTTTATAATTCACATGATGACTACTACAGGTACTCGTACATGCACGATCGCTACGACGAGCACTGTATAGCGACTGTCATGTGTTTTAATTAATACAGCCTTAACATTCATCGGTGAAAAATATTCACCATATTCATATCGTCTGTTCCCCTACCTCTTGGGTTGAGCGGAGGAAAAGGAGAGCCGCGTCCGAAATCGCCTGGCATACGAGAGAATCGATACCGGTCGCAATACGGTTTTATCACGGATTTCTAGGCGTCCGTCCTCCGTCCTCCGTCCGTCCTCGTGTGCTGCATCTTCGCGTATGAACCGTCATACGTTCGATCTGTGTTCGTTTGATTTCTAGGCACACCTCCGAAGACGGTAAGGTTCTGAATTGATGCGCGTGTATTCTAGCCCAGGCACGTCATGTATTCGTCTGAAACGCCAAAATAACGCGGTACCGCAGCGCGTTTTTACTGCTGAATCGGCAAGCGAGACTCGCCCTCTATATTTATACAGCGACTATATACACGGTGGTCGGAGGATATGCTGCAACATGATGGTGTAAAAAGGGATCGCCGCGGTGCGGGGGCAGTCCGCCGACCCGGGGCCCGGCGTCCGTCGACGGACGGGCGACGGTCGAACGGCGGCGTCCGGCGTCCGGTGCCGGTACAGGCGGCGGGCGTGGCGATTCGCGCCGTGCCCGCCCCGTAGACCTGACGACCGGCCCGACCTGCGCGGCCTCGTGCGGGATGCGGGCCGCCCGTAGGCGGCTTGTACTGTATTGCTGATCTTGCAGTGCTGCCTTTTTTTTTTTTTTGGGGGTAATACCACTTTTAGCGGTGGGTTGTGTACCGGCCTTTTTGTAATGCACACCAGTGGTCGGCGGCCCGCTTTTACGCGGCTTGCAGATTTAATCTGTTTTACAAAATAATACGTCTCTTTTGAAAAACAATAAATTACTGACAAATCTAACGCTAAAAGCATTATTACCCGGAAACAACAGTATTATTACAAGATCCACACTGCAAGCCGGCTAAAAGCGGCCCGCATCCCGCACCACGCTCAACCCAAGAGGTAGGGGCACCTCCACAAATCCCCGGCGCGAAGCGCCGCTTAGTGTATAAATGCCACCTGATGATCATTTTCCCCTACCTCTTGGGTTGAGCGGAGGAAAAGGAGAGCCGCGTCCGAAATCGCCTGGAATACGAGAGAATCGATACCGGTTACAATACGGTTTTATCACGGATTTTTAGGCGTCCGTCCTCCGTCCTCCGTCCGTCCTCGTGTGCTGCGTCTTCGTGAATGAACCGCCATACGTTCGATCTGTGCTCGTTTGATTTCTAGGCACACCTCCGAAGACGGTAAGGTTCTGAATTGATGCGCGTGTATTCTAGCCCAGGCACGTCATGTATTCGTCTGAAACGCCAAAATAACGCGGTACCGCAGCGCGTTTTTATTGCTGAATCAGCAAGCGAGACTCGCCCTCTATATTTCTACAGCGACTATATACACGGTGGTCCGAGGATATGCTGTAACATGATGGTGTAAAAAGGGGTCGCCGCGGTGCGGGGGCAGTCCGCCGACCCGGGGCCCGGCGTCCGTCGACGGACGGGCGACGGTCGAACGGCGGCGTCCGGCGTCCGGTGCTCGTACAGGCGG
This sequence comes from Tetraselmis striata, assembly GCA_006384855.1. Lineage (NCBI taxonomy): Eukaryota > Viridiplantae > Chlorophyta > Chlorodendrophyceae > Chlorodendrales > Chlorodendraceae > Tetraselmis > Tetraselmis striata. The sequence continues at coordinate 51,779 of VCJN01002915.1, read as the reverse complement.
CGGGCGTGGCGATTCGCGCCGTGCCCGCCCCGTAGACCTGACGACCGGCCCGACCTGCGCGGCCTCGTGCGGGATGCGGGCCGCCTGTAGGCGGCTTGTACTGTATTGCTGATCTTGCAGTGCTGCTTTTTTTTTTTTTTTTTTTGGGTAATACAACTTTTAGCGGTGGGTTGGATACCGGCCTTTTTGTAATGCACACCAGTAGTCGGCGGCCCGCTTTTACGCGGCATGCAGATTTAATCTGTTTTACAAAATAATACGTCTCTTTTGAAAAAATAAATTACTGACAAATCTAACGCTAAAAGCATTATTACCCGGAAACAACAGTATTACAAGATCAACACTACTGTACCAGCCGGCTAAAAGCGGCCCGCATCCCGCACCGGGCTCAACCCAAGAGGTAGGGGCACCTCCACAGATCCCCGGCGCGAAGCGCCGCTTAGTTCCCCTACCTCTTGGGTTGAGCGGAGGAAAAGGAGAGCCGCGTCCGAAATATCCTGGAATACGAGAGAATCGATACCGGTTACAATACGGTTTTATCACGGCTTTTTAGGCGTCCGTCCTCCGTCCTCCGTCCGTCCTCCAGTGCTGCGTCTTCGCGTATGAACCGTCATACGTTCGATCTGTGCTCGTTTGATTTCTAGGCAATCCTACCACAGTCCGTAAAAATCCTGCGACTAAGACGAATCTATGGTGAATTATACCGGAAACATACTGCAAATATCACGAATGTCCGTCCTTCGTCCTCCTGTGCTGCGTCTTCGCGTATGAACCGTCATACGTTCGATCTGTGCTCGTTTGATTTCTAGGCACACCTCCGAAGACGGCGAGATTCTGAATGGATGCGCGTGTATTCTAGCGCAGGCACGTCATGTATTCGTCTGAAACGCCAAAATAACGCGGTACCGCAGCGCGTTTTTACTGCTGAATCGGCAAGCGAGACTCGCCCTCTATATTTATACAGCGACTATATACACGGTGGTCGGAGGATATGCTGCAACATGATGGTGTAAAAAGGGATCGCCGCGGTGCGGGGGCAGTCCGCCGACCCGGGGCCCGGCGTCCGTCGACGGACGGGCGACGGTCGAACGGCGGCGTCCGGCGTCCGGTGCCGGTACAGGCGGCGGGCGTGGCGATTCGCGCCGTGCCCGCCCCGTAGACCTGACGACCGGCCCGACCTGCGCGGCCTCGTGCGGGATGCGGGCCGCCCGTAGGCGGCTTGTACTGTATTGCTGATCTTGCAGTGCTGCCTTTTTTTTTTTGGGGGGGGTAATACCACTTTTAGCGGTGGGTTGTGTACCGGCCTTTTTGTAATGCACACCAGTGGTCGGCGGCCCGCTTTTACGCGGCTTGCAGATTTAATCTGTTTTACAAAATAATACGTCTCTTTTGAAAAACAATAAATTACTGACAAATCTAACGCTAAAAGCATTATTACCCGGAAACAACAGTATTATTACAAGATCCACACTGCAAGCCGGCTAAAAGCGGCCCGCATCCCGCACCACGCTCAACCCAAGAGGTAGGGGCACCTCCACAAATCCCCGGCGCGAAGCGCCGCTTATATATATTTATATGTAAAAATAAAATGACTCCATGATGCCGACAGGTAGCGCTAATACTACGGGCTTGCTTGCCTCATCGCCATAATAAATCAGCACCACGCGTATGACGGCACCGCATGCGTGCGACAAGTACTACACTACACTTCAAAATTATTGGCAAGCCCCAGTACAGGCACGGTCGCCGTATACTCAGCGAGCCAAGGCACGGGGCGCCAAACCTCTCCAAACTTCATGGCCCTGTGCTGGCGTAATTTGCCGGGGGCAGCAGGGGCTTGATACGGCCCACAACGGGCGGCTACACGGCTCTTGAGCGGAATAGGCTGTCTCATGGTGAATCAGTGGGTTGGGAATGGTGGCCGCTTTGCCCTGACCGATCAGCCGAGCCGAGCGGTCCCGGACCAACTTAAGTATCCTATTTGGGCCCCTGTGAACCTTCCCTGACGCCCTGGTGGTCATCATGCCAGTTTTGCCCATCATTCTAAGCCCGTATTTACTGTTGTATATATACAACATTTGTCGTATATATACAACATATCTGGCCGAGGCACTAGACGATATATATACGTCATCCTATACCGCGCGATTTTCCGGAAGCGTTATCATGGTCGTACGTAGATATGGTACGTGATGTAGCCACGCAAAACTTACGTAACGTTACGATACGTTACTTTACCGTCCGAGCGCGCAAGTGACGGGGTGACCGCGCGCCCCGGCTCCGCCCAACTACACGCCATGTGTCGGCCTCCGACGGCGGCATCCCGGTAGACGAACGATTCCGCCCAACACCACCGGCACGCTTCCCAGCCGCGTTTCCACCCAAAGGCATTTCCTCCTGGCTTTTATCACAGTCACATAATCCTACTAGCCTAGCTACATGGTCGTAGGTACCGGTGCTGACGCCCGCCGCGGCATGCTGCGGCCCACCATGAGAGGAGTATCATCGGTGCGGCAGGCCTGGGGGCAGCACCCCCACCTCAACGTGGTGGTCGCTGGTAATGATGAAAACTAGTTTCCTCCTTTCCTAGCCGCTTTTCCGGCTACCGTGGCTGCTAAGTGGTGCGGGTTACTAGTTCACCCGTTGCTATGCCAGTTTATGTGCAGCACGAGGAGACATAAAACAGGCGTAACACCTGATCATCTTCCATTTTGTGTTACACACAGCAATGAAGTGTCTCGTAACATGTTGCGAGCAAGGTCGCAGGTTGTTTCAAGGTCACACCCGGCTCACCACCCGTGTGACTGTGGAATTCTCATCCGTACGTAGTCCGAGCGTCACCATGCCAAATGATGGAGAAGAACATGTCGCCGAGCCGACGCTCGAATCGTTGCAAGCAGACATGCATGCCCAGTATGCATTGCTTCCCGAGCTCACATCGTCGTTGGCCCAATTTACGGCTCGTGAACGGGTGTAGATGGAAACGGAGCACATGGCTTTGGCTCCGGGCAGCGCGTCGCGGGACAGCCGACAAAGCAATAGCGGGGGAGCCGCAGTGCGCCCCGCGATTTGCTAGAGCTAGCCCGGTAGGGCGGCCGTGTCGGAGCAGAATTCGCGAGTGACGAGGACGATTACCTCGCGGTGCCATAGCTATTGCAACGAGCAGAATCTGGTTACGAGCAGAGTCTGGATACGAGGACGTTCGACCGGTCAGCCAAGTGCCCGGGTTTCTCCCTTTGCGTACCGACCTGACGAATGACCAACTCAAGCAGGATGACATGCGTCTGCCGGCCCAGCAGGAGTACACTTGGATGACGTGTTTCGGGGCCCAGATATGGCTGCTCTTTTCGTGGCCCTCGACGAGCTGCTACCTTATTACCTCCCCGCAGATAATCAATAAGACTTCACCCCCTATCTCGTGGAATCACGCCGAGGCCATCGACAAGGCGCTTCGCTTTCGTCTTACTAGCCTTCCTGCGGATCAAGCGTGTGCTCGGTGACCAAGGTGTGCTGGACGTACTGCGGACTCAGCATTTTCAGCTTGCAGCCAAGCATTTGGGCCCTGCGATTTTCGGAGACCTAATGAAAGACTACGTGCGTCGCGTCTTTGAGGAGATGGTCGTTAGCATCGCGAAGGCTACCGCCACTGCTCGGGTGGCGGTAGCGCTTGCAAGACGCGGGCGTGGACGTGGACATGGCGGCGGTCGTGGGCGTGGCCGCGAAGTTGAGCACGAGTGACGGTGTGGGGTGTCTTTCGTCGGAGTTGCCGGCGCATTGCGAGGTCACCTTTCGGTGGCCGCCGCACGGCGAACCCTGGCAGCTCAACCGCGGGATGAGCGCCTTGTGCCAGGACCTGACCCCCCCCCCCCCCCCCCCCCGCCTTACAAACTTCATTTAGACCTTCCTCGGTGCGGCGCTCCTTAAAGCCACTGCCGAGTGCGGCTCAATCATCTGCACACCTGAACATGGCGGCTCAACAAACCGCCTCCCGTACCATCACATCACTGCATCCGTCAGTAGTTGTTACACTACGTGTTACAAATGGTTCGCAGCGACCATCTTTAGCGCGTACACGTCACGTGCGGGACATGCGCGGCGGGCGCGCGGGGCGGCCATTCTACTTAGACCTTGCGCCGCAACCCGTACAACTGTCCGGACTAACCAGTTTAGCAATTACCGGTCAACCGCCGGCAACCTAACTGCCGCAGCCGACTACTTTGCTGAAATTTGCCGGCTTCATGTTACTCTGTCAAGGTAGCGTCATGCCTACGTAATGGGCGAGCCCGAAACTGTCGCACCATGGGCTGCTTCACTGCGGTCCCGTCTACGTGGAGCGTTCGGCTCTGATGAGTTGGGATACTTAGCGGGCTTCGACCTACTCTCCGGCTCCCTCACCGCCCAGACGCTCAAGAGCAACGCCGGCAAGCTGTCTCAGTCCGTGGAGTTATGCCACGACTCCGAAAACATCAGCTCGCTGGAGGCAACGACTGCCACTCTCGTCCGGTACGTCGCTTGGATTGGTGAGCGGGGCCACATTGGGGCTAAGTTATTGCAATCCTACTTGTCAGCAATCCACACATTCTTCAAACTATTACACAACATCGACCCCATCGCTAAGGACAGCATACACCTCACCGCCACGCGTCATGGCAAACTACTAGGGCAGCGCCCCATGGAGGCTGCCCCTTTACGAGTTCCGTTGCTTGCTGATGTCGCTTACGCTACGTCGAGCGGGCCGAGTTGATTATGTCTGCTATTCCCTCCGAGTACCAGTTAGTACGACTTCCGGGTCCGCATGGGCTCGGTTTTCAACTTCATGTTCTTTGCCAGACGACTTACATGCGTATTATCCTGCCGAGAGGAGGACATGCATGTCGACTCCTACAACATCACCTTGCAGGTGTACCGTGAGAAGGGGCGTGCCGGACGGCGCGACCCCGACGACCTACGGGTGCTACTCCTTCCCGTGTCGTCGGAGCACCCCCACGTCGCCCGTCGCTGGCACCACTTCATCGACAACGTGCAGTCTGGCCCCTGGTCACTGCTGCCTTGGCCGGGACAAACTTCTGGGCGTGCGAGCAGTCCATATCTTGGACTGTCGTTACACATTCGGACTCGCTCTCTACGGCCGTTCGTCTTGTCGGTGCTGCCCCTCCCGCCGGCACTTCATGGAGCTCTCACAGCCTTCGCAAAGGGTGCAACCCGTGCTGCTAACGCCATCGGAGTTCCGCTCTGCCACATTCGCCACAAATGCGGCGCTGAGCCACAAACTCCGACGTCGTTCGGGCATCGACCTACATCGACCTAACGTCCTCCTTTCATTACCTGGGGCGTGGTTCTTCTTCCGTCGGTCACATCGCGCCCCTTCGCCACTTCCAAGTTCAACAAGACTCCGCAGCAGTGGCCTTCTTGGTGCCCCCTGCGTGACCTGGCGCTACCCCTTCTTCGTCAATCTACCGCTCTCTTCCTTTGCTCATCACTGGCAAAAGCAAACTCATGAAATGATCTAAACTAGTTTATGGGGTTTCCTCCTTTCCAAACCGCTATCATGATGCCGTTGCTGCTAAGTGGTACGGGTTACATGCTCACCCGTCGTTGCGCTCGTTTGTGTGCAGCACGAGTAGACATTAAACCAGCTGTACCACCTGATCTTCTAGTTTCGCTGTGTTACACACAGCGCCCCCTCTGACTCCGTCGTTTTTCCTCCACGATTTCACTAAACCTTCCTGCCAATTTAAGTTCGTGTCCATGTGAAACAGCCTGCGCGATCTTTTTGGCAAAACCAGACTCGACTTGAAACCCCTAATATAAGGCAATTCAGATTATATCTGTTGTTTCAGGTGTCCCGCCCTTATACTTTGCCCCTCTTTATGATAATCTACTTTACGCTGAAGTCCTACTAAAGTATTGTGAAAGGCGGGTTGTTTGCACGCATGTGGCTCGGAATGAGTCCTAAGTAGAGCAACATCCACAACAGTGGCAGCCAAACAACAACAGTAGAGCATGTAGTAGGGCAACAACGAAGCATTCATAATGCAGATGGCAGCCAATAGATTGCAGAAATAGAATAGAGAGCATAGCGTTTCGGCAAGTGGGAGCTATTCGCAGAGGACGTCATCATGATTGCCACGAATTCGGGTTCACTTGGGCGGGTTGAGCACATACGGGCCGCTCGATGGCAAACTTCAGGAATCGCGACAACATGGACTCTAGTACCGTGCCAAAGGCAGAGTCGATTAAGAACGGTGTGCAATCTCGGTCTTTGCAAAGGTTATCGCTCGAGGATGAGGATGCTGCGTCGGGGGCAGGCACGTTCTTGAGACGTATCATAAACTCAGCTGGCAATGGCAGGTAGTCCGCGGGGAGGTTGGAGACAAGGTTCCTGAACGTCGTGCAGCCGTCCACCCACTTGCCGGTGCCATACTTGATCCAAGTATATTCCTGGATGTATTTGGTGTCCACCCATATGGTGATGCATAGAGCGGCTGCGTCTTGTGGCTTGGTGGGACCCTACTGCATCTGATGGGGCGGGGGGGGGGGGGGGGGGGGGTGATGTGACACTGCGATGCGTTTGCGGATAGGATTAATATGCAAACGGGCGGTATAGGCGAACGCGGCGGTACATGGTCAGATTACGGGCGTATTTTGCTACCTGGGTACAAGATGTTGAATACATGTGCTAACTGCAACATTTAAGAATTTCATACAGAAGTCCAGAAGGAAACCCAGCTACGGGCCACCAGAGGCGAGGACCGCCATGGCAGCCACCGACCAGGCATCGCCACCCGCCGCCTCTCCATGCAATAGGGACGCTCTCCCCATCACACAATCCCGGGCCACTCCAATAGTGGCGCTAGGCCGAATGTGTGGGGTGGAGGCGCCAAAGAGGAGCTTCGAAGAGGTCTCGCAGCAAGGCGAACCACCAATAAGATGATCACGGTGCAGCCCGGGTGCTTTGGCGTGACCTACGCAATACGGACTTCATATATTCGTACAAGGACTGTGCTTCTGGGTAACATGAAATTTCATTGTGGCACACAGCGGGGCAAGTGGCCGTCATTGTCTACACAGTCACCACTCCGTGACACAGACATGCCTCACTGCCGCCGCAAGAGTGGATGGGCCAGGACTTTGTAGGGCAGCAGATTGAGAGACATTGCAGGGGATGCTACTTGGGGGATCATAGAGCCAGCGAGAGCGGCCACGTGAAAGTGGCAGCTGCGCGTCCGGCACTTCTACCTACATCTTGGCACGCGGAGCCTGAGCCGGCTTCATCGCCTGCGACCGACAAATGCCACGAAGGTTGCTGTTTCACCACCGCCGCTCCACCAGCTTCACTCTGTTTAGCTGAAAAAGTCACAAGAGACTCCGAGAGCAGTTGGGTCCGGCACCGGGGGGGGGGGGGGGGGGGGGGGGGGCAATACCTGGCGCACAGCCAGGTCCAGCATGATTTCCTCGCTGCCACCAGGAATGGCGTACGCACGCACCTCGCGGTACAGCCTCTCCACCTAGCGGGGGGGCGAGGGCACACAGCAGGGTACCAGGTCAGCACCCAGACAGCCAGAGCCTTCGTGATTGTGAAGCACAGCGAGGCCTCAAGGCAGCAACGAGTGGGGATTAGGCAGCGGGGCATGCACACGATACGGTGGGCCCACTGCTAGGCCATCACTGGAGCCAGCAGCACATGATTGAGGTAGGGAAGGGAGAGAAAAGAGGGGGGGGGGTGTATGTGTGTGTGGGGGGGGGGGGGGGGGGGGGGTTCGTCCCGCACCTTCTCGCCCTGGCCACCGCGCACGTAGCTGCTGCCTCCAAAGATCTGGGCAGCCTCGCGGGCGCAGTACTCAAAGACCTTGGTGGACTGAACCTGCGGAGCGCACAAACGGGCAGAGGCAGGTGAGGAGAGCCAGCTAGGCGCAGGTAAACCCAAGACTGTCCCAGCAGAGCGTGTGCCCGCTCAGTTCCGGATAACTGCGGTTCGTGTAATACGGGCGCTGATTTTCAGGAAAAGCTTATGTACCTTGTTTCAAAGTGGATAGCAATACAGGAACGCGGACTGATGTTCGCCGATGACATTAAGTTAAAAATTCCTACATACGCGTTAATAGTACGATGAGTACAATTAACGTACGTATAATGTATCGTCCTGGTAGTACCAGGACGAGAAATCAGGTTTACCGTACCATACCGTACGAGTACCACGCTAGCATGGTGGCAAAGTTAAACACGGCCAGGCACCGCCGTTAAAAATAAATGACGACATACGTGCTAGTATACTAAAACCGCGTAGTCGCAATGCATGGCGGCCACCCACTGATATCGCCAACGCCCTTCTCCGACCGCATGCTGCCGAATCTCTTGCGGGCAACTCGGATACTAGACACTGGTGATTGATCAGGTGGTCCCATCGCATTTCTATATCCATTTGGACAGTCGGCCCTATTCAAACATCTCCTGATGGACACAAATCGCCGCGGTCACCAAACCACTCAATGCGCGATCGCTCAGTTTCCAGCCCCAATGGTGCGAGTGCGCTAAACATTTCCAGAGATTAAGTCCACTTACAGGAAAGGCCCCAAACAGGCTGGTGACAGCCTGAAGTACACCCGCATAAGGCAGCGGTATCTGTGGTGCTACTCGTGGTGAGGCACGAGTCAGGTCACATAGTCTGAAAGAGGGGGGGGCGGGGGTCTCCGCTGCAGGTTGGCAAGATGATAACTGGGGCGCACCTTGAGCAGCGCCAGCGGGCCGCCCAGCTGCTCCATCGCCTCCCTCTTGTTCATCGCATTCATCTGCAGCGTGAGGCTCTCCAGCTGCGCGTGGGTGGCCTCCACCTGGCGCGCCATCTCGGCGATCTGCCGCACAAGCAAAGCCATCCGAGCCTCAGCCGCCGCCTGCCTCGTACAAGTTTGTAATTGAGGTTGAAGTTGTCAGAGTTGAAGGCCATATTCCGCTGACACCACCGTTCTTCCGCCCTTCCCCGCGGCCGCCGCCAGCGCCCAGCCGCACCTTCCAGCGGATGACAGGGTGCTCCAGCAGCTTCTTGCCAAAGGTGACCCTCTTGGAGGCAAACTTGAACGACTCCTGCAGGCGCGCAGCGAGGGGGACCCGCCTCAGTAGGCGTCCCGCGCGGGTGTTGACGAGGTAGCCAGGTGGCGGTATTTGATGCAAATAAATACATGCACAGACATATGATGAATTTAATATTATATAAACACATATACATATACATATACATATACATATACATATACACGTATACATATACATATACATATACATATACATATACATATACATATACATATACATATACATATACATATACATATACATATACATATACATATACATATACATATACATATACATATACATATACATATACATATACATATACATATACATATACATATACATATACATATACATATACATATACATAATATATATGCTAGACATATACATATACATAATATATATGCTAGACATATACAGACATACATATGTGTGTGTGTGTGTGTGTGTGTTGTGTGCGCAAGTGCAAGTGCCGGCATGGGGCTGCGCGCAGACCTCCAGGCACACGCGCGCAAAGCGGCTGGCCTGAGCGACGATGCTCCAGCGCTCGTGGTTGAAGTTGTACATGATGAACTTGAAGCCCTGGTTCTCCGCGCCGATGAGATTCTCCACCGGCACCTGTTTGCCGCCCACCCACGCCACTCAGCCACGACACACCGCCCAGTGCCGCACCACGACATCGCCGTCCAGGACACCTGGTCATCCCCACACGATAGGACCCGTGTAACAACCGTCTACAGTGCGCAACGCAATGACCGTAGCCACGCTTTGGGGTCGATAAGTACAGCTGTGTGTTTCTCTCTCTTCAAGGGGACGGCCATACGTATTGTGAAACTACCACAATTCATCAAAACATTACTGCACAGAGAACACCATTTGATGCTGCATAATGTATATTTTTTGGCCCGCAAGCTCAGCTTTACGGTGCTCAGCTACATACAGGCAATCGGCCATCATGTTTGGTACCCATAGTGGGCGTGACATGATTTGGGTCGGCGTGGGTAACAAGACGGTACAGCTGTCAGTAGAAATTGGCGTGTCAGTAGGGATGGCGGGTCAACCTTCACGTCGTCAAAGGTGATGTATGCTGTCCCAGACGGCCACACACCGGAGCACTTCATCTGCGGGTGGAACCAGCCGGCACGTCAGGAAGTGCCCACAGGCGGCTGAAGGAGGGGGACAATGGCAGAGGCGCTACCCCTTGGGGCATCAGGTAGGCACAGAAGGGAAGGGGGGGGGGTCCCTGGGGCGACCTACCTGTGTGGTGGTGATGCCGGCCATCTCACGCTCAAGGAGAAGGAGCGAGAGGCCGCCGGCGCCCTTACCGCCGGTGCGCACGGCCACGGTGAAGTAGTCCGCAAACACACCGTTGGTGATCCACTTCTTTTCGCCGTTGACAATGAAGTGGCGCCCGTCGGGCGTCTTCTCGGCGGTGCACTTCAGGCTGGCGACGTCGCTGCCGGCGTAGGGCTCGCTGATGGCGAGGCAGATGACCTTGTTTCCGCTGAGGCACTGCGGCACGACGCGGTCCCGGAGCGCCTTGGACGCGAAGTTGACGATGGGGGGCAGGCCGATGGAGAGGCCGCCAAAGAGGCCCCAGACCACGCCGCCGCTGCCGCAGCGCGACAGCTCATCGATCAGGATGAGCTCGTGGAAGTAGTCAAAGCCTTCGGGGCCGGGCCCTGCGTACTCGGTGGGCCAGGGCACGCCCACGGTGCAGGCCAGCAGGCCGGACTGGGCGGCCTTGCGGAAGATCTCCTTGGGCAGGGCCTTGTTTTCATCCCACTGGACAAAGGGTGATGAGCATAAACCGACGAGCCGCTCAGTGCTGCAGCAAACATCGAAATGGCAAGGTAGGGCTGCTGGCCCATAGGGACATGCCATGCGTGTAAGAAGGAATGGGAGAAGCAACGCCATAGTGAGTGAGGCCTACGCGATATATCCTGCGAGCATTTTGCCCTGTGTGGGGTATCCGGCTGTGTTGAAACAGATGCACACGGCGCCTGAAGGACCTCGGCGACGATGTAAAGTCATCCTGGCAGCAATGTTACGTACATCTGGGGGTGGATGTCTAATTATCCCTTTACCCGGCCACTTGTATCACCCCTTGCCAGCTGCCTGGTACTCATCGCTCCCTCTCTGTTAAGTCCGCGCACATAATTCTTCCTCATAAGCGCTCATACGTGCACATATAAAGGTACTGTCTGAGGTGCCATAGAGCCATGGCCTCTGCTGCGAGAATTAAACCCTTGCCAAATCACCATCGCAGTTGATACCAGATCACTGCTACATCATGGAAGCAAGAAATCGCAAGCCTGACAAAGCAAGGATAAGCTATTACGCAGTCTACTTGCTATGCACGGTAGATACGGTCGCCATATCCGCAAGGTGGGCAGGGAGAGACGATTTATCATAAAGTTTCACGGGGTACAGGGTTTCGGGTACAGGGAAGCGAGTCTTCAGGGTCGCTATTTGCTTCTTCCGGGAACGCAGGTCACGTCGTCGATGCTCTGCAACTTGTGCCGGACCCTCGGTACGACTATGAAGTAGAGGGTGACGACCAGCCGCGGTTGGAGCTGCCGTGCGGCAGGCCGCAGGCTAGGTGGCGAGGCGGAGCCCATACCTCGTGCACGTTGGGCATGATGTCGCGCTCCACAAACTCGCGCACGCGAGCGCGCCAAGCGACATGAGAAGGGGTGTAGTATGGCGTGTAATCGCCGCGGTACCAAGCGGGATCGCCCCAGGGGATGAGGTCGCCGAAGGGCGCGTGCTGGGTGGCGTTGGCCATACTCGCCGCGGCTGAGGTGGACCGGCGCAGCAGCTGGCCGTCGCCGGCGAGCGCGTTGACAGTTTTGCTGGGCACCGGGGCTGCTGTGCGCGCAAGGTGGTATGTTCAGTCACAGCAGGCGTTGCGAGACGCTGAGTGGTGTGATGCTGCAGGTGTGGACGAAAGTGTGGGCAGCGAGGCTAGCGCAGCCGTGTCGGAGAAACGCGCTGCCGTTTTTTGTCTCGGGTGCCGGCGGCCGGCTCACCTGCTGTCGTCGTCAGCGCGTTCCGATCGGCTGGGTGTTGCTGATCGTCATTTGGCTCGCCTGACGAGGAGCTAGCATCGGGAGTTTCCGCTGTGTTATCGTCGTCATAGCCGTATAGTTCCGCTCCTCGACGCACAAGGGCAGCGCGATCTGATGCTGTCTCATCTGATGCTCGTGCGAATGGGCGCTGTGATTCCGGTACCTGTACTTTAATATCAGACGAAGGACGAGAAACACGCTTACTATCTGTTGCACGGGATCCTGTATTTCCGTCGTACCGGTACGCTACTGCTCGCCCGCGCTCCTGCCCCAGATCATCGATGCCGCGCTCATCGGGTTGGTGAGCGGGCCTGCCGCTGCCGCCCCCCTCCGCAGGCCATAGGCTACGCGACGCGCCCAGTCTAGAGACAGGTTCCGTGTCGCCAAAAGATTGTGCAATAGGATGCGCGGCCTGTCTACTGAAGACCCCTAGAGGCACCTCAGAGGTTTCGGACGACTCGTCGTCGCGCGGTTCCGACGTGTTACCGTAACTGCTGCTGACGTCAGCATTATGGGCCCTTGATGATGGTTGTGGCATCGACGCTTCAGACCGACGCTGCCCGCGAGGCCACCGCCGCCGCTGGTGCTCGCTGGCCGACGAGCGTTTCCTCGCGACGGTCGAGAGCATCTTCCCGCGAGTGAAGATAGGCTGGCTCGTGTACGGCAAACCTTCCATATCCTCTGCGTAGGTGGTCGACGACACGCCGCCCATGGTGTCGAGAACTTGAACCGTTGGAGGAGCGCAAACTAGGCGGAAAGGTACGGTAGGTAAGGACCAGAGTGTCAGATATTGGGAGTTTTACCGCCCGTACCGGTACCGCTAAATTTACAAATGATTGTGTCGTCAGGCGGTCGTCGTGGATTTCGCGTGCTGCTGGATGCGGCACTCGTCGCGTCGCTAAGAGCGCTGGCCCTCTACGGCGGGATTTATAGGGTCGAAGGATAGAAGACGTTGGCGTAACGTGTAACGCAGCGAATACTGCGATATGATTGGCTGAGATTTTTACGCTCTCCGCTAAATTAATCACCCAAGACACCTGAGAGGATAGAAGAAGCTCGTGCGACTCGCCGTCAGCACGCGTCACGCGGGCCGGTGGTTCCGCGCTGCCGCGCCCCGATCAGCGGCATTGTGAGCGGTATCCGCCCCCGATTGGCCACTGCCCATTACCACCCGAACCACCCCGCCGCCGCTACCCGCTGCCCGCTGATACGTGTTAGTCGCCATGTCCTCTCGCGGCACAGGGGATGGTAGTTCCGCTCGCGCTGAGCGGCACCAACGACGGTCGGGAGAGAAGGAGGCCCGCGCCCCTGGTTCCCTAGACGCCGATCCTCGCCGCATGTCCTCTCAATTCACCGCCGCCTCGACGCAGCATACGACCCGCGGCGCGTCTGCGTTCCGCCCGCCACGTATGGCCGCGATTGAGGAGGAATGCGACGCGCATATGGCTGCCGCGATCCGCAGCTACAAACTTGGGGGCGAGGCGGCGGAGGAAGGGGACTTCTGCGGGTCGGACTCGTCGGAGGAGAGCGAGGAAGGTAGGTGGCGCCGGCGAAGGCCCCCAACGGCTAATCCCACCCACACCACCGGGTGCTAATCCCGCCCCTAAGTAACGTTGCTTTCTGCACATGTGTCCGTGTTCTTCTGAAGTCGACGCTATCACTAGGCTCCCAGCATGGCTCGTAATTACACCGTAATATCATGTACTCATCATGTAATCTTACCAGTAGTATTACACTCGTCTGTAGTCATTCCGTGACGTGATCGTATTAAACTGCATCAGGCGCATATCACACGTCATCGTGACGCTATACACTCATCATTTCCTGAAAGAACTACTCCATGTGCCCATGGAAGCCCGACAATCTCGTTGCGCTCTGGCCTAATCCGCGATAGGGCGCGCGGCACAGCCAATGGGCGGGCGTGCGGCAGTGGGCGGCGAGGCGCGCGGCAGTGGGCGGGCGGAATAAATTATTTACATCCGGTTTTGACCGGGACCGCCTCGGCGGCCGGTCTGCTGCTCGCGGGTGGCGGCAGCGGCGGCGGCTACGGCGGCCTGGCGGCCGGCCCGCGACCCGAGCGCCCCACCGCCCGCCCTGGCCCCGGCACCACCCCAGCCCCGGACCAGCCCTCCAGCCGCCGGCTTGGCGGGTTGCGTGGCCTTCTTGGCCGGGGGCTCCGGGCTACTGCCCTCGTCGACGTTGTCGCCAGGGACGGCTTGCGTGGCCGCCAGGATCTTGACCGCGTTGGTGTTGTGCTCGAGGATGCCGCCCGCCCTCTTCTATTGCTGCGCCAGCACGCCCACCAAGCCGTGGAGCTTTGGCGACGCATTGGTGCCCGCCAGTGGCAGCGACACGATCTTGTTGCGCTGAACAGTCGATACGATCGGCTTACCGCCGAACGCAGAGAGTGGGCGGGGGTCTGACACAACAACTGCGAAAGTCAGTATGCGTGTTGATTGCTTGTCGAGGCGGCGGTGGCTGTGTAATCGAACAAGTGCGAAAACAAACGCGACTCGCCTGCGGCTTCCCAGTGCGGCATCACCTCGCAGACCTCCTCCTCGCCCTTGAACATCACGTCACGAGGAGGGCACTTGCCGGCTTGGTAGTACCTCCCCTCCTCGCTTTGGTGCCATGCCTCTGCAAGGTCGAAGGCCTTCGCGAGTCCGTCCGCGCTCGGCAATGGTCCCTTCTTCCTACCTCCTTGGCCGTCCTTGCCCTCATCCTGGAAGTAGTGCCGAGCGAGGTAGTTCCTCACGTTCCCCTGCTTCCTGTACATCACGAGGTGCACCGTCAGCACAACCCACAAGGATGGTCGCAGTGGGTTGGGAGGAAGGGGGAGGGGGTGTACTCTCGGATCGCGGCAATGACGGTCTCCTTGGCGTAGACGTTGTTGTCGGCTGTGTAGCCAGCACGGTAGTTGAAGCTAGCGTAGCAAATCCGCTCGATGTACGGGGGCGCGGCGATGGGAAACCTGTGCGTCTTCTTCTGAGGGTAAGGGAACCCCGTCTGAGTGTCGCGCGGCCAGCATTCGTCAAAGACATTCGACAGCACCGCCTTGTCCTTTGCTGCAGGAGCAAACAGCAAAACGCGGCACGTGGCGGTCAACGCCTGTGAAATTCAAATCCTCCACGCAGTCATGTCAGCCACTCGCCGACTCACTGTACCTTTCAGGGTGGACTGCAGCCCCCGGCTCGTAGTCAGAGTATGGGATGGACCGTCGGCGGAGGTGTTCTTAACGCCAGTGCCCATGTTAGATCCTGCGGCGGCTGGGGGTGGCGCCGCCTCGGGGGCTGGGTACAAGATTTGGGCACGCGTCGCGTCGGGTACGCACGACGTAAAATACAGCGTGACGACACCCGAATCGGACACTTGAAAACCTGCCTCAAGCAGGTGCTTCTTGCCAGCTACGTCGTACTGCTTTGGTTCAGCGCAGTTGTTCAGTATGTCTGTGAAAGCATAGCCGAACGCGTCCTCGCCCTGGGGTTGCTCTGGGTGAACGCGGATGTGGCTGTTGGTCGCCTGGCCGCGGAACAGTGCATGCCGCACGTCCTCAACGATGCAGCCCGTGCTACACAGGGCACCGAGTGGTATGGTCATGCCCTCAAGCCTCACAGCTTTGCCGTAGGGGGTGCATGGAATTAGGTTGGCGTGGTTGGCCATGATGGAGGGTGCGTGCTTGGGGATGAGCAGCTACGGTACTGTCTAGCGGGTGCGAGTGTGCGTCAGGCGGGCGCAGCTGCTGCTTTATTCAAAAAACACCAAGTCCGGCGCCGCGCCCCTAGAAGACTTCTCATCGCGCTCCGCTGCTGGTGCACTTCGGCTTGCTGTGTAATCATCGCCTAATGTCCCGTATATATCCCGTATTTTGCGATTACATGAGGACACATTTGACACACACTTGCGACAGAACCGCAATTCGGCCGTAGCTGGCGGGTGCCGTAATACAACGGCACTTCCGACATCCTCTCACGCAACTACACGTACCTGCGCTGGTTACCCCCGACATTGGGACGGCCATTTACTTACGGGGGCCGACGCACCTACGGCTTGCAATGACAGCCCCTGTGATAAGCCTCACATTCGGGCTCGCATACAACCCACAAGAACGTTCGCGATACTCTCGTCCGCATTGCACCTCTGGCAGGCAGGGCAGGCCTTCTGCTTGCAGAGCTATTACTATCATCGGGTCGGCACCAGCAGCCCGGGCCTGATAAACAAACTTGTTTCTATCGACTAACTGGGCCCATTTCAGCGTGCCATGTATGGAACGACAGATTACCGATATCGCAAGGGAAGAGCTCTCGAGGCATGGAGTGCGGGCGCACGGGATCATGCGCAAGGCCATGCTGCGGGCGGACGGTGCCCCGACTTGCCATGGATTGTAGTGGCCGGGCCCTTTGCGGCGGCGCGAGCGGTGCGGCGGGTTACATACGGGGCGGATTTTTACGGGGCGCCCCCCGGCTTTGCCGCCTCCGTCCGGTCACGTGCCAGGTGCTGCGGGGGGCGCGGTGACCCTTAACGGAGAATGGTCGCGTAATCTGGCGTAATCCACTTTTAAAGCGACTCCGCTTTTAAATCGGTTGTACGTGTCTACTGTACAAGCCCAAACAGTCAGACAAGCGGCTGATTATACGTCATGGCTACTGCCAACGACTTGTAATGCAATAAAGTTGTCGGCTTT
Organism: Tetraselmis striata; assembly: GCA_006384855.1. NCBI lineage: Eukaryota > Viridiplantae > Chlorophyta > Chlorodendrophyceae > Chlorodendrales > Chlorodendraceae > Tetraselmis > Tetraselmis striata. The sequence goes on along the minus strand of VCJN01002915.1, from coordinate 34,952 downwards.
TCCCAGCTACCGAGCCCAAACCCAAACCCAAACCCAGACACTCAACCAGCACCCACCCGCCGCCGGCACCCAGCGTTACCCACCACATCCACGGTTCCTTGCCTCGCCCAGTATGGCCAACCAGCTGCCCGCAGCGTACGACGGCGTCCCCACGGATGGAGTTCACATGTTACCGACCTCACCCGGCGTTTGATCGCGAGGGGGTGCATCCATCCCGAGCCGGGGTGGGTTCCAACCCGCAGGACCGACACCAACATGTATGCCTCTCTCGACAAGGAACAGACATGGCAGGGCATCCTCGGCGTTGGGGCAGAGGGTCTCCGGGGCTACAAGTTCTTCCTCGTAGACGCGCCGGACGATACCCTGGTTTCTGATATTGACATGTTTAGCGAAGTAGACTCCATATGGCTCGCTGCGGCGCGGGCTCAACTGTACATCGCCTTGGAGGTGTGCATCGAGAAGGACCAACAAGGGAACCCAAAGCTGCGGGAAGTCTTCGTCGACCAGATCAAGCGGTTCACGGCAATGGCGCTCGCGGCTACGGCGCTGCTGTCCCGCTTTATGAACTTGATTCATCCCCATGACACGCCGACAAATGTGCGCAGACTAATGGAGGCTGCCAAGAATTGGGATTACCCACACCCCGAAAGTGCAGCTACAGCACTAAGGGCAGGCTTCATGCCGTACCCCAACATTCCGTGGGTCACGGACGAGGTCACCGGGCCAGCGGCCGCCGTAATGACTCCCATCCTGCAATGGGCGGATAGATACCGGCAGCCAAGATCTTGTTCTATACTGGTCGACTCACGAAATTTTGCAGTGAAACCAGCTCATGCGATGCTCCACCCCCCCCTTTGGAGAGTAGACTGCGGACAGATGAGGCATAGTTGGGCCATCAGCCAAAGTGCTTAAAGGTACAGGTGAGGCATAGTTGCCCGTAGCCAGTAAAGTAGCGAGTAGCAGCACATAGATGTGCTATAATTTTAGCATTGTGTAACAGTCTGGCAAGCCTTACCCCTATGACTGCCCCAACTGTGTCACTTCCCTTTGCAGTCCGTCGTACCCGGCAGACTGCCAACATGGGATGTTTAAAAACCGCCGTCGATTCCCAAGGGGGCTAGGTTTATTTGGGCGATAGATGCGCATGGTATCAGCGGCGCCGGGGCGCTGCGCGGAATTGCTGGGCCACAGAACTTTGATCGATTACATTTACAAGCTATACGGAAATTCAGCTAGTAATGCATGGTCATTGTGTTATATGTGCACCACACATACTGTCCCACATTATGTGAGGACATGCCAAACTTGGATAAGTGCTGGTCTGTCACTATGTCCGGATCAGCATAGAAGCAGCACAGTTTCTCCTCGATGTGCTTCAGCGCGACGGGGAAGGCGTTAGGCCCCTTGCGGATGTTTGGCCGAAGGGGCGCCTTGCTCTGCCACACACCAGTGCCGAGGGGGGCCCCTACCACCATGAGCTCAGCTGCGTGCAGTCGGCACACGGCGAGGGTGAGGTCCGGCACCGAAGGGATGGTGTGGTTCACCTCCAGGAAGTACAGCACTTCCCCAACATGCACGTCGTTGTCATACTGCTCCACCTCGGCACGCCTGTCTCGCAGTATGGCTTGCTTGCCGTACTCATCAGTGAGCACCCACTGCTTGTCGCATGTCTTGTGCTTGAACACCACATGCCTCCGTGTCTCGGGTTCACATGGTAGTAGGAAGTTGAGTATATACCCGGAACATGCTGCGTTACGATTATGACCTGTGATCTGCGTTACGATTCCAGCTAATTGGGAGGTAGAGGGCGGCGTGGGGCCGGGGGGGGGGGGGGGGGGAGGGGTTCAATTGATTTCATGAGGGTCGAGCCCCCTTGCATCATATTACTCCTTCCAAGCCGGCTCATGCTCCAGTGTGCCAGTTCCTTCACAGTACTTAGCCAGCGCCACCTCGCAGTCCGTCCAGGTGGCGGGGGCGCCTGAGGCACCTGTCTGCACGGCGACGCCCCTGCAGCCCGGTCCCGTGCCCTCAAAACATATCCACCGCATCGTCCGTGCCAGCGGCCTCCCACTGTCCCACAAAGCCTGGGCGCCACAAAGGCAGGCTAGGGAAGTATGGGTCCAGGCCTGCACGCAGGAACTTGAAGCGTGCCTCCAATACGAACTGCCGCCCGTAGGCCCGCTCCGTGTCAGTGGTGCCACTGCCTCTCGCCACGCACTTCACGTCCCGCATCTGCCTATGACATAGGGCACGTATGTAGTATATATTCATATGAGAGCAGCCTAGACACATTGCGTATGAGGGCAAAACGCGGGGGGGGGGGGGGGGCGGGGGGCGCACGGTGCGCTCCATCCAGAGCTCCGAGTCGCGGGCAGTGCTGCCTCTGGCCGCCTCCTAAGCTCTGACTCGGCAGACGAGATTGTGCAGGTTCAGTTTCATCATGTCATCAGGCAAATGCATGCTGCACATCTGCGCATAGGTCAGCAAGCAGTTGAAGCCCTCCTCCCGCTGCTTCTTGATGTACTCGTTGACACGCCGGCACTCCTAACTATCAGTAGGAGCGTCACACTCCTCGCAGTCCCTCAGGTAGTGGATGACCGCTCCTTGCAGCATATGCCACATGACTGCCAGGTGTTGATGTTCTGCGCTGTCGAACATATCCATGCAGCAATTGCCGCGCAGGTCACGTACTCAGCATACAACACCCCACTACATCGGAGCTGGGCTGTGTTACTCCTAGAAATAGCAGCGAGGGGCCCTCACCCAAGGACTAGCACTGCCACAGTCTCCGCGAAGTGCAGGCAGTCCTCGCATGTCCAGTTGGCACACACCACACCGCTTGTGCCGGCTGATGGCAGCATCGGCCGGACTGGCCTGCCAAAGTCACTGGTCAGGGTGACCAGCGCCATCCGCCTGTCCATCTTCTTCATCTTGGGCCGCATATCATGTCAGGGCACACACTTATCGGCAACGCCCTTTGCTGCAGGAACCACGGGCGGGCAGCAACAGCGATGTAAAAGCTCACTAACCTTCAGGGTGCCGACAAACTCCCAAAAGTCCTTGACAACCCCCAGCAGTAGTGCATGTGCTATCGGCACTGGCCAGAAGTCAACATAGCTTATATACACCAGCCATCGCACAAATGGGGACAGGCCCGAAGTGCCGGCTATCGTGGGTACGATGCGCCCCGCGCCGGCCTCCCTTGCGAGATACCGCATATCTGCGCTGGACAGGTGCAGGTGGACATCCCCGCAGTAGGCAATGTTGGGCTCGTAGTCATTGTCGGCAGTCTTTCCCTGCGCTGCATCCATCACCGCCATGTGCACGCCGTTTGTAAAGCCACTGCAGTAAGGGGCGTCTGGACGGCGGACTCCAAAGTAGTACTTGCATGCACCCGAAGCCCCCCCCCCCCCCCCCCCCCCCCGCCCCCCCCGGCCCCCCCCATGCATGATCAACATCATCCATAGCAGCAACACGATATCTGCATGCAGACACTTAACACATGCATGGTCATACCTTTTTTCTTGTCCCTGCGCTATGTACTCTGTAGCAGACAGTAGGAGCAACCGTGCCACGATGTCACTCCACCACGCTTCATAGCCTTGAAGCGTCCAGACATGTCAGCAAAGAAGGCGCCTATGTATATCTGTGGTCCATCATCCCACATTGTGCAGGTCAGTGTTATATGCTGGCAGCAGCCAACCGCATGCCAGCATACCCACTTCAGGTTGACAGTGGGTGCACACCTGATGCTGCAAGTCACGGCGCGCTCTGGACTTGTTGCCATCGCTGTCAGTCATTTCATACACATCATGAACTGTCAGTGCGCCCTCCGCGCTCTGCGTCCTGGCAACTGCCTTGAGTGTCTCCTCCACATATATTTCAATGTGTTTTTGGGCAAAGGGCCCTGGGATGATGATCAACACCTTCCTATTGCGCTTCTCCCCCCCGATTTGATGACGGCATATCTTGACACCCGCAGTAACATGCCACATTGCACTACAACAGGTCAAGACCACCCATTAGAATCATACTCACTTATCTCGCAGCATGCAAAAGCACCGGGGTACGAACCTAATGCCAGATATCCAGCAAGAATATGCTTTGCTGTAGTGCAACTCCACCCCATCTCCACATAAATCACACACCCCGTTGTCTTTGTGAGAAAACTGCCCGTTGGTGGCAGCATCCATGGCCTTGCACGCTTCAGAGTTCCAAAACCATTGATAGATTGGTCTCTGCATGTGCCTCGCAGCAGAGCCCATTCCTCATCCCAAAAGAATTGCTCCACCAACTGCATCATCGTGTTGTTTCGTGCAACAGCAACAATAACTCAATTAAGCTTTGCGCTGACAATGCTGCCAATGAGTGGGGGCAAACGGAAGGGGGCGGGGCGCATAACCTCACAGACGTTGAAGTCGTAGTAAAACTTGCGCGGTTGAGGCGTGGCGGGGCGCGGGTGGCGCAGTGACTCGGGTGTCCAGCGCGTCAGATTGCATCGAGGGCAGCGGTCGTCGTAGCTCCAGTCACCATCCAAGGAGTGGCCGTACCGATGCTCGTCGCACGGGCAGCAGTGAACGATGTACTTCGTTATGTATGGGACGTTAAGGCATTGCTCCATCTGGCACCACGTCTCGGTAAGCTCTGACCCGTCCTTCGGTAGCACGTGCTTCTTCAGCAGCTTCGACAGCCTCTCGAACGCCGCCGTCTTTATGTTGTGCTTCAGCTTCCACTCGTTGAGATTGAGCGCGGCCTCCATCATAGTGGCGTCTGCACCGCTGTACAACTGACGGCGTCTGTTGCGAATAAGAAGGTGGAGGAACATGTGTTAGCAACGGATTAGTAGGCGCCACACTGGGGGGGGTGGGGGGGTGGACACGATACAAGCTCACCTCTTCCCGTCGTCGTACTTCCCTCGAGCGCTGCTGGTCCCGGTATTGAAGTCATACCTCGCGCCAGCGTCTCCTTCACCGCCGCTGTCGCCGCGGCTGGCGTCAGATGGGTTGCCATCCACAACCGCCCCCGCGACAATGCCTTCGGCGTCGCTATCGGCGTCCATAAGTTCGCGTAGCTACTGCCAGGTGCACATGCGCGCAAGCATGGTAAACCAACGCGTGCGTAACCGACATCTTCAGCAAATCATCGTTTTCACCTTGCCAGTGCGATATTCTTACCAATACATAAACTATGGGGCAACAACGCGGCAAGCACCCCCCGAAGGCACCGTCGGTGGGTGCGCAAGGGGCGCACCGCCGGTAGGTCGTCAATGGCGCCTTGAGGCAACATGCGAGTGAAAGCGCTCAGCTGCTCTGTCGTCACGTATAGCGGTTGTATCTCCGACTCCGTTAGCTCTTCCTCGTCGTCGTCATCGTATCGCACCTTCATCAACAGCTCCCTATCTGCCGGGGTTGCCTCCTCGTTATCCCATCTCCAACTGACGACCTGGATGTTGGGTGATACACACGGGTGGCTATCACATGGCGGCGGTGGGCCTATGGCAGGTGTAGTAACGGGACGTCGGGGAAGCATGCAACATGGGTGGTGGTGGTGGTGGGGGGGGCTACTTGGCCGAGAAAGCTCCCCCGCGTTCCGAACGTCTTTGCTATGACCGTGCCCACGTGAAGCTCGGTATTCATCTCCTGCGCTGCCATGCTTGCTGCCAGGCCACCATCAGACGACACCGAACGCCCCTCCCCGCCGCTGGGTAGTGCGGGGCTCGCTGATTCATTTCGGGGAGACGGGAGCGGCGGAGAGAGAGGCGCGGGGGATGGCGGCGGCGACCGCATCGATGCATCACCCGGCTCGCCCCGCGTTTCGGTCAGACCGGGTCCGGACGGAGCAGAGGCGTGACGGACGTGCGGTGTAGCAAGGGCGCCATCACCACCGGCTGCGACAGGCGCGGCGGTGTCCGGAGGCTGCTCGGCGCACGCCTCCCTCCATCTGTGCTTGTCGAAGAAATAACTCCTCGAGATAGTGGCGCCACACGCGTCGAAGCGCACTCTCTTGATCGCCGCTTTCCAAGTCCCCGTGGCAGGCGTCCAGCCCTCCTTGCTCTCAGGAATACGGCGCTTGGAGTTGGGACGCCCCATGGCACACCACTACTCGGCGCCGGCGGCTCGCAGGGGCGGGGTGGTGGGTAGGCGATAGTCACTGGCAACTGTCGTCCGCTGGACTTGCAGCAATTCAGCCGGCGATTTGAGGCCGTTGGCCGTTGCGGCGTCGTCACGGAGCCTGTGCTGTTGAGGCGTTAAAGTATAGTGTCCTGGAAGTGCCACACGTTACGGGTTGCCGCGCGAGCCGCGATGTGGGCCCAATGTACTGTGAGGATGGCACATGCTACTGGTAGCCTAGATAATGTTAGGAATTACGCAATGCATGCCGGCGGGCACTTCACTGCGACTACCGAGCCTAGCAAAAAAGTGGCGAGTACACGGTATATACGGCGATTACAAACCCATTCCGTGGGAAAATCACGATAACGGGCCATTACAGTGTAATTACGGGACAGTCTGGGAGGCTGGTGATGGCTTGTTCATACATGTAGGAGCCGCTCGGGTCGCATGTTGTGCGCCGACGTGCCGCAACTCAATTTATGGCCGAATGTTCCCTCTCCACTGGAGTTCAAGCCACTCATGGCGGCAGCCAGCACCAGTGCGCATTCTGCGAAGGGCACTTTCATGCCTTTTGTGGCGCTACGGACACCGAGACGCCCGGAGCCCAGGAGTGGCGCGGTTGCAATGGACGTTTCCAAGAACTGGAGGCGAGCGACCAACAACAGCGTATCTCCAACAACGCTCAGCACCAAGGGCAGTCGGCGGATAAAGGCAACGTCGGCTCTGGCCAGGCTGTTGCTACATGCAACAATGCAAATAAGAAGTGCATGTCTGTTGGGGCAGCGAGGCAAGCCAAGCACCAGGCCAAGAAGAGGCAAGAGAATATTGAGAGCATTGCAGGAGCGCAGCGAGGAAGAGGGCGAGGCAGGGGCGGGCGGGGCAGAGGGCATGGTGGTGGCTGCGGTGACAGCGAGGCAGAAGACGACCTTCAGGCTCCTAACAACAGAGAGGGGCATTATGAGGAGCCGGACCTCGTGGTGGCGACCGACTGCGATGACGATGATGATGACGCCGACGGCGGCGGCAACGGCGACACCGCCAAGTATTGGTCGCCCGGCGAGACTGCGCGCCTAGTCCAGTGTGTGGCCCATGCATGACAAGATACGCGCCCTCTTCCAGCAAATGCTTTCTGGGTTTGAACAGGCTTATATGTGATGATCCTAATATGGAGAACCGGTCCCATTCATTCTAATGGCAGAGATGTTCAATGATTGCGAGAAGTATCAATTTGCCATTCTTTTCTTAGACAATCCATCAGCAGGAGAGGGCATGTTGCAGTCATTAGACCCAAACTGTGTCAAGAAGTATAGAGATGATTTCCCAATTGAAGATCCGCTTTGTGAAGCTAAATGCCCGGCTATCTTCCTTGCACTAAGAACTTTACCAGCAGCGGCAGAGCATGCCAGTCAGACGAGGCCTTGAAGAGTGAATCCTGCAGACAAAGAATGGACAAGTCAATGTTGGCATGTAAGAGCAATCTCCCGTGTGAAGTGTGCATGCGTAATTTACATTCTATATTATTGTATTCACTTAATTCAGATTTTTCTATTTAATTGCATGTTATGCGCTCACTTGGCATCACACAGGTTGTATGCGTGGTGCTTCTCAACCCACGAGTCAGTGGGCAGCATCACTCGGGCACTCCTGCGCCAAGCAGTGCCTGAGGGAGCTGCTCGCGACCCCTTCCAAACTGGCGACTCGGCTCCAGACAAAGACCCGCCCGTCCCTGCGGGGCATAGGTCTGTTATGCGATAAGTTTGACAGCGTCGTTGCGTTGTCATATACGTCAATACACTTTTGTGTTTTTGGTTAAAATGTAAAACTAAGTGGGTGCACTGCATTTACTGCTTCGCGTTGTCAGAGTGAACATGGACACACGCGCATCACAACCTGCGGGGCAACACCAAGACAGCCACTCACGCAACTTGGTGAATGCTGCTACACAGTTGATGCGCAGCATCTCCATCCACCCATCAGCAACGTCGAGGTAGTGCCCAAAACATTGAGTTGCAGATTGCTGCTGAGAATTAGCGCTATAAAGATGATATGATGGCTAGGCTTGCGTGCGACCCTAATGCGCCAAAGGAGTTGCGCAATAAAGCAATCGCATATATGAACGAAAAGTATTTTGGGGGAAATGGTGATCAACAACCGCAGCCCCGTCTTAATCCAAGCGTAGCACATCGCTTTATATATACTACAACACTGTGCATGTTGTAGTACACATGCCGATGTAAGAAAATTTCTCAAAAGTTTTCACATAAACTGTTACATATCCTCTGCATATCACGCTGGCTGCTTGCGTTTACGCTTTAGGTCTCCGGCCTTCACCTTCGGCCGTTTGAGTCCTCGGGCGACAATATACTGCCAAAGCGCCACCCGCTTAGCCTCATTCTGGCGCTTCTTGTTGCCCTCTGGGTCAAGGAAAGCGTGTTTGTCCTGGCGTCTAGCCCGGCTGCAATGATCTTTGTGCGTGCAATCCTCGCCTAGAGGCTTAATCTCCTCCACCAGATCGTCAATGCAGATATTGTGTAGCTTCATGCACGCCTCAGTAATTGCAGCAATATTCTTCAGAGAATATCCCATGGGAATGCGCAAAACGCCAAATCTGCGCACCAGGATGCCAACGGCGCACTCACATTTATGCGGCTCTTAGACAGGTAGTGGTTGAAGTCATCTTTGGTGTTCTCTTTGCGGCACGCCTGTGAAGAGTAGGGCGACACCAAAGACGACGAGCATGTGTATGCACCATCACATGCAATCCAAAACCCCTCTATCTGGGAGTGGACAATTGCGAAGGTGGTGGCCCAAGCTAGACAAAGACCAAGCCAATGAATCGTGTGTCCCACCAGCAGTAGCCAAAGACATGTATAGAAACCTACGGTCTCCATCAGCTATGGCTTGCAAATTCATGCTAAAAAAAGCCTTTTCTATTCAGGTAGTGAAGTGGGTTGGGAGTACATGTTAGGTGCGGCTTCAATATCCGTACACACATGCCGCCCCAATACAACCATGGAGCGTGCCTTTGTTCCTGGCGTACATCTTGTCCGCGTGGGCTTGCAATGCTGCCGGGCTTAAGTCCTCCGCCGATTGGATCGGAAACCGGTGATGCTTATTTATCTGAACAACGACCTCCGCCGCCGTCTTCCGCACTGTGGCTGCGTCTAGTCCAAAGATGTCCACCAACTCTATATATCATACGAGCCCCTGCTAGAAAACGCAGGGTGAGCGCCACGTTGAGAACGACGGCAATGGGCTCCGTCCCTTGCGTTGATTCCTCGCGTATTTCGGGTCCTTACGCAGTGCGGGGGATAACTTGCGGACGAGAGCGCGGAATGCCTTTGGCGGCAACTTGTACCGCCTGACGAATTCATGGCATGTGAGGTCACGCACATGAGCCGCCCAGTCCAGGCGCCGGCGTAACTTGTTGCCATGGCGGTTTGGTATGATGCGGCCGAGGTTGAAGTGGGGCACATACTCTCTCACGATGACGGGAGCGCGACTGGCAGCGAGGCGAGCCGCCTGGCGCATACTTGCGTGATCTGGCGCCAGCACCGCAAGGGCCGCCGCCTGGATCGCAGTTTGCACCTCTTCGGCCGCAACAATGGAGCAGGCGAAAGAGGAATACCGATGACGACAGCTCGGCAACCCATTTGGGTGTATGTGTGGGTGCCCGCGGCGAGGGTGCTACTGGTGGGGGGCATGCTGCCCGATCCTTTGGCGGCGGTAGGTGGCGGCGGTGTCTGTGGATCTTGCGCATTGTGCGACGCAAAGCCGCGCCGCGGGGTCATATAGGCGTTATGCGTAACGTTTTTTGGGGGACTTTTTTCATTTCGAAATTTGCCCAAAAAAGTATCCGTTACGGTTTGTGCCGAGTATTCCCGGAATACTTGTCACGGTGGGAAGTGACGCTCCGGGGACGCCTCGATCGACGTGGCGCGTTCTGGTGCGAATATTTAGCGTTTAGCGTTACGCGTTACGCAAGCGTCTTCTATCCTTCGACCCTTAGCGACTACGGCGGGATACCGTCGTGCGCGCCGCGCCCGTTCCCGTTGTCGGTGGTACGTCAATATGGTACATCCTTTTTTTTTCCGCCACCGGGACAGGACTGGCACCAGTGAAACCCTTGCGGCGTCTCTACGACGGCCGTTTAGGCAGCAATCCAGTTCCGGAAAGCCCTGGGTAGGCGACGCTCCGTTATAGTCATCAAGCAAATTGCCGAAGCATTCTGCAAGACTAATTGAAGGCCAGTGACGCAATTTCCAACACTGTTGGATCACAGTCTAAAACACTGCCATGAAAATACCCGGCACTGACCACGAAAGGTCCGCGCGCCCTACCCGTTTGGGCGTCGGCCCATTCGAGTAATGCGAGTTGGGGCAAACCCAAACCCGCGGAGCAAAGCATTTCGGGAGTGCGATACATGTGCAGCAAAGAAGGTAATGTGAGGGAGGGCCCGACGCCATAGCTGGAAAAATTTCCCATTCCCAGTAAAATCCATGCATGGCGCCGTGAAGGGAGGGGGGGACCCCACCCCAAATAAAGGCAGTTAAGTCCTCAGGTGTTGACGCAATGACCTGACTACTAATAAAATCCCCGAACTCCGGAACTAACAACCCAAAAGTATGACGGTGATACCCCCCCCCCCCCCCCGCGGGTCCCTAAAGCCTCTACTTCCACCCATCACACAATCACAGGCCACTCCAATATCGGCATTAGGCAGAATGTGAGGTAGGTGGAGGCGCCGACAGGAAAGGAGTTTCGAAGAGGTCTCGCAGCAAGGAGCAGAAGGGGGGGGGGGGTGGGGGGGCAACCCAGAACGGGGCACCACGGGCGGGTAGCCGACGAGGGCCTCCCAGTAGCGCCAAATCCGCCGCCAACTCGGTTGCGTCCCCTTCCGCCGAGCGTATAACTCCCTCCCCATCGCAAATTCCCGGGCCACCCTAATAGCGGCACTAGGCCGAATGTGAGGTGGAAGCGCCGATAGGACAGGAAGGGCGGAGAGGGTGCTCGACGGACAGCGAACTGGGAGTTGACCGGACCTGCAACTGACAACATAAGACGATGGTGTCCAGATCGCACTGCTCCTTCGCGGCAGTGGCGGCACGTGCGGGGCCAAGGCTACCAAGGTGCCACCCGTGCACGAGCCCCGCCCCCATCCCCAGCCGGGGGTGGAGGCGGAGGGAGGGCACGCGATCCAGAGGGCAGAGGACGGTCATCGGGTCCACCCAGGCAGCGGGTGGGTTTGTATATAGAGAGGTTACTTTTACTTCTGCTGCTGCTGCCCTCAGCCAGTCCTCTATCATCGACCGTGCGCCGCGCCGCCGCCAAAATAAAAAGCCGTACATGTACCCGTATGTGTGGTATTGGTGCGACGCTGTGAATTCTGTACGGTACTGGTACGGTACGTAGTAGTGCAGAGTGCGTCCAGATGTGTGCTGACGCGGCTTGTTGATGTCCCGTCCTCGTCAGCATCATCGTCAGCCCGGCCGCATCATCGCCGCCGCAGTCTCGTTATTTTGGAATATAATAAAATTATATACTGGATATGTTGCATGCAACGTACCATTTCTCGCGGGATCTAGCGGCATGTTGCCGGGTAATTAGCGCGATCATGACATGGCCGCTGCCATCCGATCGCGCGGCACGCCCTCACGCTCTTGCCGTCTGACGAGGCGGAGCTCGGCGTGCTGCGGGCTCCACTCCAAAAACACGCCCGCCGCCGCCGCCGAGACCCGTCTCTCTCCCGCGTTTCACGACACCGCCGTATACGTGTACCGGCCGCCTCCTGCTGCTTCGCCCCGCCCCGAAGTCAGCACTCAAGCACGCAGACGGAGTAGGTACCTCGTCACACTCTCCGTTCCCTTGCAGGTGGCCCTACGCCCTGCCCCTTCAGCAGAGTCAAGAGCTGCCTGGTCAGTCCCGCGGTAACGCGTTCGGCTATTTTCTCCGAGACGCGGCGTCACCCGCAACGTCAACGCCGCTGTTTCTATGTGCACTAGATCTCCGCCCACTGCCGCGGTGGAATCGCCGCTCGTAACCCTTACCACTCTCAGCAGGCGCAGGCTGGTCGATACTGAGGCGGTAGGCATGTGACATGGGGCCTAACGCATCCACGGCAGGTGTTACTAGTCACTGGACCTCGGTGTCGGAACGGCGCGCAGAGCCGCAGCAGACCGCCCATCAACGTGACGGCCACGACGACACCACACTGCGCGATGTAGTCGCTACCTGTAGTCGCTAGTTGCTACGCGCGGCGACAAGTGCACGGATCTAACCGCCGCGACTTCGCGAAGTTTTGAACGTGTCTCATACGGGACTCAACGCACTCTCACATAGTAAGAACTCAGCTGCTGCTGTACACGTGAGGTTCCCTGATGGTCGCTAAGGGTTAATTAATAGTGGTCGCTAAGGATTAGTCATTTTCGAATTACGCTGTGTTTCGGTACACGTGTCCCCGTGGCTGGCCCATGTCGAACAGCCCGTGCCTCACAAGCGGCCACATTCGTAGTCACTCCTGCCGCGACTCACTGGCGCGATCCACAGGCTGTCGACGTAGCCTATTCCTACGGCAAGGTTGCGGGTACACTCCCCTTTGGCGCTACGGTATGGTAGTCGCTGCAGCCTGTGTCGGTAGCGACCAGTCGCTACGACTCATATCGATACGTAGCCACTACGATATTATCCACCGCGAGCGCTCGGTGTGTCGAGACGTCGAGCCCCGCTGGCACCTTTCCCCGGGCCCCCGCCGTCCATCATACAGGACCTCAAGCTTCGCTCGACCTTGCTGTCGCGTCACGCGCACCTTCAGCCTTATTTCCGCGGTGACGGCAAGTCGGCTCTTAACGGGTCTTAACCACCCATCCTATCCCAACCTCTCCCTCCCAACTGCGCTGCCAGGCTGCTGGCCATCCACAGAGGCAGAAAAGCATGGAGGGGCACTACGCGATCGTGGTTGGCGGCGGCCTGGCCGGCCTGAGCGCTGCGCACACCGTGCTGGAGGCCGGTGGCCGCGTGATGCTGCTGGACAAGATGGCCTTCCTGGGCGGCAACTCCACCAAGGCCACCAGCGGCATCAACGGCGCGCTCACCAAGACACAGATCAAGCTGGGCATCAAGGACTCAGCCGAGGTGTTTGAGGCGGATACCATGAAGAGCGCCTGCGGCCTCAACCATACCACTGCACCCGCGTACACGCCGCCGCTCGCCCACGTGCTTACCCACGATAGCGGCCCGGCGGTCGACTGGCTCGTGGACCGCTTTGGCCTGGACCTCAGCCTTGTCAGCCAGGTCCTGATCCCTCCTTGTAACCCTCAGCTCAATACGGCGCTCCATTCATAGCACCACCAGGCAGCTCTACCTGGGACTGAAGAGTGGTGCCCCTGTGTGCCGCAGCTGGGCGGCCACTCCTTTCCCCGAACGCACCGCGGCAAGGAGAGGTTCCCAGGCTTCACCATCACCTACGCGCTCATGGAGAAGCTGGAGGAGGTACGGGCGACGTAGCTTTCCCCGGGGTGGTTGGGCAGGGATCTGCATGCTGTGGTCTGGAATCGGCAGCGCTCCCACCCAACGGACGGCTCTCCCTCCCTGGCCTCACCCCCACCATTCGTGCAGATCGAGAAGCAGACCAACGGCCAGACCGCCCGCATTGTGACCAAGGCGGAGGTCACAGAGCTGCTGAAGGTGCGAATCGCTCACTGGCTGGGTTTATCCGCCATGCCCCCTGGCCAGTTAACCTCTCCCCATCGCTTTCCGCCACTGCCTCTCCCTCACACCGCTCCGTGGCTGCCAACCTCAACTCTGCAGGGCCCTGATGGCAACATCACCGGTTGCGCCTACACCCGCGAGGGGCAGAGGCATGAGGCCCACGGCCCAGGTACCCCCCCTGCCCCTCTGCCCCTCGCGCTGGATACCTTTATACCACCACCCACCGGCCTACCCGCTCCTACCACCGCACCCCAAACTTCTCACAGACCCCCCCCCCCCCTTCTCCCCCCAACACACACACACACACACATCCTCCCTTTTCTCTGACACACCACTTACCATCCCGATCTTGCCCTCTGGCTCAGTCATCATTGCCACCGGTGGCTTCGGCGCGGACTTCTCCCCGAGCGGCATCCTGGCAAAGGTTCGCCCCGACTTGCTCGGCTTCTCAACCACCAACGGCGAGCACTGCACCGGCGACGGCATCAAGATGGCGCTCGCGCACGGCGCCGGCACCAACGACCTCGAGTCCGTGCAGGTCCGCGCCAACTCCCACGCTATCATCCACGACCTTACACCCCTTTCTCTCTCGCCGGCAGCATCACTGACCCTGGGGGGCTTCGCACCAGGTACACCCCACCGGTCTGGTCCACCCCGACGAGCCCGACGCCAAGGTCAAGTTTCTGGCGGCGGAGGCGCTGCGCGGCGTCGGCGGCGTTCTGATTGACCGTGAGGGCAACCGCTTTGTGGACGAGCTTGGACGGCGCGACTATGTCAGGTGCGGCGCGGGCAGCGCTCAGCCTTGACGGGGGTCCAGGGTAGGCTGGTGCCTACGGCACTGAAAGCCCCACTCCAGCCACCAAAAGGGTAGATGACCCTATGGAGAGAGTACAACAGGTATACTGTAGCGGTCTTTTATATGGGTTTCACTTGAACTATACGATATACAATAGATATTCAACATATTACTTGAAAGAGCAATCGCCCGCATTTACAAACGAGGAAAAGCACCGATTTATTGAATACATTAAAAGTTGTGACTGGAATGAGACACCGCGGTTATTATATATATGAAGTAACTTGACAGTTGAATCAGCGATGCGTCGATTTTTCAGAAATTTTTAAAAGAACAGGTTACAGTTCCATGGCCTACAGTTCCATGAATTGCATTGCCAGCGCTTTGAAGTACATGTACCAGCAGCGAGCGTTTACATTGCCAGCGCTTTGAAGTACCAGAGTTTTTTTTTCCCAATTACCCGCAGCGAGTAGTGAGTACCAGTACCAGTACCAGCAGTTGATTCTGGGGAACTGCCCTTTTTGTAATTCACACCAGTACCAGCAGTACCAGCAGCGAGTAGCGAGTACCAGTACCGGCAGTACTCATAGCCTCCCAACCGTGAGATCGTAATCGGACGGCTGTGTAATTAAGGACCGTGGGCGGGTGGGTGGATTATAGTACTTAGTAGTACATGCCAGTAGATAAGCGCTTTAGTCATGCACCTATAGGCCCGATCCGCTGCACTATACGGGTACCCGTACGGCAATAAAGCTCACCGCCGAAAAATCGAAGCTTCGCTGGATAATCCTCCATTATTATATTTTGATATATTTTGGCGTCTTTGTGTGCCAGACAGCGTCTTTGATGACCACCTGCCCGCAACAAGCTCACTGCTTGACTCGTTTTGCCCCCCCTCCCCCCTCCCCTCCCAAAGCGGTGAGATGTACAAGGGCAAGGGACCCTTCCGGCTATGCCTCAACAGCAAGGCCAGCAAGGAGATTGAGTGGCACTGCAAGCACTACGTCGGCCGCGGCGTGATGAAGTTCTACCAGTCGGGCTCCGACCTTGCCGCGGAGATGGGCATCCCCGCCTCCAAGCTGGACGCCACCCTCAGCAAGTAAGTGGGCATCCCACCGCCAAGGCTTGCGCTGCCACTGCCCCGGCGCAATGAGGGTCATCATATTGACTACCGGTGCCGATGCGTTTGTATGATCACTGCGAATAAGAACTTGCCCTACCTGCCAGATGTCAAATATATCGGCAACTATAGCGGAACCCTGCCAAATGTTCATATGTTGCTAGAAAGCCAATTTGAGGCTTATAATGAGGGTTGTACTAGGTGGGTTGGCAGCCGTATAACACGTGCACAATGAGCACAGCTTGCCGCTTCAAACATAAGGGCGCCACTTCTGCTGGCATCACGCAAGTGTCCGATGACACTACCCCCCCCCCCCCCCCCCCCCTTCCCCCCCCCTCTCCCGCAGGTACAGCCAGGATGCCGCGCGCGGCAAGTGCCCCTACGGCAAGAAGTTCTTCCACAACCTGCCCGTCGACATTCGCGACAGCTTCCACGTGGCCATTGTGTGCCCCGTGGTGCACTACACTATGGGCGGCCTCGCGGTGAACCCGGACGGTGCGGTGGTGGACCCCGCGGGCCAGATCATCCACGGCCTGTATGCCGCCGGCGAGGTGCCCCCACCCACCTTCCCCTTCTCTTGTCTCCCGCGGCCTTCCTGAACGGCCCATGTCGCCTATTTTATTGCACATGCCGCGAATCAGGTTTGATGCTTGGCGCAGTATATCACTTTCTAGACAATGAAGACGCGAATAGAAATCCGGTTCGATCGCGGTCTAGAATTGTCAAATTGGTGCCCGGAGGGCAGGGCGGGAAGGGGGGCGGGGGGGGGGGGGGGGGGTTATGCAGCTCCGGACCGGAAGCCCTCCTGTCCGGAGCTTGACCTGCCGTTCCCGCTTTTTGATGACGAACATCTCACGGACGGCAGTGCTTATGCTATCGTACTTGTGCACTTACACGAGAACGGCGCGCACGGTATCCGCTGGCCGGGAGCGCCGTGCTGCGGGGCCTGATGAGGAGGCGCGGAGAGCTGACGCGGTCGCTGTGGCCTTGTTGCCTAGGTCGCCGGCGGCATCCACGGCCGCAACCGCCTGGGCGGCAACTCGCTGCTGGACTGCGTGGTGTACGGCCGCCAGAGCGGCAAGGCCGTCTCGCGCTACATGTTCAACCGCCTGCTCACGGTTGAACCACCCCCCCCCCCCCCCCCCCTTTGCCCTCGGCCGAAAACATGCATATCATGCAAGCATATGTTGGTCACGATGGTATAGATGTCGGCGGGCTGTCCTCACGCTATTGCTGGCTACGCAGGGTGCTGACGCAGCGGCAAACGGGGCCGGCCCGATTAGCGTGCACCTGGACCCCGCCCTGAAGTCGCTGCAGATCTCTTGGGGCGGTAAGAACGCCGCGGCCACTGCCGCTGCCGCGCCGGCGCCGGCCGCCACTCCCTCCGCTGCAGCGCCGGCGCCGCCTGCGGCCGGCGCGCAGGGCGTCAGCCCCCAGCCGGCGGCGGCCTCGGCCGGCAGCGCGGTCATCTCTGCGGAGGAGGTTGCCAAGCACAAGACGGCGGACGACTGCTGGGTCATCCTCAACGGCAAGGTGTACGACGTGACCACCTTCCTGCCGGACCACCCCGGCGGCAAGAAAGCCATCATGCTATTTGCGGGGAAGGATGCCAGCGAAGAGTTCAACATGCTACACAACCCAAACGTGATCGAGAAGTACATGGACCCCGCCAGCCTGAAGGGCAGCCTGGGCACCGCCAGCAAGCTCTAGACAGGGGGCTCCATGCCCCGTAGTTAGGCGCTAACGCCGCCCGCTCATCCCCCATAGTAGCAGGCAGGCAGGAGACCGCACATCTTGACCCGCACCACCACCTCCACCACCACCACCACCACCACCTGTGTAGTAGGTAGGCAGGCGCCCCAGGCACGTCTGTTGCCGCAGCTTGTATCATGATGACCCATCTGTGCTTTGGCTACCCGCGGAGCTGCTATTGATGCGTGATGACTACTCGTGCGTGCACACATGTTTGAGACGTGTTGAGATGGACACATCGCAAACTGCGATTGCATGGATGTGCCGTATGTGTGTATGTGTATGGATGATGGATCGTCCGGCCGGTCGGGTAGTGAGGCAGACCCTACCCAGGACACGTTCACCAACCTGCCCCCCCCCCCCCCCCCCCCGGCCACCGCGACCACCTCTGCTCCGTCCTGTGGGGGGTGACCTGGTGTGCATCACTATGGTGCACGACTGCCCGTGTCATGCCAACACTTAGCGACTACCCGCCGCAAGGGGGCGGCGCGCTGTCCACAGGCAGACAGGTCTGAGTACTCGTGTAAATTACACAAGCGCTAGTAACAGATGCACCTCTAAAAGTATTCCTAGGAGATCAACACAAGTAGCCACTTAAAGCGGCCCACGCGTGAGGCGGGGCGGATTAATGTTGCGCGCGCGGCTGAGAGTCCGAGCCACCCGTACTGTGCTGTGCAGTTTCGGCAACGGGATGGGAGACAAATCTGCGCAGTTTGATGCAGCAGAGTACACACTCTTGAGCCACAATACATATGTGTGCGTGTGTGTGTTCATGCGAGTATATATAGCAGCCGCGCAGTCAGCTTGGAACGTACACCCCCCCACATGATAAGTCCCGGGCCCCTGTTTCGTTGAATCCGAGTTTACGAATAGTAGGGCAGTTAAATCTAGGGTTTATGACCTGAAACCCTGGAATATCTCGCATTAATGTTCGTCACTCTTTATCACCACAAGCCTTGTGGCCATAGTAAGTGTGCTACACAAGTGGCACTTGCGCAATATTGAGCGTCACGAGAAGTACGCCCACAACTATGTTGTCAGTGCCCCGCACGTCCCGCCGCGCATGCATAGATCATATTGCATGGTGGGATGACCATGGATGCGCAGTAAGGAAACATGTCATCAGCAAAGGGGCTAGGGGCATTGTTGGGTGGGGTGGGGCCATAGTGGCGTGCCCCGTGCACGATGTGGCGTGGCACCATCGCCAATGCGGTGTTGCCTTGTGGTGCAGCTGCTTTCAAACTCACGGTAGCAGTAAGTGCAGAAATACCGTGCCGGCAGCTGATGGAATACAGTTCCGCGACAGTTCCGGAAAGACTTTTTTTCCAAACACACCACTAAAATCTAAACAGGCATGGCTACGAATAATCCCCTAAGTAGCAGCACGGTCGTCCTAAGTCGTTTACGCACAAGTTTTGATATTTTAGATAGAAATAATATATTGAAATCTCACATTTTGTGATGCATGGTAGTGACGGTAGCATGACAGTGTAGTATTCACATGGTGTACTCATGTACGGATCACTCGTATTTGTCACATGCCCCCCCCCCCCCCTCCCCCCTTCGGCGATGCCAACGGCCGCCATGCCGGATAGGAGTTGGGGTATGATTCGAGCGTAAACGGTACATGCCGGGGCGTTGTATATTGTCCCGTTTTTGGGTACAAAATACACGCATTAACGCCCGTTCAGTTGTTAAGGGTTCCCGACTAGTTTTCATAACACAAGCGCAAGTGCATGCTGGCGGCTGGGCGGGGTAGTCGTAGCTATATCTACTAATGCCGTGTGGCGCAGTGCGGGCGGTCGTCTTCCGCCACCTAGTCCAACCGATCTTGATCCATTATGAACGACCCCAGGGGAGGGCAGCGGGAGCAGTATGGGCGTTATTGCTTTGCAGGCGATAGACGGCCAAGCCGCTACAATGGAACGGGCGAAGACCGTCGTTGTCGCGAATGAGGGGACGTTCGCGTGGTAGGGAAGACTTTGTCGCGCTAACAACGAGTTCTATCGGGTATGTGGTCGGGCGTCCCACCTCCCCCGCGCGTGGTGAAGCCCCGTTTGACTCCGCGCCTCCATACGAGTCGTTCATGTGGGCTCACAAGCAACCCCACGCGTACTGAAAATCTAAATCGTTTTTCCTCGAGCTCCCATTGCCGGCGGAGCCACTTGCGCATTAGCCGGTGCAATTGGGTGTATTCCCCGCCGTACATCGTGTCGTTGTACACTTCGCCATGATCGGGCCATACCGAGAACCGTTCGTCGAAGTCCTCGTACTTGGGGGCCCAGCCGCGCCGGATTTCAGGGTCCGCTACCTCGCGTGTGGTCCGGCAGACTGGCAACATGGCCGAGTAAGTATAACGCAGAAATGATTACATTAATGCAGGGTAGCTACGAGTGCCAAAGATGGGCATGACTGAGGCGTGGGGGAGCCGAGAATCTCGATAGGCGGGGACGCAGCTGCCGCCGGCATAGCCGGCTCGTTCTGGTCCGCATCCCGCCCGTCCGTATTGGCGTGGTATTTGGATCTCTCAAGTCGTAATTGGAGTCTTGGGAAGGAGACATACCGAACGCCGGCGAGCCTATCGCTGTCAACAGACAGCTCGGGGAAGCCGTCCTCGTCCTGAATTCAGGCGGGCATCACTTCCTCGCTATCCGGATGTTGTGAGCAAAGTGAGGGCTCGCCGATGTCCTCAATAACTGCCCACGCAGGGTGCAATCGTTTCTGGTAAAGGGGGAGTCCGGGGGGGAGGGGGGGGGGGGGATCTTGAGTATGCAGCATTACATAGGCACGTAGAGGCACGTCGAGATGCCGCGAGGTGCCCGGGGGAGAGGGATGGGCAAGACGAGCGAGGGGGGCGGCTCGCCTGCATTATACCACGACACCCCCGCAATGATAGGCGAGCCCCTATTTTCACGACGGCGCGCGAGTACTCCGTCTATGCTTTCTCGGCAAACTCTTGCTACATTTGTCATCGGCATGTAGTCCTCAAGGTACCGTCTGGGATCTCATGCTGCTTGCCACTCATGCATGGCCATGCGGAGGTGCGTCTCGCGGGTAACAAGTCGGAATGGCGTTCTCGAATTCTTGGGAGATGGGTGACATCACTTTTCCCTTTCCTTTCTATAAGTGTGGGTTTGCCGGAGCTTTGCCTTTCTCTGGGCCTCGGTCAACATGGGTCTCGGTAGTATGTACATCTGTGCGGATATGTCCGTATGTCCATGTGTCCGTTTGACTGTCTGGAACTATGCGGCGATTGCTTCGTATCTGCTTCACACAAAAAACGATTACGCTGGCCGACTCTACAAGAGGCAATTATTACCGAGTCGAGATGAAACAGCTGAGATATTAGTTAGGTATATAAAGGGGGGGGGGGGCGGGGGCGCTCCGCCACCTCTTGCGGCTCTATAGGTATTGCGGCCCGGCTGGCCGTGTAGTATTATTGGCAGTTGTGGCAGCAGGACGGGGACGCGGCGGTATATTCGTGTGAGACACGCAGATTCGAATTTGCTAGGCAAGACTACGACAAGCATGAACGCTGTCGAGACGAAAGCGGAAAGATAATAGATAAACAAATACATGGCGAGGCGGCGTTAGGGGGTTTTAGGGGGGGGGGGGGGGCGGGGGGGGGGGGGGGGGGGCGTACTTCCACATGCGTCATGCCACTTTGGGTGGTCCTTGAGGTACCGGAGCTGCTTGCATGCTCGTCTGTTGAAAGCTGAGGTCGGGCAGGAGCAGAGTTTATACACAAACGCCCATCCCTCCCGTTCAACATGTCCCACATATTCCGAAACGCTTAGCGTTTTCTTCGTGTTACCCGCGCCTTGTGCCGGAGAGCTGCTCTCACCGGGCATACCCTCACCGCCCCGAGCTGCGGGCGCCAACATCGGAGAGGGTGTGGCTGCCTGCGCGCCGGCTACCTGCCCGCCGCTCTCGCAAGCGTGACTTTTTCATGCGTAGGCTGGCACTGTCTCGGTTGCATCATGATGCATATTGGTGTCGTCAGCGGAAGCCAAACTCGGCAACCTGGGCAACCATACGTACATGCGCACAATCTGAACAATTGCTTGTACTTTGTGCTCACCACGCCCGGAGGCCTCAAGGTACTTGGCTTATTCACGACCTGGCATCTATACTTAGATGCTGCCTTTCATACTAGGAAAGCAATGCTATCTATATCTCAGGCCCCCATCCATCACCTGACATGTATCATAATGCCCAATGTACCTGACAGGTGCTGAGCGAATGGGGCAGCCCACGCTATGTTGCTAATACGGCGTTCCTAACACTGCAGTATGCCTCCTACAGGATAGAAACGTCGAGCGAATAATACACGCAGTTTGCGGCCTTCCCGATGGACTGCAGAATGGGGGACAACCCCACAGCCCGAACCTACGTCTCGGATCTCGCAAACCTGTAGCCCGTCAGCCCTACCACCTACTGCCTCCGGCACATGGGCTGGGCTGTTGCCCTGAGGAGAGCCCCCATGTACTTTGTGGCGCCTTGGTTGGTGGCCCGTCCAATGCCTAGTTCGACAACAATTACAACAACTCCCGCGACGATTACATCATTCTCCAACGAAGTCACCACCGACTATTGGTGCGGCTTTTTAAAACCCGCACCCACACCTCCCCGACACCACCCCGGACACCCTCGCGTCCATCCTGCGGCTACTTCAACTGGGGTGACCGCAACGGCATGATGGAGGGCGGCGATTTGTGCAGCCTAGGACGCTCCACGTGTGGCGTCTGCGGAGGGCAATGGTGCACCGCCGCACCGACACACCCCCGTCTCGGCTGCACCACCGACGTGGACTGGTGGCTGGGGGCAGTGCGGCGGCGGCGGGTCCGGTTGGCCCGGCCACTGCTACCGGGCGGGCTCTACCCGCGTATACAACAACAAACATTACAGCCTGTGCCTCCCGGAAAGCACCGGGCAGGTGGTTTTCTGCTGTGATCTGGAAGTGGCGGCGGGCCACATCATGTGCTGGTTGTATGAGCCTTATGAAACCGAGATCAAGCCATGCCTTCTCCATGTGTTTTGTTCTCTGAATCTCAGACAAGGACTCCTCCCTTCTTGCCACAACCCACATTGCCCATTGTAACTCATCGGTAGCACGGCATTAATTTGTGTGTGCGCTGAGATGATTCTTCCGATGATTAAGTATTTGCATTTGCTGATCTGCAACATAATCAAATGTAAGGAAATCAGCATTCACCTTCACTATTCCGTTGTCGTCATCTCAGCGGGTTATTAGCATCTCATACATAATATCTGCCGCACCATAACTTTAATTACTCAATCAGCTACCAAAACTTAAACATGTGCAATACAGCACGTGTCTCATCCGAGAATTCCCAAATCCCAATATTCTACAATCTGCATTGTTGTATGTCACCATATATCATGGAGATCGCTAATTTTGTGCTTGTTCACTAAAATGCAAATAGCATATACATACAATGTCGTTTTTACAACGACGACTTGCGCCTGTACTATAGTGGACTACTTTACGCGTGCTATACAAAGTGTTGTGCTGGCTGGGTATATAGTCGTATGATGATGACCGCAAGGTGGGCGCGGGCCAAGCAAGGGGACGGGCACCTTCACACCCTATCTGAACATGATTCATGAATACAACTAACGGCAATAGAAGTTTTTCTCCCTCTAATAACTTGTGCATATTTCCCACTTACGCAAGTTAACATAATGCACGTCACGAAGAAGATCATTTTGCATGGATGAGTCGTTTTTGAAGTGCAGGATTAATCCTACATCCAGTAATGACATACGTAGCCCAACGTTTGACCTACAGCATTTTCTAGCGCCGGGAATAACCCGAAACTCAATACAACAACGACTGATAAATAATGCATAATAAATAACCGCCCCAAGCTGGGCCCGAACGTATCAATTGGTCGATCGCAGTTCCGTATATGGAAATTGTGAAACCCTATATATTATCAAACTGACGCTTTTCAAGCCCTAGTCCAGTCTGGATTTAAAACTACAGAGCCGACTCCCGCCGCGCCCGCGCATGTAGTGCTCATAACGGTAAAATTGTAAAACGGTCGACGGGAACGACGGCATGCTGTATTTCATGGATATTCCTCGTACCAGCAAATAAACCGTTTTCGACTTGGTACGGGTTATAAAGCCCATTGGCCATCGCCCCGCTCCCTACCCGCCTGCGATCCGCAGAATCACCCGCTCCGATAGCACTATTTGTTACGAGCGGGCGTGGCCAAGCGCGGCCCGTCTCACCCCCGCCGCTGCTTTGCTCGTCGTAACGACAAGCCCAAGGCAGTTGCGATACAGCGTCCACGGGTTCACCAGTGTCCAGCTAACCGCGGAACGTGCGTCGCCGCGCCGCCAGTGCTGCTGGCGCGGGTGGGGCGCCAGGATAGCCGGGCGCGCGGCGCGGCTCAGCGCCAGGTCCGAGCCGCCGCGGGGAGCCGTGTGGCATGGGGCGCGGTTGATTGGATAGTGGCGAGGGCGTTTCGAAGTTGGCGGGGGAGAAAGGGTGGCAGGGCTGACGTGGCACGCGGCGCATAGCCACTAAGTGTGCCAGAGGCGTCACTGCCGCTCCCCAGTCGCGCGGCTTTCGGCCACGCGGCGCGCTCGCAGTCGGCATGCCGGGGCGGTGTCGACAGCGGTAGGAGGGAGGGGAAGGATGGGGCGAGAGATGGGGCCGCTGCTCGGCTTGATACATGCCGATGCCGCCTCTGATGCGCCGAGCAGGTGCGGGAGCCATGGCCTCCGCGGTGGCTAGAGTCACGCTGCTACTGCTGGTGGTGACCGTGGCGGTGCAGTCGGCACTGGCAGGTCGGCCGCTCCCCCCCCCCCCCCCCCCCCCCCCCACTTTATCTTCCCCGCCCCACGCACCACGTATCTTAGTCTATCTTTGGCAATATATCGGCACTTACCGCTTCCATCCGGGCGCTGCATCCCCAGACACGCAGCCGCGGCCGCTGGGAAGGGCCCTGCAGGGCGCAAAGGGCAAGCACAAGCGCACGCCGGACGCCCCCGCTGCAGCGGCGGGTGCCGCTCACCCCGTCCCGGCCGGCCCGCCCCCGGAGCTACCCTCCCATCCGGGGCACTGCCCCGCCGCCTACAGCGGCCCGCAGTGCAGCGACCCCGTGGACATCCCCTGTTTTGGGCGCGCCTTCCAGGACCGCGACGGGTGAGGCGCGCCGTGGGCATGGCCAACCCCCCCCCCCCCCCCCCCCTTCCAACGTTGTCATTTGGAATAATACACTGCAGCACAGCAGAAGTCTGCAGCTTCAGCTTCAAGTACGACTTTGGTTGTTTTATATTTACCCTGCACAAATCACATGTATGTGTGGATGTATATATGTCTATGTGGATGTCCGAGCTAAAAGCAAATGGGAATATGTTCAGACTCATCGACAGAAACGGCAGCCATATCAGGGAACATCCGCAGTAAAAAGTGACCCTTGATCATTTTCAATAGGTTACCATTCACCAATTCTCAACGTAGCATCACGTTGCCTGTTTGCTGTCACACAGCGCCCAGCATAGGATGCTCAAATTCCTTGCGAAATGCTTTTCTTCATGGGTGCCAACTCACCGTGAAAAGCAACCCAATTTATTATAAGCTTCGATTCCGGCTTGCATGCAACCAATAAGAGGAATTTACTACAGTTCCGGCTAGATTCGACCCCTGGCAGGTATGGCACGCCCTCATTCGCGGTGTTATTCTTATTGCGTCGACAGCCGTAGATGGTAAATAGGGCGCTGATCCCCCCTCATCCCCTGGCGCATCCGGCCATGCTCCTCCCAGCGTCACTATGAATCAGGTGGCCGCCAAGAACCGGCTGTACAACAAGCGCGCCGCGCCGACGCACCCAGCTGTCACGGAGGAGGTGCTCGAGGCGCTGCCGCCGCTGCCGTTCCGCGGCGAGCGCGACGCGCCATACGACAACTGCGCGCTGGTGGGCAACAGTCCCATGATTGTCGGCAAGCGGTGCTCCCCCCCGCCCCAAATCACCCCTCGCTATCCTCCTTTGACAAGCTGCACCGCCGCGGCGCGGCCTCTGTGCCATCGAGCCGACGAAATTATAGACAGGCTGCCATCACAATGCAGTAACCGTTTTCTGCAGGAGGGTGAGTGTGCTGAGAAGTGAATTTGCCTGTTGGCTGTCGGCTCTGTGATGTATGCTGCTCTTGTATGGAGCTCATGCTCACTGTTGGCGGGGGCACTCGACGTTTGTTTGTCCAATCGAGGCAGTGATTGACTTGATTTCTTTTCATTTTTTAGTAGCACATGTGTGTACCACACTCTCGAGTCCAAAAGCCGTGACCACGCTTCGACGAATGTGCTCTAGGATATATCACTGTTGTCACACAGTATTCTATGTTTATTCATACACTGTGTGTGCGCGCGCGCGTGTGTGTGTGTGTGTGTCTGTCTGTGCCTCAAGCGCATACAGGTACTTACAGAGTATAAGTGTCAGGCCTCATGATAATATGAGTTCACATAACAGTTCACAGACAAAATTGTATGTTTTATCTGTACAATTTCCGACTCGCCGATGAGAACCCCTACTATGAGCCGTAAATTGGGCTTGCGTGCAACCTATAAGGATATTCGCCGTAGTTCCGCTATAGTTTTGTCTACATTTCACCTGTGGCAGGCAGGGCAGGTTCTTATTTGCTGTGTGATGACTACCGCGCAGGCATCCCAATACATTTAATAGGCAGATGTATATAGGCGTATATCATTGCATGCACTACGCGTCTTACTTGTATGTGATTGGCGTGAGCGTACTGTACAAGCCGCAGCCCCTGAGTTGGTTTGTGACTGTGTGGGGGGGTTGTGCTTGCGCGCAGGTGGGGCCCCGAGATCGACGCCAACGACCTGGTGGCGCGCTGCAACAACGCGCCCGTCAAGCGCTTCCAGCACGACGTCGGCAGCTGGACCAGCTTCCGCTACCAGAACGAGCGCTACAGCGGCTTCCGCGAGGTGACCGAAGGCCCGGCATCACCGCCCTCCATGCGACGCCACGAGCGCCTGCAGGATATCCCCCGCTGTTTGGGTCTGTGCTGTGGGGGGGAATGGGGGGGACTCTGCACCTTTCTTGATGCCATCAGTGTGCCGTAACATTTTAGTGGGTTTTGAGTTAAACAAGTGCACAGGATTGCAGCATTGGGTCGGAAATCCGTGTGGTATTTGTATTTTAATCTGATTTGTTTCAAGATAAATGTGTTTCGGACTTATAAAGTTCCTCTTTGCCCCGCGGAGGAGGGAGGTCAAAAAATGATAAGACGCGAACCCAATGACGCGTGGTTACGTTATGCAGGTGGTTTTGTAATGTCAATATGAGTTAGTTCACAAAGGCACGGATAACGTGGGATCGAATCCAATCTATAGCGGGAAAAAGCGATATAGACTGTCGTCCTGAATTGTTCTTTTCATTCCGTAAATATATCACGCAGGGCCACACATTGTGTACTACTGTGATTGCTCCCAACATGTATACCACAAACACAACATGAAGCCACAAACACTACACATTTTCACGAAATATGGCGACATTTTGTGTATATTGCACCGTATTCCCTTGTGTCCCCGAAATGCTGCATCACTAGTCTTACATTGCCGCCGCGCCACGCCTGCGCAGAGCCACGAGGACTCCGTGATTGGCCGCTTTTGCAGCCCGGTGGAAGTCAAAGGGTACGTGCGCCACCCGCCATGTATGATGCCAAACCCGGCATGCGGACCTCCCGTTGCAATTGTCACACTGATCTGCATAGAGAATTGCACTTGTCGCACATTTATGCGAGACTGCAATCTTGCTGGCGATTCTCTAATACGTAGCGCCCAAAACAGTGCGCAAATTTATGTCACGCTCTCAATCTTGAGATGAAACCTCGCTTTCAGACATTTCGTTCCGCTTTCGGCGGCCCTCCCAGTTTCGCCGCGTGACATATCCTGCGCAACGTATTGTTGGTACTTCACAGAGAATGGGAGGGGGTTTCGGCGCCAACCTCATGCCGATCTTCCCCACATAGTCTTGCCCCCGGCTACAAGTTTGACAGCGCTTGAGACCACGGCCGGGCCGGAAGTTTCATTTTCGTACTCAATTTCCATATAATAGTGGTGGGATGCAGTCAGTCAGCCAGCCAACCATACAATACTGCACACAATGTGGGACTAAATCAATAGCAGACGATGGGCCATGTAAATAAGCACGGATTCTTAGGGTAATGGATTGGAATCAATGCACTATGTGACGGGCCTACAGCATGTAGAACCTACAGGTTTTTGGGGTTGTGTTAAACTTTACTCTTGGCGTGCATGAGGAACGATTGAGCTCAGGGATGCCGTGATCTGCCACACACTTGACCACCTAGCGGATGGCCCGTACTGGGTGAGGCTTTCGCCGCACGCGTGCTGACATGTGTCGAGTGGCGCACCGCGATAGCTGAGTCTCCCCCCCCCCCCCCCTCCCCCCCCCCCGCGGCCCAGGATGGTGTTCTGCCCACCTGGCAACGACACTGCGATGGAGTCCACGGAGCTGGCGTACATGCTGAAGAAGAAGATGCACCCCCTCAACCCATATTTCGACTCCTGGATAGAGCGCCCCTTTCGGGCGAGGCAGGTGGGCATGCCTACCACTAAACTGCAACTGTAGTAGCATCCATTTGTACATTAAAAAATATAGGTACAATTAAAGCATAGTGCTCCAGATTTAGAAGGCCTCTATGAATTGGACACGTCAACATGAATAAAATCAAATGAAATCGCGTCGTCGAACTATTTAAACCGTTACACGTTAGAGCATGGGCATGGGGAGGGCATATGATGGCGCCCCTTATAGATGGATTGATGAATGGGGCATTGTTGCGAAGAGTTGTGGACGTATTTAATATTGGTAGTTTATATGCATTTTTCTTACAACTGACTCGCGACGCCGCGCTTACGCGCATGAAATGCCCATATGCTCGTGCCTAGCAGCGGCTCGGACCGATGATGCAATGCTTTGAATGATGGTCTCAACACGGAAGTTCTCCTGAGTGCGTTACTCCGCCGCGCAGACAATGCCGTCCACCGGCATGCGCGCGCTGGGGGTGCTGCTCCACGTCTGCAAGCACGTCAACCTGTACGGCTTTGGCGGCACTGGCAACAACTTCCGGGTGTGGTACTGGGAGAAGTACAGAGGGTTCAAGGGCAAGCCGCCCGGTACGACACTGCCCTTAATTCATCAAATATAGTGACTCCCTATCAAAAGGGCTTTAAGTTGTAGTAAGTGCACCGCTATTTGTCATCTAACAGATAGATTGAGCAGCACGCACTGCGTTCACTATATATGTGTATATATGTACATGTATATATTCATATATATTTATATAGGGATGTTCATATTTATATATAAATACATATATATATATATGCATATGTATATATGTATATATATCATCCTTATTAACCATCTGAAGAATGAGGAGAATCTACCAAGTAAACCACAAATGGATGTAGGATATGTAACTCGTGTGTACAAAACAACTTTGTTTCGCAACTCGGAAACCTAATCAGGAAATATAGTGGCAGGCTATACGATGTATATACTGCTATGAGTGCATACTACAACCATTTTCCTGGTGCTGCACTTGAACGAGATTGCGCTGTCTGCCGCCTCCCTCAGCCGACGTCCTTCAGAAGAAGTATCCAAAGATGCTGAAGCGCCAATGGAAGCACCCCACGTGGACGTACGCTGGAGGGTGACCCCCCCCCCCCCCCCCCCCCCGCCATTTGCCTCCCTCACTGGTGATGAGTTCGTCGTTGGTCGCACCATATCTTTAAATGAGTTGGGATACATGTGGATACACTGGAATGTAAAGTAGGTGTTTATTGGGGATTTCTACAAACAGTATGTGTGTACCCGGGGAGGGGGGCTGTGATGGCAGGATGGCGATATTAGTGGATCGGCGTATGTAAACATAATGGCATTAATCCAACGACATGGGTGGGCGTTACGACCTGTTCCGTGGTTTTGGAGCGCATCAGCGCAATGATTAGCCTATGCTCTAAATATATCGGATGATGTAGTCACCTACGATTTTTCCTACCTATCATGCAATACACTCTCATTTTCAGTAAGCCATGGGTCACATATGTGGCTAGAATAAGATAATGCATCATGTGTTGTCATGGGATCATCAATAATAGTAGGTCAATTCAGGCAATCACCTTACCTCTTCCAAATTTCGCACGCTCGTCTTCAGCATGTATATCGACGCATAGTCCGTGTTTATATACACTCTTCCAAAAAGACCTTTGTTTTCTGTACTTCACTTCACCCCCCCCCCCCCCCCCCCCCCACTCCCAGTCTCCCTGTCTCCCCATATCGTTTACTTGTCTGCATGGACCCTGGTTGCTGGAACGCTGAGCTGCAGCAGCGTTAGATGGCCTGACTGGGGCTGAATGCGTACGCAGCGGCGGCGAACACACAAGGCGCACTGCGGGCGCCCACACTCTGCACGCCCCCGGCAGACGGCTGCTCAAGGCCGGTGTGGTGCAGTCGTCGGAGCACAACCACGGTATGGGGGCGCAGCTGACCCTTGCCGCCACCTGCAGTCCTGACTGTGCTGCGGCTTTGCAGGGTGTCTATGAGTTCGGGGGCCAATACAGTAATATATTGCACCGCGAACAAAAACCAGCCCAGACTGCCAGACGTCTAGTTTAGACACAACTATAAGAAATGTTCTTATGGGTCGTAGTATGGAAGATATTAGGGTTTCTGTAGGCAAGCCGGCACCGGTAGTAGCAGACAACACGCCATTCTCAGTGCGCGTAAATACCCATCTGAGCGCTGCAGGGTTCCTGCTGAAGTGACTGAAAACGTCCTATGGATATAGTGTCGCAGATATGTAGGCAGCGGAGGGGCGTTTCGTGGCGCTATCGCCCCGCCGGTCATTGGCATCAGGGCCGAGCAACAGTTTATCGTGATGCCCCATTCATACTGGCCAGCAATGCAGCCCGTCCGAGAGAGTCGCATGGATATGACGCTCGGAGCAGCGACCTTTGTCTCCCTAAACTATTGTCGAAATGAATTGCAGTTGTGTACAGTGCCTGTACTGCAATTCCGAAATGCTTCGAAACCAATGGGCGTGTAGCAATAGAAAAATCCGCTTCCCGTGTGTACAGCTGTATATGTGATCAACATACGAGCTAAATATGTACATGTTTTCAATGCGCAAGTAGAAGGATACAAGTACCTGTTGCACTGTGCAGGTTTGCTTATAACCGCTCTTCATGGACGTGCTGCTGCCGAAACGGCAAATTTCACTTGCCTAAACATACGGCGTTTGCTGCCGCCTTCTTGTCTGCTGCTCACTTTACGAGCAGAATAACTGAACATGGCATAACAATGCACCTGGCTGCGTGTGGGTGGGGCGTGCAGGTGTGGAAGAGGCGTGCTTCGACATCTTGGAGGAGGCTGGGCTCGTCACACGCAAGAAGCCGTAGACCGCAGGCGGACACGCGGACTCTCCCTCCGACTGGTCGACAAATATACGATCGGCGGATATAATATACATATCGGCACGCAGCAGCTTATTCGACAATTAATTTGAGAGGGGTCTGCGACTACGCATGTCACGGCCTTTTTGACATGGCTATCGCGATGTTTGCCGTGAATGCCATCATCCGTAGTGCATCACATCTGCGTTGCCTTTTATTGTATTCAAAGTCGCAGTGCCCCCCTTCCCCCCCCCCCCCCCCCCCCCCCAACACCCACACACTGTCACCACCACAACGGACCACCAACAACGTTCCCCAGCTCCAGCCACCATATCCAGTTTATTACCAGACAAGCTCGCGTCGCGTCATAGTGATATAAATGGCTGTGCCGCTGTTGATGGTGGCGTGTAGTACAGTACGTATGGGGACGCGTAGACATCCAATAGAGTGATAACAATCCGATACTAGATAACATCAGTGGCGCGGCGTTGATTCTATTATTTTTCCTGTGGCGGGATGCAACGACTGTTGGCTCATGATACTGTTTCCTGTATCCCCTGGGGCTGGGATATACACCCGCCAAGATTACCCTGTATATACTCCCCACTCGGGACGGGGCCACCGGGGGCCAGCGGGGGGGGGGGGGGGGGGGGGGGGCAGCTGCTCGCATTGCGGTGAGTGTGATCTGGTATAGTTTTAAGCAGTTTGTGTTGATATGTTAAATCCTTACTGTTTTAACTCAGCGATGCTGGATTTGTTACTACGGGTAGCGATTTTATTGATATGTATAAAACACTTATTCACATGCGAGTGCGAGAAGTACACCAGTCCACACAAGTCTTTAGACATAGAAATCCCCGCGTATACTCACCTTGGTGGCCAAGCTGCCATGGGGCTACGGGGCCATGAAGCCTCGCGTTTTGTCAGTGCATGCAAGCCTCCTACGCCAAGGAGAGAGCCGTTTCGTCCTGTTCTATCGCACTTGTAAAAGTATGTTTCGCAATGGCATCGTTTCGCACAGCAAGGCTAGAACCACCGGAACACGGCCAACGCACAGGGGAGCAAAATGTTCGCGGTGTAGCGGTGTAGAGGCTACCGTCCGTCGCATTTGCACGCGCGCTCCTGGTGGTGGGTAGACACGTGCATGGGATGCATCACGACGCGCAAGTTTGAGCCCAATATCTATGCATGATACCGTTGCAATGCACATGCATTTCCATGAGAGTGTGCCAACAATGCGTATAACTCTCCACAGTTTTTAATCCCACAATTTCCGAGCTGCAAGATAAGCGCCGTTGGCTGCACCTTGCTAGGTGAAAGTAGTACACTTAAAGTGCTTTCGATTACACAGGGGCGTGCTTGTACCACCCGCACCGTGGGCCAAGCGCAGGCTCGCCCCTATCAACAATAATTTCACGACTAGCGTACATGTCCGCGCACATGTTGCAGCACAGCATGTCACCAATGATCAGAGGGGAGGAGCCGAAATGACGACGGGGTCGACGCGCCGTGGAGGCCCGTCCAAGAAGTCCACGCGCCTGGGAGCTTGCGTGGAGTGGCCCATTACATGCCTCCCCATCATGCGCCTCCACCCACAATGAGCTGGCTGGCTGACATACAAGAGTAGGGTGGTGCCTTTGACATGCCATGTCATTTCACCGTTTTATCGGCTTGAGGTGTCATTGAGTGATCTAGAAAGCGCTGCCCATGGGCTTTCCAGCCCGCTATATTCAGATCCAAACTCCGATAAAATGGCGGAATGTTGTGAATTCTCGCGTGATTGCAAGGCTACTGCTCTTAACATGGCGAATAAACAGTATGTGAATGTCGCATGCAACCCGCTAGCTGACCATAGTAGACGCTTAACAATGCGCCGCGCAGCATGGGGTAGATGGCTAACTCACATGTATCCCGATGAACATGGGAGAAAAAAACGGTTCTTTATGTTCAAATGCCGGCGCGCTCAAACCGCCGGCCACTGACAACCCGTTTTCCAACACATGTTACAATGATATTGCCACATGACAGATGGCGCGCGCACCGCACACCGTCGCATTGACTCTAGCATACATTCAAGCTCACGCCCTTTCATGAGTTTCTCCGCAATGACCGTAACGGCATAGGTCTTGGGTTTATCTTGGGTTTATCGACTAGAATCGACCCAAGCGAAATCACACCCATAAAACATGCAAATACTTTTGTGGCCTGCTGTAGCACAGCGTACGGGACCACTCCGTTGCCAATTATCTACTGTAGTCGTCGATCCGTGATAAGTGTCATCACTACAACGACTGCAGAAGCGACTACTCTATCAGCGCTGTACCGGTGCCGTTTGCTTGGTACAGGTAGGTATCAGGTAGCCCATACCTACACAAGTAAGCAGTATCGACTACTGGAGGAGCATGGTGGGCTTCTAGCCTGTACGGCTTCTAGTAGTGAGTACAGGAGACGATGAGTAGCCTCTAGCCTGTACGGACGGATTCCTCGTAGTCTCGTACCTCTAATCCTTATTATTTGTAGCCGTCGCGAGCATCCCGCAGATGGCAAGAGTAGCAGGCCAGGGCAGAAGACTTCTGATCAATAAATACACAAACGCGAGACGATGCACAGCAAGCACGCGAGATGATACCTACCAATATGCTGCTGCTGATGCTGCTCGTGATGATGCACTGCAGATGATAATAGGGCAGCAGACTCGCGTCCCTTGATCACCTGCTCGTATACACGTACGGAGATAGCGCTTGGGTGTCCCGGTAGTGACGCGACCGCCGGTAGACAAGCCTCCCTCATTCCGCCTGGTATATGGTGTCACTGTGCAAAGCAGCAATGGGCGCAGGCGAAGCCACCGTCGCCTCGGAGTTGGCAGACGCATGGGCGCGCGTCCTGGTGCGCCTGGACGTGCGGTCGATCGCCTCCGCTGCTGCTGCCGGGCGGCTCTTGCACGGGGCGGCGGCCTCGGCGTTACGCGCTCTGGCTGCCGATGTCAGCGGCGGGCAGGAGCCGCGACCCATCGCTTGCGTAAACACCAGGTACACCGAACGATCCGCGGCTGCCCGACAGCGGCAGTCCCAACGAAAGTCTAGGATGGGATTCCTCCCACCACTACAACCCCCGCAGCGCCACGTATGACTAGGGGCAACTCTTTGCGTACTTCAACCCGGGTCCATACATGTAAGTGGTTAACCTCGTCCTAGCAGACGAGCGTCTCCTTGCATTGGTGGCGGTAGCGACATAGGCCCTGCTTGCAACTGGTTTTATCTTGGTTGCCGCGTCGCCACCTCTCCAATGGACTCGCTTTAACAACTGTCGCGGGAGTCTATCCGTGTTGGAGCATCGCCACATTGCAGCCTAGGACCCGAATGACTGCCCCAACTGGATGCGGGTTGTGGGCGTACCACTGCCCGGGGTATTGAGTGGGTCCGTACCACATCATGACGCTTTCTGAACGCCAGTGGTTGAGGCCGGCGTTACTCAGCCCCCACCTTCCTTCTCCCCCGCCCCTTGAGCGCAGAGACAGCGAACTGGCACCGCGCGGGTATTTGTACCGTCGCAGCTGCCAGCTGCCAGATGGTCGGGTGCCTGTAACATTGAGGTCCGCCCATGGCTGCACATGTGCAGGTGCCCCCCCTCCCCCCCCCCCCCCCCCCCCCTACCCAACTGTGCAGCCCCGGTGCGGTGTGAATAATCGTGCGGGCTTCACCATTCAGGCTTCCTCCCTGACCTGCTCCTCACGCCACCTCCTAGGCCTGTCACAGGCGGCCAGCGCCTCCCATTGCTCCGCCATGGCGGAGCGGCACTGCAGCTGCGCGGGTGCCTACACCGCGGACGGCCGCCTCCTGGAGCTGACGCAGTCAGGGAACGAATGCACCGGTGCTGTTCACGAGTGCGGCCCAGTGTGCAACTGCTGTGCTCAGACATGCAGCGCCCGTGTCAGCCAGGTGCGCTCGCGTGCGGCCTCCGAGCAGTGTCGCTTTCATTGCC
>VCJN01002914.1:0-19063 GCA_006384855.1 Tetraselmis striata | reverse complement strand
TATATTATATATATATATATATATATATATATATATATATATGTCTACATCTAAGCACATACAAACAGTTTGGGGGAGGGAGGTAGGGCCCCCACAAACGAAATGCTCGCCAAGAACCTCGCAGCTCCAAAACATGATCCGAAACCAGTGATGAAGCCGTCGCCGCAAAGCACCGCAGAGCCGCTGCGTCGCCGGGACATTACCCAATGGGTATGCTGTCGGCATGTGCAAAGGGTGGCGGGGCAACATCTCGGCGGCAGCAAGCGGCGATGCGTGTTACACGCTTAAGTTGCTGCGAAATCAAGAATTCATTACTCGGAATGATGGAACCGCCACCGCAGCGCACCGCACGGCCGCTCATGCGTTTCCGGGACGACTCTCAACATGGTTAGTATATATCCAAAACACGCACTACAACAACCGCACCAAGCCCGCAGCACCGCAAGGTGCCCTTTGCTGGGTCGCCAAGGCACTATTCAACGCTTGATCTCTCATTTTTTCCCACCCCTCCGCATGTTGGTGGCTTACCATAGGCAGTTGGGGTGGGGGAGAGGCATGATGCATCGCGTTGTTGTTGGAAGTGCATACCACATGTCAAAATGAATTACATAGTATGCCGTAGTACATAAGGTACTAGAAAATCATTACAAACAAACCGGAGGGGGGGCTTAAAATTGAGGGGTGTGATCTAAACCATGCCATTTTGTCGGAATGGCCTTATGTACCGTATGATTGTCACACTGTCAACATAATAACCTCCGAGCATGTCGCCGTCGGGCCAAACTCCGTCGCTTTCCTTCACGACGGCTTGAACGGACGCACGTTGTCGATGCTTACGCATACTGACAGAACACCACCAATCAGTTTCAGGGGCATGGTGGGGGTGGCTGCGGTGAGAGTGGGTGTTGTGATGCCCAATGGCGGCCCGCGGCTAGGGTTCTGCAGCGAGTGATGTCGAATGGCTGCCTCTATAGCTGCCTTTATAACCGACGTGGCGTCCCCGGCCAAGGATAGCGCCCACGCAAACATGGGGCCAGGCGCGGCCGTACGCGGCGCAACGGCTTCTCCAGTACAGTACTAAGTACTGTTTGAGATTCAACATCTTGCCAATATCCGGTTTATCCCCCCCCCCCCCCACTTTTCTGAGGGAGAAAAAAGCAGATGAAACAGCAAATCTAGTTGTGGTGGCCTTATGCATTGCCAAATCATGCAGGCGTTATGTTCTAAACTTGTTTATGGGGTTTCCTCCCTTTCCCTAACCGCTTTTTGGCTACAGTGCTGCTCAGTGGTACCGGGACTAGGCACCTGTCATTGCGCCCTTTTTGAGTGCAGCACGAGTAGACATAAAAGCAGCCCTAACAGCCGAGCCGAGCCATAACAACTTAGCCCCAATATGCCCACGCTCACCAACCCAAGCAACGTACCGGACGACAGTAGCAGTAGTCGCCTCCAGCGGGCTGATGTTCTCGAGTCGGGCAGAACTCCGCGAACTGAGACAACTTTCCGGCGTAGCTCATTAGTGTCTGAGCGGTGAGGGAGCTAGAGCGCATATCGAGGGCCCGCTGCCCCAACTCGTCTGAGCCGAACGCATCCTGCAGCTGAGACCGGAGTGAAGCAGCCCAAGGGGCAACAACTTCGGGCTCGTCAATTATGTAAGTGCGGCGCTTGGCCGACAGAGTAACATAAGGTCGGCTCATGTTAGCAAAGTACTCGGTGGTAGCAGTTAGGTTTTCGGCAGTTGGACGGTAGTTGCTAGACGGGTTTGCAACATCACCAGTACGGGTTTGCGGGGCTACGTTCAGGTAGGAGGGCCGCCCCGCTCCCGTCGCGCTCGTGCGTAGCGCCTGTCACGCACGTAACGTACACGCGCGAAGCTTGGTCGTTGCGAACCGGTTGTAACACGCAGTGTGACAACCGACTGACGCAGCGATGAGATGGTTCGGGAGCCGGTTTGTTGAGCCGCCATGCGGATGTGTGCGGATGCTTGAGCCGCACTCGGCTGTAGCTGTAAGAAGCGCCGCACCGAGGAAGATCTAAATGAAGTCTGTAAGGTGGGGGGGGGGGGGGGGGTTCCGGTCCGACACAGGGCGCTCATCCCGTCGTTGAGATGCTAAGGTTCGCCTCGCGGCGGTCACTGAAAGGTGGCATCGCAAAGCGCCAGCAGCTCCGACAAAAGGCGCCCCACATCGTCACTCGTGCTCACCTTCGCGGCCACGCCCGCACCCACCACCACGCCCACGTCCACGCCCGCGCCCTGCAGCCGCGGCCGCCACTCGAGAAGTAGCGGTTGCTTTTGCGTTGTTGGCAACTGTCGCCTCGAAGACGCGACGCTCGTAGTCCTTCACGAGGTCCCTAACAATCGCACCACCTAGATGCTCCGAAAAAGGTTGAAAATGCTGGGCTAGTAGCACGTCCAGAACGCCTTGATCACCGTGCACACGCTTGACCTCGTTAAGCCTCCGTAGGAAGGCCAAACAAAATAAAAAGGCCTTGTCGATGGCTTCCGCGTGAGAAGGG
This sequence comes from Tetraselmis striata, assembly GCA_006384855.1. Classification (NCBI taxonomy): domain Eukaryota; kingdom Viridiplantae; phylum Chlorophyta; class Chlorodendrophyceae; order Chlorodendrales; family Chlorodendraceae; genus Tetraselmis; species Tetraselmis striata. The sequence continues at coordinate 16,546 of VCJN01002914.1, read as the reverse complement.
GAGGGGGAACCTGGATGAGCGCCATGCGGTGCCCCACATCAAGCCCGTCACTGGAGCGAGTGTAGCTCAGGATGAGTTGCATCCGACTCAGGTCCGCCTCCAACTGTTCCAGCCCGGGGAGAAAAGGGAAGAGGGGCGGAGGGCACTAGATATCTCGGAGGAAGGGGGGAGAACGGTGCAGCAAGGCCGATCAAGTGCGGGGTGACTGCGGGGCGTGGTGCTGAGCCTCCTTCCCCCACACCCAACACACACACGCACACACACCTACAGCTCCCACCCTCATAAGTTCCCCAAGGTCAGCTAGTATTCGCCCTGCCTTGCTTACTCAGCAAGTAACCAAATTAATACTGCCAACGTCGCCGCTCCGAGACAACATCTGAAGTCGCTGACGAAGTGACGAGTACCTCTGCCCTTTAGTGTCCCGCCAACCCAAGCGCATCCCCACCACAATCGCTGCGGACTACATGCCGCTATGCTCCTCCCTATGACTGCTGGGCATCGCCAGTAGCTGAGCGACTATGGGAATGGGCGGGTACGTCTCCCTCTGACATGGTAACACACGGACGTACGGATGAGAATTTGACACACGGGTGGTGAGCCGGGTGTGGTCTTGAACAGCCTGGGGTGATCTTGCTCGCAACAGGTTACGAGCGAGCATAGACAGTTTGAACATCGCTGGGTGTAACGCAGCGAAAACTGGAAGATGGCAGCTCAGCTGTTATGGTGTCTACTACTGCATATGGTGTCTACTAGTGCTGCACCCAAAAAGGGGGCAACGACAGGTGCCTAGGTCCCGTACCACTGAGAAGCACTTGTAGCCGAAAAGCGGTTAGGGAAAGGGGGGAAACCCCATAAACTAGTTATTTAGAACAAGATCCACGCGCTGAACACGCAACGTGCAAGCGGTAGTAGGTAGTCCGAGCAGCATCAGTACGAGGCGGTATCAGTACCCGTCTCGGGCCGCTTTTTGGGGCGGCGGCTAGCTTGCTGTGGTGATCTTTTATTACCTGTACGGGTACTGCTTTACCGGTGGATTTGTTGTAACAGTTGTAACAGTCAGTGACTATACCGATATAATGAATACCGATATAGTGAACATACCGATATAGTGAACGGGGGGGGGGGGGGGGGGGGCGGATTCTTAACACCGGGAAAAATCCCTATGTATACCCCTATAATAAACTTACCAATATAATAAACTTACCGCTATAGTGAACGGGGGGGGGGGGGGACACAATGCCCCAAACTATACCGATCTAGTAGACTTCTCTACATAACGGCAGTGTTGCCGACGCCGAACCCGGCCGTTGGCGTGTTCCGATAGCCGGTACCGTTCCAGTACGGGCGCAGATGCCTCTACAGCCACTCGGCGGCGGCGGCGGCGGCGGCACACTGCGGCACATTGCGCCCACCGCCACTCAACTGCCCCACCGCGTCTGTCGCCATCGCGCCATGGCGACGCCCACCGAGCAGCGCTGTTCCTATCTAGACAACTGCAGGATAAGGCCTGGAGGGCCTCAACCCAGCCTAGAGCGCTGTGGCGCGCAAGGGTGCAGCAACTTCCTGCACCATCTCTGCCAGGCGGAGTACGAGGCTGCCCACACGGAGCTCGATCCTGGCGAGTTGAACAAGCGTTGCCTGCAAGAACTCTTGAAACACAAATCCAGTCACATGTTGCCTTGCATGGGCACGGACTGCTACAGTGAACGGGGTCACCGTTACAATAAACAATAGTACCGATTTAGTAAACCGTTTACTATAGCGGTCGGGTGGGCCTGCTTATAATGAACACCGATATCGTGAACATACCGATATAGTGAACGGGGGGGGGGGGGGACGCAATGTTTATTATATCGGTATAGTCACTGTACTAGTACTTTTTGCTGTGATTACACACCACTGAGCAGCACTTGTAGCCGAAAAGCGGTTAGGGAAAGGGGGGAAACCCCATAAACTAGTTATTTAGAACAAAATCCACGCGCTGAACGAGCAACGTGCAGCCGGTAGTAGGTAGTCCGAGCAGCATCAGTACGAGGCGGTATCAGCAGCATTACCCCTGGTATCAGTACCCGTCTCGGGCCGCTTTTTGGGGCGGCGGCGCTAGCTTGCTGTGGTGATCTTTTATTACCTGTACGGGTACTGCTTTACCGGTGGATTTGTTGTACTAGTACTTTTTGCTGTGATTACACACCAATACCCGTCCCGGGGGGCGGTGAAAAAACGAGGCGGTACCCGTCCTCGCGAAGGCGGGTATCAAACGCGACGGTACGAGTACCCGTAGCAGTAGGCGGCTCGGGCGGTAGTATACCGTTGGTGCAGCACCCCGGGGATCGCAGCGACCGAGGCGGAGCACAAGAAGCTGGCGGCGGACCGGGCGTCTTCCGCCCCAGTGCAGGGTGTTCACCGGCACTACCCTTTTGTGGTTGAGGATCCGCGGCCGCCTCGGAAAATCCCTGTGACGGTGGTCTACATCTTTGCGGCGGTGTTACTTGGTTTGGGCAACTTCTCCGGCGGTCCTTCCGTCCCGACTTCATGCTTCCTTCGTGGTCGGTCCATTCAGGCTCTTCGGATTTTGGTCGCCAGCCAGCCCGCTGAGTTAGCCATCACATGTCGCGTACGCGGCGGGGGTTGTTGCAGCGAGTCCCTGCTTGCGTGCGTGGTATCTTGGGTGGCACTCTCTCTGCCGGAGTGTAAACTGCCAAGTACGGTGCCTCTTTCCGTGCTCGTTCCGCACCCATATCCGGTGTTGCTTCCACCGCGCGCACTTGTTGTAGTGGACGTTTCCTATTGCCTTTTCGGGTGATTTCCTGATCGCCTTTTGCAGCTAGCTCATGTAACTAATATCGAGGAGATAGTACTAGTACCTTCTGCCTTCGCGCCAGCTTCCAGCTAGCGCAACGGCATCAATACTCTCGCAGTCGTCTCGCAAGGTGACACACGATCTCACCACGACGTACCACGCCAGCCGCTCGCCGCGACTGCAATGACGATACCTGTAGCACGCCGTACTATGGACGACACACGGTACGATTCGGAGGGGTGCGGTGGAGTCAATTCCCCATGTGTACCATCGTGGCCGGAAAGGCCAGCGTGGCGTGCCTGTAAGCAGCCAAGAAGTTGTTGTGTGAGCTGCCGGGGTCAGCGCATGCCGACATCGCGGAGCTGCCGCACTCAGTGATGTCGCCCGCGTCGGGTGATCGCCGGCGGGCACGTGCCAGCGGCACGATGATGGGCCATCAGCCAGCGCGAGTCGTAAGCAAAATGGACGGCGGACACCCTCAACAGTTGGCTGCACCTAGTGCCGACAGCCGTGCAAGAGCGCCCCCTCCCCGCTCCCCCCCCCCCCCCCCCCCCCCCCACCCGGGTTTGCGTGGACATCCCACTCCCTCCGGAAGGGGGCCACTACATCCGCGTACATGATCGGCGTGACGATGCAGAAGATCAAGTACTTCGGCGGCTAGGCGATGGAGTCCAGCGTGGTGCTCGACTACATCGACCCAACTGTGTTAACACAACGTTGCCGTGTGGTCCGGTAGCATGGCACCTCTTTGGCTGAATGACCCCCTTGGGCGTTCAAGCAGCCGGGCTGCCACGCCAAGTGGCGGCATGATGGCAAAACTGCGAGCCCCATGCTTTGCTACTGGCATATTGATAATTGTAGAGGTTTGAATTACACGGGCTAAGTCGTACGACATGTGTTACCCGAGGCTGCAAATTCCGCCGTACGCGGCTAGGACGATACTGTTGTGCGCCCACGTCCATCCCTCACCCCTATAGGACGCCTTGCGACGCGGCGATGTCCCCACATTCTACCTTTGCGCCAGCTTCCAGCTAACAACGTTTGGCGCAGGGGCTCGGGCCCCATAGCACGCACGAAAGGGTTGGAAAGTGTGGGTTAGGTATCTGTCACCGTTTCAGCAAACCTCCGAGCCCCCTGCTCTGCTAACGCTGGCTAAACGGCCGTCGTAGACACTGCAAGGGTTGCACCACTGTTGCCAGTCCTCTCCCGGGGGCGACGGAAAAAAGTACTCGCAGTAGCCATCGCGGTCGCAGTACTCGTTGCAGTGGTCGCGGTAAGCGGTAATACTCGCAGAATTACGATGAGTACGGGTACTGGTGTGAATGAATTACAAAAAGGTCAGTGTCAAATCCACCGCTAAAAGCAGTACTGTGAGATCAACCCAGCAAGACGAGTACTGCTGGTAAAAGTAGTGACTTTAGTGACGATAGTGCTGACAATACGACCCCCGCTGGTGCATCCCGGGAATCGCGGCGACCGAGGCGGAGCATGCTAAGTTGGCAGCAGACCGGGCGTATTCCGCCCCAGTGCAGGATGTTCACCGGTACTACCCTTTTGTGGTTGAGGACCGCGGCCGTCTCGGGAAGTCCGCTTTGACGGTGGTCTACATCTTCGCGGTGATGTTGGCTGTGCGCAACTTCCCTGGCGGTCCTCCCGCCCCGACCTCTTGCTTTCTTCGTGGTCAATCCGTTCAGGCACTTCGAAACTTTGTCGCCAGCCAACCTGCTGAGTTCCGCTGTCACCTGTCACGCACACGGCGGGGGTTGTTGCAGCGGGTCTCGGCTTGCGTGCATGGTACCCTGGGCGGCATTCTCTCTGCCGGTGTGCAGATGGCCAAGTCTGATGCGTGTGCTCGTGCCCACTCTGCGTCTTCTCATGTTACTGCTTCCACCCCGCAGTCGCTGTAGAGGACCTTTCTGATTGCCTTTTATTTTGGTGATTTCCGATATCGCCTTCTGCTGCTAGCTCATGTAAATAATAATAGTGCTGACAATACGATATGAGCTCATGCGGTGCCGATGCATGCTGCATGCTGGCGCAGGTAAGGATTGAAGATCCTTGTGATTATTAATATCCTACTACAGGTACAGGTACCGTAGAATGAAATGCGGTTCGCGGCGGGGCCCAAAAAATAATGAATTGTTTGCACCTTCGGCTCGGATTATTCGTAATGTATTCGTTTTAATTTCTGCATTTTTAATTGTGAACAGCAAGGACAAGTTTTTCCTGTGGCGTACACTACATGTACTGTAGCCATCATTGGATACATAATAAAGGACATATCCATGTGTGTGACAAATATATTAAAATATACCGGTAGCATCGCAGCAGCACCCGCCACGCTCGTATGGGCACGACACCAACCTACCTGTACCTGGTGCTAGTCTATATTAAGGGCGAATTTTCCTACAGGGTACAGGTACCTGTACCTATCTGTCCGCGGACTCGAGGGCGCTTCTACGCGCGTAATAAAAATGGTAAGGATTAAGGATTATCTATGACGCGCACAGCTATAAAGCCAGCACCTGGGAGGCAATCCTTTGATACCAGCTCCGAATATGTGCTGGATGACTCGTATCCATCATACATGCTGAAGCAGATGACGAATTCTGGGCAGTGGTACGGGTGCGCATGTACCCGTACAACTCCAATATCGGCATACTACCGCCAAAAACAACATTCTTAATTGTTTTTTGAATTTTCCGCCCCTGTGTTTTCAGATACACCTAAAGGGCACCCACCTGTGCCGTACCTGACCATAGTTACCCGGTAGAAACATGTGTCCATATGTGAACCTTGATGCCCCGAAATCGCTCGTGCAGTTAGATTTTCGAGGGTGGCATCATTGTGGTGCATGATGTGTGGATGGGGAGGGAATAAATGTGCGTGAAATCCTTACATGCACACCGGTGCCAAGGTGCATGCGCTAGGGTTAAGAATGGCCACCCTTCTTGGGTGCAATCCATCCCAACGCCTTCAAATGCCTTGCATTGTGAACCGCAAAGCAGTTACGGGGCACTGTGATGTTGCATACCGGCTCCATGCACATGCTGTTGCAGACTGAGCGGATTTGGGTTTGCACACCTCAGACACATGTGCCACGGGGCCCTTGATGCTTCTTGTTGTTGGCATTTGGACTGAAGGGGAAGCCATCGTTTTGCCAACAATTACTGCAATGCTGCCGCTGACCGAGAGAAAGTTGGGAATGATCGTCGGGCCCGTCTTCATCTAGCGCATGAGGGTGATGGCTAGGGGGAGCGCACCAATTTGTTGACACCAGTGATGCTGTCACTGCTGCACACGAGACAATGTAGCTAGGGTATGCGTATTAGTACTTTAGCACATATCTGAGTGGTACGAGCACCGCGCTACGCACGCGCCGCGGGCACCGCATCGCGCCAGCCATGTTGGGGATCGGCGCTCCGGGCCTGCTCACTTCTCCGTTACCATACACTCTCCCGGCTATGGGCTTCCGCCTCCCAACCCCGGCTCATGCCGGGACGTGCGACATGGACCAGCACCTCGGTTGCGGGGAGATTGCGCATGACAGGTTATATAGGCCCTCTACAGCCTATGTCGGACACTAGTGAGAGTAGTCTGACGCTAGACCTCACAGGAAGTCCGTCTGGGCGGGAAGCCCGGACATAAAACTGAGACCACCGCAGCCAGAAGGGGCCTCGACACTCGACAGGTTGCTTGCGCACCTACATCTAAAGTGCACACCCGGACGCTTGCTACTACGACGCTAGCGACCGCCATGTACGGGCTCCCTCGCCAGCTACCACGACGCCACGGCTGCCGCGTACCGAAGTTCCCGCCCGAAGAGTTTCTCGGCTCGGCCGACTGGAAAGTTCGGGCAACGCTTGTCGACTAGTATGAAGTATGCGAAACTCGGCACACCAGCGCCAAGGAGAAGTGGCCACCCGCGACTTCTATCCGCTCGACAGCCGGCGCAGGCAGACTACGTAGAGGACTTGCCCCGATCCACGCCGAGGTCAGGGCATGGCGGGCTGCCTCTAAGCTAGCGATTAGCATCAGCAGCCGAAACCCTTGCTTGACGCATTCCCTTGCGACATTGGGAGGGGATGTTGACGCCAGTGCTGCTGTCACTGCCGTACACCAGACAATGTAGCTAGGGTACGCGGATTAGTACTTTAGCAAATATCTGAGTGGTATGAGCACCGCGCTACGCACGCGCTGCGGGCACTGCATCGCGCCAGCCATGTAGGCGATCGGCGCTCCGGGTTTGCTCACTTCTCTGTAACCAGACACTCTCCCGGCTATGGGCTTCCGCCTCCCAACCCCGGCTCATGCCGGGACGTGCAACATGTACCAGCACGTCGGTTGCGGGGAGGTTGCGCATGACAAACGCCAATGCCGGTGCCAGCTTGAGAAGCAACATTGGGGCCGTCATTCTTGGATACCCCAAGCAGTGAGAGGGTTGAACCTCCTTCGGGTAGTCACACCAGGGGTAGCAGGAGAGCCATCAGAGGGGCCGGTGGCGGGCCGCTTCTTCATCCTACTGGAGGTGCCGTAGCGGATGATCTCCTCAGCCAGATGCTCCTTCCACTTCATCAAGTATGGTCATGTTAGTCCGGATGGTGATCTGCCGGTAGGCATTGTAAGCAGCTCGACATCATGGGTATCTGCCAGTATTCTGGCCTCGCCACCCTTCACAGCCAGGACAAAGAACAAGTCACGAGCCATGAGTTGCAATATTGCGCGGAGAGAGCGAAACAAGGAGTCCGCCACCGGGATGCGGCATGACTTGAACCAGGGCTCCAACCGTCGCAATGCACGCAGTGGTGGAATTATGCCCATGCACCCATTTCTTTTGCTCCATGTCCTCCCTACATTCAGCAAGCTCAAGCCGGATGTACATCGTGCTATTCCCACAGGCCGCGCACTTGAGCATCCAACCAAGAGAGTGGGGCTTACGGCGCAGGGAGGTGAGGTGCGGGTCAGCGCACGTGAACACCCAGGCAAACATGGTCTCATCACAACATACTACACTGCCATGAGGGTAGTTGGTCACCCAATGGGCGTGGATGCGGTTCAGCCAGTCATTGACAATGATAGTCTCACCGATAGTCTCCGCGTCCATCGGCCTGCATAGGTACTTCTTCCAGAGCTTGAAGCGCTGCTTCAAGGACGTGAACTTCCGGAAGCCGTAGTCCATGTGCACAGACATGAGCTTGTTGGGATCCGGCTGGGCCCACAAGTCGTGCTGAGGCTGAACGGCTCAACCGGTGAGTGATGGAAGGTGGAAGTGCTCGGAGCTACTTACAGTGGGTGCAGCGAGCCGGGCTCGAGCTGCTGGGACTAATGAAGTGAGCAAAGCAGCTGCGCGGGCCGAGCCTATTAGGATGGGCGGGGCGCGCGCACTATCGTGCTGATACTAGGTAATCTACGATATCTACAGTACTAGTGTCTTGTCTTGCTCGGGTCGGATGTGAAGTCCGGACGCGCGCGCAGCACGCCATCTACTGATATTGGTATCAGTAGATTGCCAGAAGGACCTGTCAGAGCACATACTCCAACAGCCCCCCTCGACGGTACACCGGGGGTTCTAGAACGGAACCCGTGTGGCGTCGTCACATCCGGAGTGTGCTCACCACCCCATAGCAAAGCGGGCGTGCTTCTCCAGTGCAGGACGAGGCATGGGTTTGGTCATCATGTCCGCCGTATTGAGGTCGGTGGCGATATAGTTGACCCTGACTGTGCCTGCCTCCACATGGTCTTTGACAAAGTGCCACTTGACATCAATGTGTTTCGTCCTGTCACTGATGGCAGCGTTTGTGGCGTAGCTGATCGCCCCTTGGTTGCCCTCCATCATGATGAGTGGTTGCACCGGACTACCAAGGATCTCAGAGACGAGCATTTTGAGGTGAATGCCATCTTTGACCGCCTGTGCCAACGACACTGTCTCGGCATCGACAGTCGACTGTGCAATGCCGCCACCGGTTTCTTGCGTTGCTGTGGGCATAAGAGCTGATTTGTAGCTGCATGCCCCGTGATCTCCGAGACGGAACAGACACCCACCACGGGATCGGCGCTGGAGTAGGTCGGCGGCGAAGTCGGCATCTGCATAGCCGACCAGTCGCAGGTTGTCAGGCGAGTCGGCACCTAGAGTGATGCCACGATGCATAGTGCCTTTCAGGTATCGTAACACCTTCTTAAGCGCTGTCATGTGCATCACACGCGGCTCTTTCTGAACACTGCCCAGGATACTGAGTGCTGTCGTGATGTCTGGTCGAGTGCAAGTGCTGACGTACATGAGGCAGCCCATCAGTCGCACGTACTGGGACCGACCATCAGCGTCCAGCATGGGTGATTCGGAGACACTGGTAAGTGGCTGTTTGCAGAAGTCGGCCACCATAGGCACATCGGACTTCTTGCAGTCAAGCATGCCGAATCTCTCCAGAATCTCCTTGATGTAGGCTGTCTATGTGAGAGTGATGCGTCGGTTGGGTCGATCGTAGGACACGGACATCCCAATAACCCAAGGGTCGTGTTGTCTCTTGACCACGAACCGATTACGCAAGTCAGTATCAAAGCTGTCCAACCAAGTGTCGTCATTGCCGGCCAGTTCCATGTCGTCCACATAGACTCCCATGGCAGCGTAGATTTCTCCCTGCCGTAGGATGAAGATGCATGGGTCTGCCTTGCATTGGATCCAGCCGACACTGAGCAGCCACATGGCCAACAGTTTGCACAAGTATCTGCCAAACTGGCGGAGGCCATACATACACTTGAGAAGTCTGCAAACTCTGCCAGAACCATCATCAAACCCATGAAGCTGTCGCATGTACAGATACTCATCTGCCGGAATGGAAGCGTTGAGGTACGCGGCCACAGCATCAAGCTGCCGGAGGTGGAGCTGCATGGCGGCCACAATGGTGAAGAAGACCCGCAGACTGGAAATGCGGATGACAGGTGCGTATGTTTCCTTGCACGTGTCGCCATCTTTCTTGTAGTTGCCGCATACAACAGCTCTGGCTTTCGCCTTTTCCAGGGTGCCATCGGGTGCTGCCTTGGCCACAAAAACCCACTGATTGGGTAGGATTGTCGCACCAGGTGGGCAGTCAACCAGTTCCCATGTGTGGTTGGCCATCAGACCCTCATACTCCTTGTGGATGGCTGGTTTCCACAGGTCGCGGAATTCTGGGCTCATCGCCTCTTTGAAGTTGCGAGGTGTGGGTATGCCCGCAGCACTCAAGAGTGCAACTGTCTGCTGCATGTTGCTCTCGCCGCTGGGGTCTGGAGGATAGCTGGCATAATCAGGTTGGGGGTCAGATGGGTCACGGTCCAAACAGATGCTGCCGCATGCCATCATGGCCTGGTACCGAGCTGGGGGTCGTCTCTCCCGGATGGGTCTGCTGTGCTGATCACCGATGGCTGTCTGCTCTGGGTGCTCTTGCTGCTCATCTAGATCCATCTCCACCGTGGGCTGTTCTTCTTCAGCCTCAAGTATGATGGAGCTGTCAGTGTGTGGATCCGGAGCGAAACCGCTCTCATCCTCGAGGAAACGGACATGGACGCTGACAGTGACCCTGCCTGTGGTGGGGTTCAAGACCATCCACCCAGGTGCGCTGCCAGGGTAGCCCACAAAGATGCCAATCCATGCCTTGGAGTCTAGCTTTCTGCGAGTGCCATCCGGGACCTTGACAAACACCTTGCAGCCATAGACTCTGGCTTTGTCAATATGTGAATCAACATTGCCTTTGGTCAGTACAGAGAGCGGTGTCTGTCTGCCATCCGAATTACCAGCCGCTGTGACAGCACGCCGGTTCTTCAGCCAGAACGCTGTGCTGATTGCAGTTGCCCATAGTCGGCTAGGCACTGACATGTCTGCCATCATGCTAGTGGCACTGTCCCTGATGGTGCGCCATGGCCTCTCAATCTTGCCATGCTGATGATGGTAGTACGGAGCTGTCCACTCAGTACGTCCCCCTATGCCACCCACCAGAGCGTCCATCGCATCTGTCTCGAAGATGGAGTCGCGGTCAAAGCGGACCTCGGGAGCAAACGGACCACTGGACTCTGCCCAATACTTGAGGTAATAGTGTCTGACCTCATCTAGCATTGAACGCATGGCTGTCAGCACTTCTGCTGCCTCTTTGGTTCTCAGGTGTCTGTGCCACTGAAACATCGATAGACGGCAAATGATGCTGATAGCCACCTGGTGATGTGATGTGAATAGAACCCAGTGTGTCAACAGAGAGCTGGCTGCAGCACGCATCAGGGAGGGTTGTAGGCTCTCGGTTGGCAATAGCAGATGTTGCTTTGTTGAGTAGGCATGAATGACAGGGGAGATTCCTGACATCCGTAGGGAAGGCAGGTACAGCATGTACACCATTGTGATGTTGTGCCTGGACTGTGCCCATGCCGAGATGGCCTAATCTCTTGTGCCACATGACTGCAGAAACCTTGACTGTAGCACTAAGCATGGCAATGCTATCTTGTTGTCCAGCAGGGGTAGGAGCAGCTCCATCCGCTGGCGCGAGGTCCAGTAGGTAAAGGCCGTTGTAGCCTCTCAGGCGCACCACTCATGCGTCCATGGTCACAGTGCCATAATCAGTTCCACCCGGAAAGTGAATGGTACCAGGTAGATATTTCTGTAGCCATGACACGCTGAGCAGTCTGCCTACACCCATGGAATTCGTGTTGAGCAGGGATGGACAATAAACGGCTGGCATCCGCAAAGTGCAGTAGCCACCAGAGGTGAGTGTTGCCCTAATAGCCACAGTGCCGCTGCCCTCGATGATGGTGCCTACACCACCAAGTTCGCCCTTGTTCGACTCGATTCGAAATGTTTCGAAGTCGGATTTATGTGCCGTGACATTCTGGGGAGCGCAAGCGGAGTCTGCGATCCATGCCTGGCTGACACTTGGGGCGTTACTCAGTTTCGAGAAAAATGCCACGAGGATTGGGGGAGCAGTGGTCAGGGTAGTCACCCCACTGAGAAGCATCTCCTCCTCCTCGAGGGTCAGCTCATCGCCGGCGTCGGTGTCGTCGCTCGGCTGGTCGGTCACAGCTGTAGTGTTGTCGTCCTCGAACGCCGCGAGAGCAAACAGTAATGCAACCTATTTTGCACCGAGGCACGCGGTGCATTGTGGTTAGGTCTAAATTAGGGTTTGGGGGTAGCAGTGGGATTGATAGCTAATATGAATGCCGGTTGGTTCATTTTGTGCTAAGTCGGGAAACCAATTCCGTCCAAACATGGACAAATCAAAAGAGTGAAGGAAACGGGATGGTTACAAGAAGTTTGCGCCGTCGGGGGCTGAAACTCTGTCCAAACTGGGACAAAAATAAGGGCGGGGGGGGGCGTGATGGCTACAAGTAGTTTGTGCCGTCGGGGGCTGAAACTCCGTCAAAGCCGGGACAAAACATATGAGCGGCTATTTTTGCGGAATTGTACTACATATCATCATCTTCGATCACATAATAATCTCCTTGACGCTCTGCCGCCTCGAGTCTCCTCTTCTCCGCCGCTGCACGCTCTCCCCGCTCCTCTTCCTCGGTCATTGGAAGGGGTAGACCCGGCCACTTCTCGAAGTCATCTGGACGCAGTCTTTGAGTCTCGTCCCATGGCTGCTCTTTGAACCATGAGGTCATCCTGGACTTCATCCCAACGATTTGCGTCTTGTTGTTGTCAATAAGGACCGTCTTCAAGTTCCTCTGTGTAAACGAGTGGGTCGGATGCATTATATATCGTCCCACCATACAGCGAAGTCATGCAGCAGGGACCTGAATGCGTGGCAAACCGACGAGGCGGTATTTTTTATGTTGATCGCATTGCTATGTTATGTCACCCGGGATGCTTTCGGTACTTTTGATACGCCGTAACTCACATATTATACAATAGCGACTAAATACGGCAACATAGTAATAATGTTCGCTGATGGCAACACACACGATCAGCCGTCGCCGGCATCTAGCGGTTATTGTTCCGTCTGGGGATTTATTTTGCCAGACGCGTCCCCTAGGGGTCCTTTGGCTACATGGCACCTTGTCTTGGACGGCTACATGAATATTTGAATATTTGAAGGCCCGTCCTCCCAGTGTCCCTCGTCCGAGGGCCGTTAGTGCACTTCAGTTGTAACTCTCTCAAAATGGACGATGACTAAAGAAGTAATGGACCATATTATTCAGTACTGCGCTTGCTGCTCATCATATATCGTCGATCGTCGTCGCGGTAATATATGCCACGATTACAGGTAGTGGCTAATGGGTACATGTGGTAGTAGAGTCGGACTAGGAGTATAATTAGCTGGCCCAGATTAAATTATCATTCTACTATGGACCTAGCATGGGTCGTTACCGCAGTCGTAGGGCTGGATCACGGGCCGTGCTCCGGTCTGAATGGTGAAGCTCATGCCCTCCAACCCGACCGCCAAGACATCATCCCTCACCTGACCAGCCGCTGCCTCAAGACGTACGCACAAATTAGACGTGGGCAAAAATAAGAGTGCACCCATTGGGTGCAAATGACACTACCCCCCTTTTATTATGATATTATTTTAAATATTTCCGCCTATTACTGGTACCTCTACAGCAGGATGTTGTATATCGCTACTACAGGTACGGCCAGATGCTGTGCTGCTGATATGCTCGTCGCAATCCTTAGCGCTATTACACTAATCCTTGGCGGTAGCGCCCGGAACCCTTCTACTTGCTGCACACGGGTACCTGAGTCGCTACTCGCTACTGCGACTCGCTACCAGAGGCTAATCGCTCTTGTGGTCGCTTTATTTTACCGCCTAGCAGTCGCGCCATTGTAGGAGCCGTATTTTACATAGCGAGCGATCCTTATTATACGCTGATTAGCACCATTAGCAGTAGCTGATTCGTACGTGCAGTCGCGCTACGACAGTATCTAGCTACGGCGACTGTACTACTACCAGGGGCGGTAGGGGTACGGTAACCATAGTGACTAATAATAAATTCCGCCGACAGGTAATCCCTACAGGTACGCGCACCTGCTACTAAGGGATAAGGATCACCACACATGAAGATTTTTCGTACGTCGTCGCGCGGCGCTACATATATAGTGGCTATTATACCCTTATACGCGACTGCCTGTAGAGCGACTCCTGGTATGGGCAGTGGACTACTGCTGGTATGGGTACTGCTATGGGCCTTACGCGACTACCCGTACCAGGTATCGCTCGTAGATATTTGCCAATACCCCGTCCCGTACTGGTACCAGAAAGAGAATATTGTGGGCGGGTTATTAGGGAATCCAAGTAGGGAATCTTCCTACTCGCTGTAGTAACTGTAGTGCGTCTGTGTGTGTACTCGCTACCAGTAAAGCAGGTACTACTCGCTACACCTACTGCTGGCTGTACTCGCTACGTGCAGCGACTGTTTTCGTCCCACTGATGACAGACCGTTTCGTCCCACTGATGACAAACCGTTTCGTCCCACTGAGGACAAACCGTTTCGTCCCACTGATGACAGACCGTTTCGTCCCACTGATGACAAACCGTTTTGTCCCACTGATGACAAACCGTTTCGTCCCACTGATGACAAACCGTTTTGCCCCACTGATGACAAACCGTTTTGTCCCACTGATGACAAACCGTTTTGTCCCACTGATGACAAACCGTTTCGTCCCACTGATGACAAACCGTTTTGTCCCACTGATGACAAACCGTTTCGTCCCACTGATGACAAACCGTTTTGCCCCACTGATGACAAACCGTTTTGTCCCACAGATGACAAACCGTTTTGTCCCACTGATGACAAACCGTTTCGTCCCACTGATGACAAACCGTTTTGTCCCACTGATGACAAAACGTTTCGTCCCACTGATGACAGACCGTTTCGTCCCACTGATGACAGACCGTTTCGTCCCACTGATGACATACCGTTTCGTCCCATTGATGACATACCGTTTCGTCCCACTGATGACAAACCGTTTTGTCCCACTGATGACAAACCGTTTTGTCCCACTGATGACAGACCTATTTCCCTTGCAATACCTTAAGTACTGCGGTTTAATTATGTTGTGTGCTTAACTACTGCGCTTGATCAAAATGCTAAATAACCACTCATGACGGTCGATGTGTATAGGGGAGTCGCCCCCCCCCCCCCCCCCCCCTAGTCCACCACCAGGAATCCTCACTAGTCCCGCCGCGGCGACCTCGACGAGACAGATCTGGCCGCATCACGCGTCGAGCAGGCAGGCAGCTACTGTACGCGCAACTCACCTAGGGTGGTGTCGTCCTTGTCTTATTTCCCGTTGGCAGGCTCGTTCTTGTGCTGCGCCATCCTAGCGGTAGCTTGGTCCGGCGCGGCGGGTCAGCGGCGGGTTCTGGGTCGGGAGCGGTGAGGGTGAGGTGGAAATGACCTGATTTCCGTCTGCCGCCGCTCTGACCCCTGCCAGACCAACCGCGCGCGCGCGCGCACTATAGTGCACCTCGTTGTGGTCATCATGTGCATCCGTGCATGTACTTTACACCGCGTCGAATATAAAGGGCAAACTACTGCGAACATAAATTACGATTACTGGTTCTCCCGTATGGGATTATATATTCTCTACTCGAGAGTCATACCGGTACGAGAGTATACAGTAGCGTGGCAATAATATTCCCGTATGGGATGATATATTCCTTGGATTGGATTTCGGTATACTTACTAGTACAAAACTATGAGCAGCTCGGTCAATTATTTTTACCCATAGTTTGAGATTATGCCGCCCAGTCAACGGCCCGTCCGAGAACGGTCATCATCCGCCGCCTCTTCCTCACCACAGATCACAGTCCTCCACCGCCCCCACCACTCGCCCAACGCTGCAGCATGGCGACTGTCGAAAGCACGGCCTCTTCTCTAGGATCGGGCGCGTCACACACCACAAGTACAGTACCGCCGCGTTCGTGCCGCAGCGACTACTCGTGTGATTGCGACGCGCGTGCCTGTGATCGGAAGGAGGTTGAGAAAAGAAAGTACATATGGAGTAGTACTCCGGTGAGGTCGCCGACAACGAGACTGGCAAGGGCTCGTCTCTGATCAGCAGGCGCACCTCTCGGCACGCCAAGGAGACAAGGACGATGCCACCCCAGGTGAGTTGTGCGCGCTTACAATACCTGCCCGCCTGCTCGACGCGTGTTGCGGGCAGATCTGGCGAGTTTGGTCAGGTCCCCTCCGGATGCGGTGTAATGTACGCCCGCGTTTGAGTTGGATAGGCAACTAAGTCGGCAGGAATACAAGCCCGAACGAGACGAGCGGTATCATGGTCCTGCTAGGTAGTATTACATGTCTCGTCAGGCCGCCGCGGCGGCACCAGTGAGGACGCTTGGTGGTGGACTGAGGGGAGGGGGGGCGGAGGGTGAGCAGGTGGAGCTTTGACCTGTACTCCCCCATACACATCGACCGTCATGAGTGGTTATTTAGCATTTTGATCAAGCGCAGTAGTTAAGCACACAACATAATTAAACCGCAGTACTTAAGGTATTGCAGGGGAAATAGGTCTGTCATCAGTGGGACGAAACGGTTTGTCATCAGCGGGACGAAACGGTTTGTCATCAGTGGGACAAAACGGTCTGTCATCAATGGGACGAAACGGTCTGTCATCAGTGGGACGAAACGGTCTGTCATCAGTGGGACGAAACGGTCTGTCATCAGTGGGACGAAACGGTTTGTCATCAGTGGGACGAAACGGTCTGTCATCAGTGGGACAAAACGGTTTGTCATCAGTGGGACGAAACGGTTTGTTCAGGGAAACCCTCAAAGTGGGACAAA
>VCJN01002913.1:0-85665 GCA_006384855.1 Tetraselmis striata | reverse complement strand
ATTGGGAGATGCACGGACTTGATATCCTGGAGTGGCTTCTGTGACTCCATGTAGGCTTGCAAAGTCTCTTCAAGTGAGTGCCGGCTGAAGCCCGGGTGTACGATAACTATGTGACCTATACGATAACTATGGTGTAAGTTAGGCCCGGGTGTACGATAAATATATAGTAACTGGATACGGGAATCTAATCCCGCGAGTCCGGCGCCACGCGGCCCGTTCCTTGCCCCCTCGATTGAGTGGTCGTCTCGTATGCGAGAGGTCCCGGGATCGATTCTTGGCGGTCGATGTATTTCGGCAATATCGTCCCGGCGTGTCCCGGGTTTACCCGGTTGATGCATTAGCCCTTCGGGGTACGAATGAGGCAACGGTCTAAGGGCTATGCCAGACCTACGATTGCAGTCGGCGCAAGAGGTTAAGTGCTTGGGCGGCTTCGCCCGATGTCCCGGGGCGAACTTTACTTTTCTGGGGGACGAAAAAACGACGCGGTCGGTAGAAAAAGCCGCCAAAAAGGACGGAACGGGACACGGAAGAGCAAAATGCTCCATCGCGGTGGCCCGACACGGCCGGCCCGCGCGCCTAGTCGCCCGTGAAGGAACAAGTCGTGGAAGGTGGGTATTGCAACACCTCGGTAGCCAGGTCGTGCAGTCGCGGCATCAATGGCCGGTCGTATCGCGTCGGTGCGACCACCGCAGCAGCAACGTCCGACTGGCTCAGCATGAGGACGGGGTGGAGGGGGGGGCACCAGTTCACCTCGCGATCGCGGCGTCACGTGTTATACGACAGGGACAGGGAATCCACCGCCTCCGTGCGAGGATCCCACCATCGAGAATTGTACCGGGTACCTGGGCGTTCTCCATGGTGGCGAGCCGATCCACCGTGTGGGGCCCCCCGAAAGCCATTGACGCACCGGAAATTGCGAGGATGGACCGCCCAATTCATTATGTTAACCACGTGTGACGTTCGTCCGCCTACGCGTTCGCCGCAGAGCGGATATACCGTACGCGTATCCGATTGTCGTAATGTACATTCAATAAGTACCACCGTTTCCGCAACTCCGCCAGAAGCACCGGGGAGCGCGATGTAAGGTTGGAGAGAACGGGGACTACCGCGTGGTTGTGCTCGTGAATCAATACAGTGCGCCCGGCAAGGTGAGAGAAGAGGGCTCATCATGCACCTCTCTCATCATGAATTACATGCGGATGTCGGAGGTGGGAGCCTTCGTAGCGCTCTCGTCATACGCGCGCGCGATACGGCAGAGCAAGTAGTATGCATTGGGGTCTTGGCGGCGCTCACGCCTGGCGGGACGGGCCGTCTCTACTCTCTAGGGCATGCTGCACCCTTGCGCTGCTATTGCCCCGGTGATGATGCGGCGCCTTAACGCAGCAAAAACACACCAGTGAAAGTTGGGTGACAAGACTGTCGGTGTATTGTTGTCAACAAAGCGACAACATAACAAGCGACGAGTTGTATGACCGCCATCGTGGATGAGGGTATCGGGAAAAGTGCCGGCGCGTCGTCTCCAGTAACCCAACAACCACAAGCTCGGGCCATGTCCCTTAAATAAAACGGGGTAAATAATCCACGGCCGAGGTGATGTCTAAGTCCCACCCCGAGCGGTGTTGTAATGGGTGGCGCATTGGCCAAGAGTACCCATGGCCCGGACCATATCGACGGAACCGTTCTTATTGCCGCCAGTGCCCATGTCGGATCCTGCGGGGGGGGGTGGGGGGGGGGTGCGGGGTTCAAGATCTGTGCACGCAACGCGTCGGGTACGCACGAGGTAAAATACATCGAGACGAGACCTTCATCGGATGTCACATGAAAACCTGCAGCACGCATGTTGTCCTTCCCGGCTTCGTCGTGCTGCTTCCGCTCAGCCAACTTGTTCAGTACGTCCGCGAGAGCATAGCCGAAAGCGTCCCCGCCCCGGGGTTGCGCTGGGTGAAGGCGGATACCACAGTCGGTCGCCCGGCCCGGGAACACTGCATGCAGCACGTCCCCATGGATGCCACCCTTGCTGCACTGAGCATCGAGTGGTATGGTCATGCTTCAAGGCCTCACAGCTTTGCCCACGGGGGTGTAAGGAAGTAGCTTGGTTTGCTTGGACATGATGGAGGGTGATGGTGGACCATCAGCTACGGTACTATCTGGCGGGTGTGCGAGTGTGCGTCAGGTAGGCACAACTACTGCTTTCCAAAAAAACGAACTCCGGCGTTGCGTTTGGACGACTCGCGCTCCGCTATAATGCAGCGTTGTTTGTAGGAGTCGTAGTGTGAGTACCCGGCTTGTTGCGTGCCCATAGTGTAATATCCGCGAAATTGTGTTGAGTCCTGAGCCATATCCCGTATTGCGACCGTATTTTGCGTGTAAATGAGGACACATGTGTCGCCGGATGACACATACGTGCTCCAGGGTCGTAATTCGTCCGTAGCTGCCCCGTAACGGGAAATGGTCGCGTAATGAGCTTTAAATTCGACGGCACGCAAAAGCCCAAACAGTGAGACAAGCGATTGAGTACGTCGGGGACGGTGCCGACGGTGGGTTAGGGCACAACACAAGTACTGCCGCTTAACTGCGCTCGATGGATGTAGCCCCGGACGTGAAACCACAGCCCGTGGCGAAACGGGCAGCCCCCGGACCCGAACCCGGCGAGCCGGTGGGGGAGACGTCAGCCCCCGCGCCCGTACCCGACGAGGTGCTGCACTACCCGTGGGACGATCTACATGAGGATGTGTGGGCGAACATTCGGGACTAGTGGTCCATATCGAGTAAAGTCGCGAGTAGCAGCACGCAGAAGTGCTGTAGCTTTAGCATGTTGTAAAAATCTGACAAGCATTACCCCTATGACTGTCCCAACTATGTCACCTCCCCGGGCAGTCCCACGTACCCAGCTGACTGCTAGCGGTAGGGGCGGTTTTAACTCGCCGTCGATTCAGATGGTGGAGACCACACAGCCGCCGCTGATCAAAATCGCGAGGGGGCAAGCATGTCTCGGGCGATGGGCGATTGGTGCGCATGTTAGCGGCGGCCGGCGCGCTGGGCGGAATTGCTGGGCAGCATAATTTTGATCGATTACATTTACCACCAAACGGTCATTCAGATGATAGTGCAGGGCCATGCTGTTATATGCGTTCCATACATACTGCCCCACATTTTGTGAGGACATGCCAAACCAGGATAAGTGCTCGTCTGTCACTATGTCCGGATCAACATAGAAGCATCACAGTTTCTCCTCGATGTGCTTCAGCGCGACAGGAAAGAAGGGCCCCGCCCCCTGCGAATGTTTGGGAGCCATGCTCTGCCACACACCGGTGCCGAGGGGGGACCCTATCACCATGCGCTCAGTCTCGTGCAGTCGGCACACAACGAGGGTGAGGCCCGGCACCGAAGGGCTACCCTGTGTGGGTCCCCTCCAGGAAGTACCGCACTTCCCCAACATACACGTGGTTATGCTGCCCGACCTCGGCACGCGTCAGTGTCTCACAGTATGTCATGCATGCCGTACTCATCAGTGGGCACCCAATGCTCGTCCCATGTATTGTGCATGAACACCAAATGCCTCCGTGTCTCGGGCTTCTCATGCACAACGTGCATGTGTGTGTGTGTGTGTGTGTGTGTGTGTGTGTATACAAAAACTCAACAGCATGGCGACACTATGTAGGCAGTTTGAAGTCACGGGTGCCTTTATCCAGAAGTTGCGCTTCCGTCCTTGTGTCCTGTTGTACGATACATAGGTAGCCATGAATGATGTCCCCTCTCCTAGCTTGCACTAGTGATACATGTTGTACCTGCAGGGTAGTGCAACAACCTAATTTATCACAATAAACGATCATACCAAATCATTTTCGACCGCAGATAAGAGATAGACTTTTGTCCGTCGACTTCCGAAACCGCATTTCTTTTCCTAGCGAGGCCGGGGCCGCGGGGCGCCAACGCCCAGCAGGGTACCCTTCAGCTCTTCCACAATCACCAGCCCCTCTTCCTCTTGCCCCGCCCCCGGGTGCCCTTTAGCTGCTCTAATCATCCCCCCCCCCCCCCCCTTCCGAGTAGTGCATTCACTAGTTTGGATAGGCGGCAGCATTGCCTTGGCATCATGTAACCAAATCCCCCCCCCCCCCCCCCCCCCACACACACACACACATTCATGGTTGGCACTATCTCGGGTGGCATCATGTCACCATATCACACAATGACATTGTATTACTAGTTGCTGCCAACAACATTAGAGACAGTGTTATTGAGCTTCACATTGCAACCTTGTCCATTTGTGTGAGCACTGTGCATGAGCAGCGGCAGCAACAGCAGCGACGGCATCAGCAGCGGCACGGCGATGGCGATGGCGAGGACGGTGGCCGAGGCGGGGGTGATGTGCTGAGCGCTGCTAAAAACAATTTACATTTCACTTGCCTGCAAAGTTATTAGGCCACACGTTGCCGCGGTAGAGCGGCACACAATCGCATGGGCTTCTAAACCAGCGTCAACGTATACAGCAGCAAGTGTCAGTGCGTTACGGCCAGGTTACGACTGGATTACAGCCTGGCTATACCGTGACAGTCGTGGTTATTTGTATATTACGACCAGATTACATAATCAAAGATTCAGACGTAACGTGATGTGTGCCCGCCGCTATCAACAGTAAATTGTCTTGCATCGTGCAACCTGCGTGGCTCGGGGTTCGGTCAGAGTACCAAACGCCAAAGTCCGACGCATGCTCGATACCCCTCACTCTCTGTCCCACCCGCCACTCTGTCACCTAATAGACACTATAAGCAATGCCAGGATGCAAGCGTGTGGTGCTGAAGCCGGCTACTTCGTTAGGGAAGAAGCTGCGGCGTGAGGGTTAGTATCTCCGTGCCAGTCGATGGCTTGGCCAGGCGCGACCGCATCCCTGCGGGGCTGCTTGACCAACTCTTCTGCAACAAGCATGTGTGCACCTTCCGGGTCCACCCCCAGCAGATCCCGGGATCTCAGCTCTGCTACGACGTTGCTGACCTACTGGAGCGCACCACCCTTGACGCTTCCGAGTGGGGCGGCAACAAGACGGAGCTCGCCGGCGGCGGCTTGAGTGTGACGGACGACGAGGCAACGGGCAAATCTATGGTCGTGGCTTACTTCACATGGAATACCGCGCGTCGGTGCTAAAGGCACCGCGTGCGTCGGTAACGGTGTCCCTTGCTAGGCCAACAGCCCTGCTCAATAGCGACACCGGCGTAGCGGGCTCGCTGCTGGATGAAGTGTCAGGTAAGCGCAATGTTGCTCTCGTCTGCGCGGTTTTATTGACCAACATATCTTATTACTCGAGTCGTGTTTGACCGATTCCGCCCCCACCTCTCGCGTCCAGCCGAATACGGCCTGGCACGAGGGCATCCTCGGCCAGCACTACAGGAACGGCACCACCCCGCCGCTCAACGCCCTATGTACCGAGGTGGAGGACGTCTGCGAGGTTCCTCCGACCGGTGGCCGAGTCACGTGCGCCTTTGGTTACTACGAGTACTTCAACGCCTACCCGCGCGTTCATTACAAGCACTTGTACTGACACCCCCCCCCCCCCCCCCCCATGCCCCGCAGTACCGCCCTCTCGTACACGGGTTGTGCGCGTGTCGGGTGTATCCTCCCGGCCGCCCAAGTCGCGTGTTGCGTTGACGCTCGCCGATGCGACTAACACGCCGAGCCACGCGATCGTGGAGCTACAAGTAGCGCTGACCAAGGCCGGCTCGAAGAGCATCCGCCACAACGCGACCGCTGTGATTGCGGCCGCCAAGGCCGCAGACGAAGCGGCTGCTGATGTGGAAGAGGAGGAGCATGAGGCTGACCCCCCCCCCCCCCCCCCAGCACGAAGGGCGGCAAGGCTGGCAGGGGAGGGAATCCGGCAGCCCGCCGAAATCCACCGCCGAAATCCAAGTGCATTCCTGCGCTCTGTGATTGCGTTAGTTGATCACGATCACAGTGGTATTCACCTCCCCCTCTTGTAGATCATGGTGGCATCTTCAAAGACATGCAGCGCCTGATGACAAAGTCGCCGGGCAAATCTAGAGCTCATCCTCAGCGGGATTTGCTCAAGCCGTCTCATGGACGCTGACTCGATATCAATGACCACTGCGGACAGCTTATCCTTTGACTCCTCATCCCAAACTGCCTGCATATGCTCATCTCATGCTCAGTAGTCTCATGCTCAGTCCCGCTTGACGGTTGCCTTTGCATGCCATACAAGTATGGGAGTCTTGTATGGGGCCCGGGCTCGCTGCATATCATGACACCAAAGTCGAACATCACATCATGCTATATTATTTTTATATATTATTTATATACATGTGTTTTTGGGCCCAAACGCCCTCCCCGCCTTTGAAGGCCGGGCTACTATCTCCTCGCCAATCGTCGCCCTCGCCTATCCTCACGGGGCGGCTGAGGGTTCCCCGGGTGTTAGTTCCAAACGGATCGGCCGCAGGACGCCGCCGAACACTCCATCGTACTAAATAAGCCAAGTAGCTCGAAGCGGAAGGAACGCATACGGGCCAGGGGTACGCGAGATTTTTTATGGTCGGTCGCAGGTGGTAACGAGATACGAGAACGCGATTTATTTCCGGGTAGTCATCGCGAACACGCTGCCCCCGTCGAAGTCACACGCCCCCCCCTCCCCACCCGTAGGCGGCTCTCAGAGAGGCCAACGCTAGGCCGGGTCATACATGAACTATTTTCAATTGCCCCCCGTACATGGATGCTGCCCGGCGGCGCCAGTGGGCGCTACCTGGACTACGAGTATTATTTGAAAAAGCCGCCATAGGGCTCTCCGGTCGTCGCGCGTTCCGAGGATCCGTGACGTCAGCCGGTTACCGCCCGCCTGCTCAGCGACCCCCCTATCGCACCCCGCATGGTACATATCCTATGGGTTACTAGCTCCCACCGCGTGAAGTTTATGGTGCCGCCAAGCATGACAATTAAAAAGCTCCTCAACGACAGCGCATGCCCCCTCCGACTCATTAGCAAAGGAATCCGTCACCTCCACGCGCTTAGCTAGGCGTCACCCGCATAGAGAGTTAGAGACACTACTACACGCGCGATTATTATCGCATCGATGCAGCACCGCGTAGAGAGGGGTGTCGTCACCCACCTCGGCAAGGTTGAAGCACACATAGACAACACCGGCAGCAACATGGCGGACAAAGAGGCCAATGGCGTGGCTACCGTCACGCTCACCCCCACGGTGGACTACTCTGACGATCCACGTCAACCCCTCGGGTGGCCGGTGCACGTAGTAGTGAAGTCCGTAGCTAATGACGAAGAACGAATCACCTCGTGTGTCGGGCTACACACGGACGCCAGATCCCTCTCGAGAAAAGCCACGGGGGTAAAAGAGTCCCGCAATAACACGAGGCACAACCAGCTACTTGAATCAACGGCGGAGAGGAGCGCGCTAATCGCGTTCCATAAGAATTATCCGGAGCTCGCCGGTCGCAAGCCCAATATACTCACACAATAAAGTTTATGTACGGGGTGCACAACACCCGTCGCATGACGGGAGGGGCTCTGTCCAACACCTGCCCGAACGCCACCCCTTCATTTGTGACGGACACAATTATGGTCTCGGGCCGTTGAGCAGCCCATCGGAGGACCGCCATGACAACATGGGGAAAGCCGTGGTCACATGCACATACGGGGACGGTAAACGGTGGCACATGGCAAACGTTGACGGCAGACCTCGGGAATAAACTTATTTGCTAAGGACTTATCGGCCACGTCGTCCCTCATTTCTTCGGTTAAAGCCTAAAATCTAGAAGATTGAGGAGCTCCTCGACCTTTCCGATCCATAATATCTCGGTCAGGCTGCCACCGTTGAACCATGGTCCATGCTCAGAGTCGACGACAAAGAAGGCGAAACCGACGGCAATCCCCTCCGGATCCGGGTCCACACCCCCGGATCATGTCCTAACCCGTTCCAAACAACTCCAACTCTGCAAGCCAGACCTATTGAGGGCAATAAACCTGGTCAGGGGCAAATCCATGGAAGATTCGGACTGCGCCGGGGCCAATATCTTCAAAGTCATTGTGGAAAATAAAAGTAAATAAGTTCCGCACCGACCACAGCTCGGTCCAAGTGGTTGAGACGAGCAATAGGCTGGCACGTTGTAATCAGTTTCAACATCAATTTCAATTTCGATGATGATATTCTGAAACTGGTACACGACGGGATGTATACAAATCGCTTGCGCATGCCCTTCGCGAGCACCGCCCCGGTTGGGTATGTAATACAAATCCTCCCGATCATCATGAAAACCCCGCACAAGTATACTATCAAGGGGCTGACACAACGTGCGTGAGCCCCAACCACTCAAAGCATCAAAACCGCCGGAAAAAACCCCGACAGAGGCCATTGTCCAGTATCAAATGCATGCATATCCATGCGGTACAATGGCTCCATATAATACTTCTAAATGTATACAAATCAAGCACCGTCTAGTCGCCTAAATTGAAATTGAACTTGAAATTGATTACAACTGCTAGTCTGTTGCATCCACTGGCCCAGACTGAGTTGCTCTTAGGACCTGCTATCTCTGACCATGGTAGGGAACACTAGGCTTAATTACAGCTCAAGCTAACGGCCTTCCTCCAGTGTGCCTAAGCCCCTCCTCCTTCCAGTGGGCTGAAGCTAGGACAGCAGCGCCCCCCTGCTGTCCCTACCTAAGTCAGGCCTATCCCATTCAGAGCTCAGCAGGCAAGCTTAGGCAGCCGAAGCGTCCCGCCTGCAGGTACCAAGATGAGATGGGGGAAGTGGGCTGACCGGAATAGCTATGTGGTGCTCAGTATTTATCCACCGCTGAGCCGGCTAGTATGATTGGTGGGGGCTGCGATGCCCTCCGACATGTAATTGGGTAGGTGGTGCATGTGGTGGTTGTGGGAATCGGCTGTGTGTGTTCTGTGTGTGTGGTGAGTTTTTGGGTGTGTGTTGGTGTATGAGCTGCACCGGGCACAGAGCTAGTGATGGGCGGTGTTCTTGAGTCAGATGGCTTGGTTGTTGCTGCGGTGGCTCGCTCAGCAGCTTACTGGTGCGAGCTGCTAGACGGGTAGGCTGCATCATCGTCCGTTTCCCACTCGCTGTCTGAGCCGCGGTTGCGGGTGGTTCTTAACTTTGGCTGTTGTGGCTGCCTTGCCCTTGCCTGTTGGGGTGGGCTGGCTGGGGTGACGTTCCAGGTGGATGGAGAGGCGGTGTGGGTTGCGCAGCTAGTGTGACTCCGTTGTGAGGCTGGCCAGCTCGGCGGCTATTGCGGGTTAACTTGCAAGAGAGGACTGTGCAAGCAGCTCTGTGGTTGCGGTGGCGAGGTGGTGAAGTTCTGCCAGTCTTTCTGTGGTGCCATTGGGTGTGCCCTCCCTGAATGTGCGGTGCACTGTTGAGCGATGGGGGGAATCGAGGGATATGTCAGCTAGACCTAGTGTCTCTGCTGCCGCACCTTGGGTGGTGTCCAACTCCATGGCGTTGTAGTTCTCCTCGTGGTTGAGTTCGACTTCCTCCTCGTCGTCCGCCTATGCTCCAGGCATGGCAGTTGCCACTGGGGATGTGGCTGTAGGCGCAGGGGTTGGGTGGGCTGCTCCGGGGGCGCGCTCCGTTGCTGCTCCGCGCTGATCGATGGCTGCCAATGCGTCTGCAACCGCTCCGCGCCTCGGTGGTACGTGCTCGAACCCAGGGGAGGGGAGCGTCGCGGACCTGGGGTACGGTATGGGCTGCTGGGGTCGTTGGAAGTGGCAGATGGATTGGGCATGCTCGTGGTGGGGCTGGCGATGTGTCGGCAGGGTGCCCCTCGGTTGGTGCCGGAGCTGGCGCGGCCTTGACCTTCCCGCACGCTGTCGACATTGTCTTGCGCCACTGTTCTGTTGTGTCGGTGCTGCGGGTGCCACCGATGATGCTGTGGTGGTGGGCGGTCAGCTGCAGGGTGAGGGTGTAGATTGGGCGTCCGGTGGCTCGTAGGGCGAGGGACGCTGGGGCGGTCTTCCGGGCCTTCTTTCGCAGGCCTATCGCTGCGCGTCGGATCTGGTTGTGGCCAGTGTTGCCTCCCAATTCTCCCGTCTCCCGGATCGCCTGGCTGAAGGGGTGGATGAGCAGCTCCGAGGAGTCGAAGTCGGACTCCGTGAGGTAGATGACGATGGTGCGGAGGCGTATCGCCCGCAGTAGTGCGACATGGGAAGTGAGGGACACTGCCAGGCGCAGGGTGTCCGCGAACTCCTCGTCTTCTTGGCCGAGGGAGATGGCGCAGAGGTTGTCGTCTCCCACGCGCAGCGGTGTCGGCTCGGTGTGGTGGTGGTACATCTCGACGCCGGCAGCTGTCATGGTGTCCGTCAGCCACTGCGCGTGTTGCAGCTCTGGAGGTGTGTTGATGCGCTGGCTCATGGTAGCCGCGATGGCCTCCGCCAGCTGCTCCACCGTCGGCAGCTCCAGGTTGGCCAGCACTGTGAGATTCAGATGTGACATACGGGTGACGAAGCACTACCGTACCGGTACCACTATTATCCGTGAAAGCTGCTGTTGGTGGCGGCATGTCCATCCAGTTACGTGCGAGTACATCCGGCGTTATTGCCGGCGGGCGATAAATCCTTTTTGTCATCATTCTGGTAGTCGTACTAGCCCGGTGAATTGTTACATGGCACTGACGTATAAGGTACAAGGTTGTCCGTGTGGTACCGGGTAGTACCGGGTGGTACCGGGTAGTACGCGATATATTTATTAAGCCGGTACCGGGTATCTAGTACGAACCCGGGCGCGATGGCTAGTCGTCCTGTGGATAACTACGACTATTAGTACATGGGAGCGCAAATCTCAGCCGTACTATTTGGCCAAAGTGGGGAATTTTGTGTACATTATAGCAAGTACTGCTGAACGGGCCTGCCAGCCGTCCGATCAAAGGTCATCAGATGGGCGGTTTGGCTGCCATGTTTTGCCAAAGAGTGCTCACGTTACATAAATATTCGCGAGGGGGAGGGCGGGGGCAGGCAGCGGTTTGCCGAAGAATGATTGAATTACAATATTCGCGACAGCTGCCATCGGGGAATGTGGCCCGGGGAGGGGGGGGGGGGGGGGGGTGTGTGTGCGGGGGCGGGGGGACCACGCCCGCCCCGCCCCGCCCCGCCCCCCCTCGCCGCCAGCCGCTCCCGCCTGGGGGGGGGGGGGGGGGGGGGGGGGGTAAGGGGGCGGGGGCTACTGCTTGTTCTTGTTCTTGCGTGCCCGGGGGACCCTCCGCTTCGACGATCTCGCTGCCTCCGCCTCCGCCTCCGCCTCCGCCTGCGCCTGCGCCTCCGACTCCGCCTCCGACTCCGCGACCGTCAGTTTCTTACCTCGGCGTTTCTTCACTGGCCTCTTCCGCTTCTTGTCATCCGTCAGTGTCTTCACCACCCCGGGAGGCTGTGCCGTCGACGACGCCGCCATGAGCTTCCTTACCTTCGCGTCGGGACGCCCCCTGTGCCCAGACACCCACAACAAGCCACAATCGTTTCGCCTTTAAGCGGCTGAGGATGCGGCCTCCTCGGCCACCACGAGTTGCGCCGCTGGCACTGTGGAAGCCTTGGCGTTGAGGTGGGCCTTACGGCGCTCCCGGACGAACCTCCGCGCGGCACAAGTTAGCCACGAGTGGGTGCGTGCTAATGTGGAGGATGGAGTGTTTTGTTGCGCGCCCACCTTGTCACGCGTTTCCTCATGTCTTTCTCGTCCTCCTCGATGCCGGCGGCGCGGACACGCGAGACAACAAGGCTCGCCGCCCACTTTTGCCCGGGGGGGGCGAGGTCGGCCATGGCGCTGTGAGCGGTGAAGGGGGGGGGGGGGGGGCGGGGGGGGGGGCGGCCGAGGTGGAGAAACTAACACCCAGTCGACGACCGCCTTCCGCAGCAGTCAACGACACATCGGAGGCGAGGAGCAGCGCGCCACTACTATTTATATGCACGTATTGTCAAGAGCTAGTCGGTGCGGCATTGTGTCGGTGTAATTTCGCAATGTTTATTGTTGAAGTAGCACGGCGTAATGGATACGGCGAGTGAATCCGGGATAATGTGTGCGACGAATGTGCGCGCGCAGCGTTGTGCGGCGGTGTGCGGCGGTGTGCGGCGGTGTGCACCGATGTTAATATAGTGTGAATATTATATCGGCCGTAGACGATCAGGTCTGGCAGCACCGCCCGTGCTTGTAAATAAGCGACAATGGATCTAGTCTCCCGCTAGTCTGTGCACCGCAAGTGCACTCCGCAAGCCTCGCCTCCATCCGCGTCGGAACCGGTAGTAAGTGTTGTTGTGTGCGCACATCGTGACAACATTACACGGTGGCAATTGCAATTATTAGCGGTGGATACTGTGAAGGCGTTTTCGAAATCGACAGAGAATGAGGCGGTGCTGGCGGAGTGCATTGGCGGTGCATAGAATAGCGTGTTGCTGGGGTTTTGGCTGCATCGGACGCCGTATTCCCACCCATCCGGCACGGAATGTCCGGTTTTCACACATTTGTGTGTTAATAAAGCAGTGTGAATATTACGCGTCTTTTACGCCGGGTGGATGGGCATCCGGCGTCCGATGCACCCCAATTATTTGCAGCACGCTACTCTACGCACCCCCAACGCACTCCGCAAGCCTCGCCTCCATCCGCGTCGGAACCGGTAGTAAGTGTTGTTGTGTGCGCACATCGTGACAACATTACACGGTGGCAATTGCAATTAGCGGTGGATAATGTGAAGGCGTTTTCGAAATCGACAGAGAATGAGGCGGTGCTGGCGGAGTGCATTGGCGGTGCACAGAATAGCGTGTTGCTGGGGTTTTGGCTGCATCGGACGCCGTATTCCCACCCATCCGGCACGGAATGTCCGGTTTTCACACATTTGTGTGTTAATAAAGCAGTGTGAATATTACGCGTCTTTTACGCTGGGTGGATGGGCATCCGGCGTCCGATGCACCCCAATTATTTGCAGCACGCTACTCTACGCACCCCCAACGCACTCCGCAAGCCTCGCCTCCATCCGCGTCGGAACCGGTAGTAAGTGTTGTTGTGTGCGCACATCGTGACAACATTACACGGTGGCAATTGCAATTAGCGGTGGATAATGTGAAGGCGTTTTCGAAATCGACAGAGAATGAGGCGGTGTTGGCGGAGTGCATTGGCGGTGCACAGAATAGCGTGTTGCTGGGGTTTTGGCTGCATCGGACGCCGTATTCCCACCCATCCGGCACGGAATGTCCGGTTTTCACACATTTGCGTGTGAATATATATAGTGTGAATATTACGTACGCGTCTTTTACGCTGGGTGGATGGGCATCCGGCGTCCGATGCACCCCGAATCTCACCAACACGCTACTCTACGCACCCCCAACGCACTCCGCCAGCCCCGCCTCTTTCCGCGCAGGGCCTACGTTCCATTGTATGTATATACATACGTACATGTACTGCTCCGAAACCAGCCCAAACTTAATGAGTGCACAAGTGTAAATGGGGGGGGGGGGGGGGGGATGTGGCGGCGGGGCATCCACTCACACATACCCCGGCGATGCATGACAGATATTACATGCCGTGGCGGGTCGGCGGGCCGACCCGGCGGGCCGACCCGGCGGGCCGACCCGGCGGGGGGGGGGGGGGGGGGGGGGCGTCTATTCAACTACACGTGCGACAGTGTCGTTTCGTGGAGCAGTATATGTGCCCGGCCTCATTTATACCGCCCCCTACCTGCGCTGCATGGTCTACCCCTACGAATTACTTAGCACAAACCGCCATTACTTAATAGGAACCTAGCACAGCCAGGCTTATATGCCCGCTTTCCCGATCAACTTCTACGCACTTTCCGTCCCTCAACCGCCGGACATGGGGGTTAAGCCGCCAGCCTCGGCAGTTGCTTAGCCAGACTTGGCATCCCGTACCGTGTCCATGGCTTCGCAGCTCTGCCGCTGGCACACGCCGAGTCCGGCGCTTGCTGCCGCGGGGTTGCGCACGCATGCACGCACGGTAATACGCCGCCGACGCCGCCACGCTTACTTCCACCACCTTCGCCAGCCGCAGCTTCGCACGCCTTTCCGCCGACATACGAAACGCACGAATCCCCCCCCCCCCCCCCCCCCCGTCCCCGCGTCATGTATATTATATTCGAGGCAACTATGCGGGGCGCAGCACACGCCGCGGCGTGGGTCGGCGGAGCGGCAGGCGGCGGGAGCCCTAATGGCCGGGCAGTATCCACACCCACACAGGCACCGCCGCTCACCTCCGACGCGGATGAACCGCCTCCCAAAGGAAACATGCCGGTTGGTGGTAAGCCCAGCAGGCGTGGGGTGCCGGCGCCGGTAATGGTGCGACGGAGCTGTCGCGTCAGGAACCGCACCGCATGTGGAGCAACACATGGCGGTGCCGGCCCCACCTATGTCTAGGGCCACCTCCTCACAACACACCGCCACGACGGCGTCGGCCACCGCCGACGGCGCCGTTGCGGGGGGGGACACCCTGCCGGGCGACGATGATGCGCCTGCTGCGCCGCGTCAGGAGGCGGAGGAGGCCGTGGTCGAGGCGACTGATCGGGCTGAGGGGGTTGTCGAGGCGAGCGAGGCTGCGCTCGCGCCACCCGCCCCGCAGCCACCTGCGGGACATGCCGACTTGCTCGTCGCCATGTTGACCGGAGCACTACGAGCAGTGGCGGGAGGCGGCCACATGCACTATCATGTGCGTGTCTTGGCCGGACGCCCGTCATGCGTGGACTGCGGCCAACGGACGGACTGGGAGTGTTGCTGCGACGGCACCCCGGCTTTGTGCGGCCCCAAGTACCCATGCATGGCGACCCATCAGCGGGCAGTCCCCTGCCCGACCACGGCCACGGTGAGGGCGGAGTTCCGCCATGTCAGGGACGCGTTCCACGACGCGACTCGCGCCGCCGTGTGTGAGGCTTCCGAGAAGGCACGCGCGGCTGGTAGGGTGCGCAGGGTGAGGCGGCGGACGGCCCAGGAGCTGAAGGAGAGCGAGACATGCCGTCAGTGAGGTCGGGCGCAATGTCATTGGGTGGGGCACACGGACGTGTAACACTTGCACTTTGCGCGTACTGCTGGGTTACATCCAGGCTGCGTCACACTATGCAACCGGAAAGGCTGCGTTGCTACTGCAAACGATGCGACGCCTCACTCTGTAGCAACCGCTGCCGCGCCTATCCCACAGCCGCTGCCCCCCCCCCCCCCCCCCCCCCCCGGCGCGGGATCCCCGCCATCAGCAGCTTGCACTTGCACTTTGCGCGTACTGCTGGGTTACATCCAGGCGGCGTCACACCGGAAAGGCTGCGTTGCTACTGCAAACGATGCTACGCCTCACTCGGTAGCAACCGCTGCCCCGCCCATCCCACTCGGGATGCTGAGAGCAGCTAAAGGGCACCGGGGGCGGGGCAAGAGGGAGCAGGGCCAATGATTGTGGAAGAGCGGGGACCCGCTTGCATGCCATCGTATTATATCTTGCACAATATCTGTTGCTGCACTCATATCTCACATCACTAGCTTAGCTATAGTGATTCCCCCCCCCCCCCCCCCCCCCCCGCACCGCGTACGCACAAGTCTGGGTATACGCATCAACTGCCCGCCGGGATGAGAAACTGGTATTGGTAGTGTGTCTGTGGGGTGGAGGGGGGGCAAAAGAGCTGCCAATTGCTGCCAAGCTGGTGCGTTACATTGGGGCAGGCGCTGGGCAGACAATTGGGGCTCGCTTCAGAGCATTGTCTAGTGCCTATGCGGCTGCGCCGCCTCCGCCGCATGCAGACTCTGCGAGCTCACCAGCACCGCCACCTCAGTCATGCGGCCCTGCATCCCGCAGCCCGCCGCCGTCAGCCAGATCAGAGGTATCCAGAAGCCAGTGCTGGGGTTGTTGCGGCATGACCGCATAGTTTTCAGCGGCTGCCGTCCACAGCTTGTAATGCATCCCTTTCCGCCGATTCCGTTGTATGCGCTGTCTTGGCGCCGCGCTGCCCCGGCCGCCGCGCCTTGGCGCCGCGCTGCCCCGGCCGCCGCGCCTTGGCGCCGCGCTGCCCCGGCCGCCGCGCCTTGGGGCCGCGCTGCCCCGGCCGCCGCGCCTTGGCGCCACGCTGCCCCGGCCGCCGCGCCTTGGCGCCGCGCTGCCCCGGCCGCCGCGCCTTGGCGCCGTGCTGCCCCGGCCGCCGCGCCTTGGCGCCGCGCTGGGTATCGAGTCCTCCCCTCCCTAGTGAGCGCGTCCACCTGCGCCTTGCGCCCGGGGCCGTCCTCCTCCGTCACCACATTCTGCAACCCCCACCGCGTGACGAACCACGCAGCTCCTTGCATGCGCTTGTACATGTGCCCAAGCACCGCATGGGGACGCGAAGCTCCTTCTCGGCCATGATCGCCTTCACCCGGGCCTCCTCGAGCAGCGGACCGGCGTTAAGAATGGAAAACGTTTCCATGTGGTGCAAGCAGTCCTCCATGACCCAGCCGGACTGCACCGTCACCTTGCCTGACCCTGCAGTCATGGAGGGGAATGCCGTCACGCCCACGCCCACGCCCACCCCCGGGGGGGGGGGGGGGGGGGGGGGGTTACCTTTCGATTCTTGGACACTGCAAACGAAGGGCGCAACCCGCGTTCAAAGTTGCTGGGTATCGGGACTAAAGCCTGGCGCCGGTCTTCCTGCTTCATAGCTCGGAATCCAATGTGGCCCTGCACGGTGACAAATTTCCTCCAGAAGTCCCTTCCCAAGCCAAAAAACAAGGTGGAACGGCGCGAGGGGGAAGAGGTTGATCATGCTGACATAGCCCAGGACCACATGCACATGGCACACGCCATGGCAGCCAGTGTTCTGCTTGGCCTCCGCCAGCCGGGTTGTGTTGAACGCACGCCGGGCAAGGTGCGTGATTCACTGGACAAGTCATCGCCTTCATGGACGGTTACCAAGCGAGCCTCCCCGTCCGCATCCACAGGGGGGTGCTCCTGGGCAGCCGCCATAGCCTCCACAACCTGCCACGCCGACCGGGCGGGTGCGTGTGATTCCATACAACCGCAGTTGAGTGGTGCCACCAGCACGCATGCCGGGCCCACTCACCTCTGAACGCAGAAGGCCCACAATGTCCCCGTCCTCGAAAACAGCGCGCCACTGGGTCGCCCCGCCGTAGTCCTCCAACACCCACTCGGTAACGACGCCGGTTATCACGCCGTAGTGCCATACTCCCCGGAACTTCTTGGCGATGACCTTCATGTAGAAGTCGCCGGGATCGCCTTTCCATATCACGCCCTCATCGCGGGTTCGACGCCCGCCGGCGGCCACGCAGGCGCGTCGATGTCCATACCGTCTTCGCCAACGGGGTCCTCCCCCACGCCCATCACATCGTCCACCTTCGAGCCGCCGTCGTCCGAGACCGGCGCCGGCGGGCCGTTTCCGACGGCTGCAGCTACTCCTGCTGCCGCCCCTGTTGTTGCTGCTGCTGCTGCTGCCGCCCCTGCTGCTGCTGCTTGTGATAAGGCGGCCTTGCGGCGCAACTTAGCCGCACGCTTCAACTAGTGGCTACAGTTCGGGAATTTTAGGAAGTGCCGCTCTCGCGCCATCTTATCACATGTGCCCGTCACGTTGCCCCGGCAGTGCTTGCATGAGTACACGCCATCCTTCGACACACTCGCTATCCATCCCTTTGCCGGCATGCATGCTGCCGCGCGCGGGGGGCGGGGGGGGGGGGGGGGGGGGGTTGAGAGTTGGGGTGGATGTAACCCACCACCGGCAGGCAACACAGATGCGAGTGCGCGGCTGTCCGCGCTTGATTCAACGGTGAGCGGCGGTGACCGTGAGGCGACCCCGTACTTCATGCGCGTGCTGGGGCGTTACACAATCATCAGCAGTTAGGGCGGCTGCATTAAAACGCGCACCTACGAACACCACCTACCGCCTACCACCTACCGTACCACCTACATCCGCCCACACCTCCGCCCGTCGTGCCGCACATCGCGGCACACCGCGGGGTCAGCGGTCAGCGATGTGCGGTCAGCGATGTGCGGCGATGTGCAATGAGTGCGTACATCCGCCTGTACTTAGCCCGGGTGCTCCGCGTCGGCGGGCGACACGCGAGCCCGCGTGCGCATATCAATTTGATGAAATTATGGAAACGAGAAATTCATATAGTACTTTACAGGTCGCGCGCGATAGTCGTCGCTACTGGGTATGAAATCCACGTCCCTCGTCCGTCCCGTATCGTCCCCGTATGTCGTCGTTCGTTACCAGTAGGGCACATTTACGTCACATCTGAATCTCACAGTGCAGGGGGCCGGTGCAGATCGCTTTGGCCTTCAGTGCGCATAGGAAGAGCTGTTTGGATAGTGCCGGGGTACTCCTGGGCAGTACTCTTGGGAGCGGGGTGGTTGGTTGGTCCTCTCGGTCCTCGCTGTGTTCTACTGTGACTTAGATCATTGCTCGGCCCTGCGACTGGTCGCCAAACGGCAGCGCCAGTACTGCGTCGCAGCACACGTCCTGGAGTAGGCGCGCCGCTTCATGATCGAGGAGTTCGAGGCGCACCGAGTCGGCTGAGCGGCGGGCTTTCCATACCTCGCGGACCTCCAGGAGGGCCAGTAGTGTGCGGGTCGGGGGCAGATGACGGAGTCGTCTGCGTCTATGTCGGCCTCGTACTCGGCCTACGCTCTCACTCCAGCGAGTGCCAGAACGTCTGCTGGTGTCGCCGCGGGTTGGTCTGTCGCCGCTTCGCTTGGGTGGGGTTGGTCGTACGCTGGGAGGAGGCCCTCCGCCAGGTGGAGCCACATGTCGGCCTCCGTGAGGCCACTAAACGAGGGGGAGCGAAACCACACCTGGTGTACCGGTCGCTCGATGTCGTCGAGGTGCGGCGCTCCGAGCAGACGGGTGGAGCAGCAGTGGCCCTGGCGGTCGAGGATCGCTGTGCCCTCTCCTTTCCATTGGGTCTGCAGAACGCTCACGGATGTTTCTCTGCGGGCCAGTCGTAGGATGACGGACCCGGTGGCGGTAGGGAGCCTAGTGCCACTCGGTGCAGTGGGGTCGGCGGCGTTGGGCTTAGGGGGGCGGCGAGTCACCACTCTGACGTCTGTTGGTAGAATTTGAACGCCGATTTTGGGGCTGAGGGTGCGGATCAGGTTCGTCACAGTCCGGCCGCGCGACTCTTCGTCCATAGCTTGGTGTTGCGCCACCAGATTGCGGAACAGTAGGGCCACATGGGTGGCATCGTCCGTGCCGGCAGGGAGGCCGGTTAGAAGTAGATGAGATGGACGTTGTAGCACGCGTATGTGGCGGCGGGTTGCTGGCGGGAGTTTGGTGCCTGCGAAAGTTTATGCAGATATGACCGTGCGGATCGCTGGCTGTTGCACTCTGCCGCCTCGTAACGCGGCCAGAAAGGTGCCGGCCCCGGCGTCTTGTTGCTCCTCAGATCTGTCTGTGTCCATGCTGTCTGTGGTGGTGTCCTCCTTGAGGGCCTGCTCTTCACGCCACTGGGGGCGCAGGCCGACAGTTGGCATCATGGTGGTGCGTCGTCCGGTCGTCGGACGGTCCGCCGTTTCACAGAAGATCACGCTACCAGTACCAGTAGGCGCGCCGGCTCGCCCGGATTTAGTACATACGCAATAATCGCCCGGCGTTAAGGGCCGGCTGGAAAGTGAGAAGTTCTAGTCGCCTACATGCCGGCGTCACACACAAACATAGTACCAAAAATAAAGCCACACTTTAACAAAGGAGAAGCGCAGGGATAAGCATCTCACACGCGCTCACACGACGACAACACCTCTGCCCCACCACTAGGAGGGCCGGGGGGGGGGGGGGCGAGATAGGGGAAGGGGAGAGGGCGAGGACGACAACACTCTCTTAGACTTAAGGACCTAGCCTTCAGAGGTTGCACGCTTACTACGCGGTTTAATGAGTGGACCTTGTGCGGGTTCGTGAAGCTTGGCCGTAAGACATGGCATGTTTTTAGCATGAAAAACAAAGCAAGAATATTGTTGTTATAAATTTCAATTTCAAATTTGGGCGGACTATTCCATGATGCATGGAGGACATTGCCGCAGCGCATCCAGTCTCACTATTGTATGCCTTTCCTCGCCGATTATGCCTAGCAACGCTTATTAGACCGGCATGCTTCCCTCATGCCCCTTCTCCTCCGCCATGTAGCCTTGCATGCTTTGCGCTCGTGCTCCATGCTTGGCGTCATACATGTATTTATTGGGCACTTGGGCGGACAGCAGTAATATACCGCAACGCCATGTGCATCAGTACCGACGTTGGAACAACAATGGTGACGGGCGGCACTCACTAGATGGCATAGATAACATTAGCCACAACGTTTGTCCAATTGAATAGCCCATGAAACATTATTTGTCTAGAAATTAGTCCTGATGAGCACCGTTGTTACGTGCTTCCAGATAGTCGATATTGCTCAGCCATACATGACGCTCGGGCTGGCAGAATCTGTAGAAAAACACTGATGAATGGTACCCGGATCAATCATCTCCGCCATTCTCAAGGGTGGGGGCGGGGGGGGGGGGGGGGGGGGGGGGGGGGAACGCGGCTACCGCGTAACAGGTAGCCGTCTACAGTAGCCGGTAGACGTGGGGTAATCTGTCGGGCAGCCGGTAGCCGTCCGTAACGGGTAGCTGCCGTCTAATTTTTTTATTTACAAAGTCGCTACTATTCTCGGCGCGCGGCGCTGAAACCCGCTCTCTCGCTCAGTGCTAACTGACGAGGGTTTCGTGTAGCTCTGCTCTTACACACGGAACTCATTCAGCACGGATCGATATGGGTAATCCTGACGGGTAGCGACTCCTATCCGCCCGGCGAAATTAGGCTCCTTTTAGTTCGGGGTTCATCCCAGAAGTCCGTACTCATTTCCGTTGCTACCTGTACCTACCACGGTCCGTATTCTACTACTGGAAAGATAGACAGGTTCATTATGCCGCCGCTCTCATGCTGCTTATAATCAGTAACAGTTTCTGATTATCGAACATTCTGCCCAGCGAACTCCGAACGGTTTTATTTCGCTGTTTCAGCAGGGATTGCGCTTGGAAACTGACAGCGCATCTGCGGTCGGTATTATCCTTTGTCTCTCCTTTATTTCTGCTCCGTGTACGTCGCCATAGTATGAGCGTTTGTATACGGCATGCACCCGTATCTAGCGCAGGGACGACGATAAACCCGTAGTAGTAGCGCCTTAGGATACCTATATCCTTAGTATGTCGCCGATTAATAAGACCTTTAGGTTCGTCACCCACAGTTTTCGTCGCTCCGACTATACCGTCCTCTACTTGCTGTACCGTAGTACAGAAGTACAGCAGCAGATGTTGCAGCTTTAGGCGGAGCGCATGCGGCGTGAGCAGAGCGCAGAGTGCACGGCGTTGGCGGCAGACTCGATCGCTGTTGAGCGCCGCCTCAACCTCCAGGCCTTGGAAGCTAGCCTAGCGGCTCATTCTCCCCACCTGCCTGATTTGTTCTGTCTTGCTTGGCAATCGGATCTGCGACGAGTCATCAGCGCTCGGAGGGTGTGAAGACAGCGAAACCCGTATCGGGTTGGTACACACCACCGACAATAACAAGCAGGGCCAGCCTCGACTCTGCTGCTTAAAAGGCGGGGTACACCGTTGGCCAGGCCGATCGAAACGCCAGTATTCGCCCCTCGCACCCGAGGCGCTTTACTGCAGAGGCGAGAGCTGCAGGGTTGGGGATGGTGTTCGCTTGCAGCGGCTCCCTAGCGTGCCTGTGAGCCTTTGCGGGGAGGCCGGCGAGTGGACCGGTGCGGAAGTGGGGCGTTGGCGCACCTAAACCTGACGCGAAACACAGCTCGTCAGCGGGAAAGCCGTACCCTGCTCATACAACGACCCGAGAGCAGGGATCATAGACGGTCTCGAGCCGTGGACGAGCCCTGACGTGCGACGTGGGGTCGGAAGCTTGTGCTCGCCGAGCGGCACGGCGAGGAGGGGATCTCCTCGGCCGCGAGAGACAGCTGCCGCTGGGGGTTCGCCGGCCGTCCCGACAGTGCGACTCAACCCGGCGAGCAGGTCGCGCGGCTGACGACAGCACGGGCGGCTGCGTTGCCATGGCGTTCATATACAGCATGGTGGCGAAAGGAACGACGGTACTTGCGCAGGAGACGTCGTACAGCGGCAACTTCAGTACGGTCGCTATTCAGTGCCTCAACAAGTGTCCACCCTCTCAGCCCGGCGACCCGCAGCAGAAGCTGACCTTCACGGCGGATAGACACACTTTCAATTACCTCGTAGATCAAGGATTTGGTACGGAGCCAGCTGCCCCTTTGCGTGGTCCCGGGTTCAGGTGGTGTCGTCGCTGTGCTCACCCTTCTGAGACAATGTGAGGCTACCGCTAACCGGCATTCGGTCTTCCAACCATCGCAGTGTATTGCGTTGTGGCGGAGGACTCGCTGGGCCGCAGCCTGCCGTACGCGTACTTGGAAAGAATACGGCAAGAATTTATGACAAAGTACCAGGAGAAGGCGGAGAACGCGATGGCCCATAGCATGGACAAGATATTTGGGTATGGCCACTGACAGGCATCATGATGGTGGCTATCATGGCGTGAGCACACGGCATGACGGATGTGTTCGTGTCTGACCCAATTGTACGTGTAACGACGCGTTGCCTCCGTATACAGGCCACGGCTGAAAGCAAATATGGAGTATGTTCTCTGCCACCCAGAGGAGTTTAACAAGGTGGCCCTCGTGCAGCGGAAGGTAAGTGGGGCTTTCGCATGTGGCGTACAAGGTGCTTGACGGGGACAGCTAAGCAGCAGGTCATAAACTGGGCCGCTGCGACGCATCAGGTGGATGATGTGCGCTCTGTCATGGTAGACAACATCGACAAAGTCCTGGACCGGGGCGACCGGATCGACCACCTGGTTGACAAGACTAAAACCATGAAGAGTCAGGTGCGGCAGGCCTGCCACCGCTACTTCCGGCTGGTATTTATGAAAGCATTTAGCATTTCACGCGGGTCATGTTTGCAGAATACGACGGCGCATGCTGAAACTTCGCCATGCTGATGATGAAGTGTGCCTGTGGTCACAGGCCGATCGTTTTCATCGCGTGGGTAGGGACCTCAAGAAGAAGATGTGGTGGCACAACTTTCGAACCAAACTGATGTTCTTCGGAATTGCCGCGTCGGTGGTCGTCGGGCTCTTCCTCATGATTTGCTTCAACGGCGGGAACTGCTTGGCGTCGTCCAGTGCACAAAGCGCCGCAGCGCCTGCCGCCGCCGCTCCTGCGCCAGCTCCAGCACCCGCTGCTGCCGCGGCGGCTGCCCCAGGCATACGCTAGCTTAGTGTGACAGTGATAAACCAGGATTTCAACGTTGATTACATATTGCAGACAATGACAACGCCCTGGACTCAGAGCAATCCCATAAGCATGGCGAAGAAAGAGAGAAAGATCCCCGGGGGGGGGGGGGGGGGGGGGGGGATGCCAAGGTAGTCAGCAGGGTAATCAGAATTGACAGTGGTTTCTGAGGGGCGCTAAGGCAAGCAACCACTGGACGGTGGCAACCGGCGCTGAATCGGTTTATTTACATTCCAGCGCCCGTTGCGGTAGTGCTCAGCACGGAGCTTGGTAAGCTGTGAGCACCGCCGGCGTGGCTTCGGGTGCGCCAGTCGGCCCAGCTGAATCTGACGATCCAGCACTATGCATGTAAGGGTAATAAGCGCGCCCCTGTGTGCCCATTCCATACTCCCACCAAAAACATGGGCTCTATTTGCACACTACTGGTACTGGATGGGTTGCCTGAGGCGTGCCTACACCTGTACTGCCATTCGACGTACACGTTCCTGCCTTTAGAGCCGCGCATAGGTCATCAATTCTTCGGACAGGGAGGAATACGGTTCATTTTTGGTTATGATCTTCTTCTGGGGTCGCTCACGTGGTGGGTTGTGGATGGCACAAATAACGGCGGCGTGCTCCACAGCCAGTGCTCTAGTTGGCCCAGCTGCTGCTCCCCATTTGCAGGTTCCTGCGCCAGGGAGCGGGGTGTGTCATGTGAGTATCAGGGGCCGCAGGAGCTTGAAAAGCAGCAGATGGCACAGCATGGTGGGCCGTGAGTGTACAGGCTGCCGCGATAGGATTGAGCAACAGAAAATGTCATTGGCGGTGTGAAGGTACCTGTTGGACGGAGCAACACGCAGGGTGCGGCCTTCAAAATTGCCTTGCATAACGACGCCGTGCATGTAGTACATGGCGAGCTGAGCATACTGGGGATGCTCGAAGGTGATGAATGCAAAGCCCCTGGACATTCCGGTGACCTTGTCGCGTATCACCTGTGGCATAGTAAGGCAGTATTTGTCAGCGCCGTCTTTGCGATATGGCATGGCCTTTCATGTAGGGCGCAGGAAAGAGACTGGGAGGGGGGCATGTATCTGCTTGCCTGGATGTTGGTGATCGGGCCGATGTGGTTGAATGCTCCCATCAGCACTGGCTCGTCCACACGAGCTGCCAGATTGCCAACATACAGAGTAAGCACGTTCACGTATGGGTGATGGTCGCGCTGAGCGGTGTCCACCTGTGAGCATGACAGGCGGCGGCACATATCAGCCTTTATGACCATAGGGCATAGAAGATTATGATAGGCCTGGGGGCTGGTGAAGGGCAGAGCGCACTGACCCGGAGGTTGTCCACGTGCATCTCATGCATATCCATGCCAGGTACCATGCCACCAGGCATTGGCATCATGGAAGGTGGCTGCATCTGCATGGCGGGGTACATGCTGGTGGTAGGGGGCTGGTTGTAGTAGTACTGCATGTACTGCTGCTGCTGCTGCTGCTGCCAGAGCTGCTGTGCCATCTGCTGTTGGTAGAGTTGCTGCCACGGTTGTTGTGGCATCATCTGGGGCATCATTTGCCCGTTGCTTGGGATGCCGCCTGGCATTACTGCGCCTATCTGCGGAGAGGGCGGAGCGCCGGGAGGCACATACCAGCCGCCGGGCAAGTAGGGCATGCCGGCGGCGGCCGCTGCCATAGCTGTGGGAGGAGGCGGCCGGTCTGGAGGACTGCTGCCCATGTGGGGACGGGGCCACATTGGGGCTCCATGGCCATGACTGGCAACGCCAAAGTGGGGGGTCTTGGAGGACTTGGATGAGGATAGTGCAGACTCGCCGACCGGGGCCTCAGAATGCCTGTCTTGGGGTGGCTGGGCAGCCGGGACGGGTCTGGGGGTCTTGCACTCTTCGGTCTCGCCGGGTACGCTCGTGGCAGAAGGCGGGCCATGGGACCCCTGGTCCGAGTCAGACAAGGGCGCAGGCGATACGGTGCTGCCGCTGGCGGGGTCCACACGGACAGGGCGGACAGGGAGGGCTTGAGGGGTCACGGGGGTTGAGGCCCCAATGTTGGGCGTCTCTGTGATTGCCGCCTGCAAACAGGTCACACAGACAAGCCATTCAGCCACTTTTGGGCCCAGTCTCAAGAAAGCATGAAGTAGGGCGACATGCTCATCCTCGTACGGGGAGGAAGCAAAGCACGCAAATAGAAAGCACCTGCTCAGCTTGGGGCCTGGGGAGATTACGTCCATTTCCATTGCCATTCCCAGTAGTGCCATTTCTGCCCCTCGGCATATGCCCGTTGCCGTTAATCTTGCCATTTCCGTTGACGCCGTTCTTGTCATGAGCGCCATCCGGCGAGATTGACTGCAAAGGAGAACAAAACAAATGTGTTCAGCGCTATGCGGTGGGAAAACTTGGTGTAGAAACAACAGCCAGCGGGTTCAGGTGGCCTGCCCACTCACCAGTAGGCTCATCATGGAGCAGCTGAGGTGTTCAGCGCTGATCGCCTCCTGGATCGGGCCATTGGGGATCTTCCAGAAGCACAGCTGACCGTCCTTCGACGCGGTGAAGATCAAGCCAGTGGGGTGCCATTCAATGAAGTCCACGGTGAGCTTGTCCCCTGCGTTGCGGCAGGGGCCAAGTGCCGGAGTCCTTGACTTGTTGTCAGCCTTGAAGAGAAGTAGATTCCCCGACGCTGTTGCGGCCACCTGCGGCATGGGCAACGTCTCCCTTGAGCCACTTTGCACGTGGCATGAAAGCATCAAATAACAACGATTGTCATCCAGATCAGTGTTACAGGCGCTCAATGTCTAAAATACCGTTGGCCAGTCCGCACAATCGCAATGAAATAATGGCAATAAAGAACAGAAAATCACTGCAACAGAGACCTAATTGCGGCACGATGGGAAATGGAGCCTCTCACCACCATGGCTGCGTGCTTGTTCAGGGCCACCTTGGTGATGCGCTCATGGCAGTTGAACACCGCCACAGGCAGGAAGGGGCGCTCGGCGCCATGCTGGGTGAGATCCCTGCAACAGATTTGCATAACAGCAGAAGTCAAACACAAGGGGCTACTGGTATGGCTGATGCCGCAGGACTGCGAGGCCGAGATACGCCAGTGTACAATCTGTGCGTGCGCACCAGATGGCCATCATGGTCTCGCTGAACGCGCAGAGGTAGAGACGGTCACTTGACATGTCAAAGACAATGTTTGACACCTGTGGAGGGCAGCAAATGGAGGTTAGATAAGGTTGCTTGATCGGCCATGCTGCGGCTGTTTGTGCACAGCTGTTACGAGTTCAGCACATTGTATCAATCAAATGCCAGCGTTGGGCATGACAGTGCAGGCATCATAGAGAGTGGTGAGATGATTTACCTTGTCAAGTCCAGCGTCGCTGAGATGTATGATCCTGCTGCAGTTCAGACCAACTTCCGGAGTCCCAAAGAATATCTTGATTGTGCCATCGTCATAGCCGATGGCCAGGCGGAGCTCGGACACACCGCAAGCGGTAATCTTGGCCCCGTTCCTTGATGGCACCACCTCCTTGGCACACATTGTCGTTGGCTTACGAGGATCGTGAGAAACGAGTACGGTCGCCCAGGAGTAAATGCTCTCGCCGGCGGCGCAGAGAAGAGTGCCACAGGGGAGCCAGATTGGCGCGTGGCAGTCATCGACGTCCAGCTCCACCCGGCTGATGACTTCGCACTTGCAGGTGAAGATAAGCATGCATCTGAAGCACCCAGGACAGTCAAAAGGCGTTCTGCAAGGTTCAAGGCTCTATACAAGCAGAAACTTTGTGTACTTCGTACGCTTATTCTCTACTGGCAGCTCTCTACTGGCAGAGCACTGGTTGCACAAGCCATAATAATCACATATACTGTGAGACTGGAAGTACCTTCGAAAATATTTCAGAAAAGCACAGAACGCGAGAAAGCAGGGTGGAGGGCGGCACATATGTTGCACCAAACGCGTATCACAGGCTTCCCAGCACAGTCGTCACGCAGCATACCTGCCAATCATCGCGGCAAACAGTTCGCCAACCGGATTGCTCACGACGTGACGCACAGCCTTATCTCCAGCGGGGTCTTCGCCAAGCTCGTCAATGAGGCTGAGCGTCTGGCGCGTACGGCGAGGGGGTCGAAAGGCGCAGAGTTAGAGGCTATTTCAGCTCGACACGAAAACGCAACTGTTAGCCGCCCTCCGTCGAAGCGTGAAAAACAAGCTGCCGCCGTTTTCGACGAGAAGCCAACCCGTCCCGGGCCCAAGGCGTGGGGGGGGGGGGGGGGGGGGGGGGGGGGGGGGGGGGGGGGGGGACATGTACAACACTTAGAAGCAAGAAGATGGGGGCAGCGGACACCTTGAGCTCCTTGAAGCTTGGTTCCACGCTCAATAAGCGAATACTGCCGGCTTTGGTGCCAGCCACCAGGAGGCCGCTTGGCTCGTTCTTGCCGCGGGGTGGGGCGAACGCGAGGGCCGACGTGGGCTCGCCAGGATAGTGGGCGAGAAGCTGCGGGGTGAGTGATCCCTCCTTCTCCGGAATGCCGACGGTGGCGAGGATCACGCCAGTCT
This sequence comes from Tetraselmis striata, assembly GCA_006384855.1. Taxonomy (NCBI): domain Eukaryota; kingdom Viridiplantae; phylum Chlorophyta; class Chlorodendrophyceae; order Chlorodendrales; family Chlorodendraceae; genus Tetraselmis; species Tetraselmis striata. The sequence continues at coordinate 57,865 of VCJN01002913.1, read as the reverse complement.
CGGTGCCCAAGGCAATGAAGGCGCCGTCAGGTGAAGCAGCTGTGCAGCTGAGTGCCGAGCCGGCGTGGAAAGACCACACCTCCGACAGCTCGCCGCCTTCGGAGGCAGAGTTGTTCTTGGTTCCTACCATTGTCATATCGATCACCTTCCCCTCGACGGCTCGCAGAGACCTTTCGATGTGTGCCTCGGCAAATACATGCGGCGGGCCTGATAACAACAGTAGTGGGGTGGCGCGATCAGAACTCTCGGACCAGCCAATAAGAAAGGAAATGCCCTCCGGCCCTAACAAACGCCAAATACAGGCGACCCCCGCCGCCTCCCCCGCCCCCGGCATCGATAACAGCTCCTTGCAAACAAGAAAGCCGTGGCCGCATAGAAATGAAGACGGCCGTTGTTATCGTTAGATTTTCGCTGTGCCGCGTTTAACAACCACCGCCCCGCCCGCCCACATTGTTTTCTTGGGAGTCCACTGGTCGATATGCCGAACGTCGTGTATCGAACAGCCACAGCGCGCGCGACCGGAACGCGTACCTCGAGACCTCGAAGGGCACGCCACCAGGCCGCCAACGCGACGCCGGCATTTACTGGCTCGAGTAACCATACCCGCAGGTTGTTCTCCCCTACAGGTGAGGGGTACCGCTGCAATGGATGAAGGGGGGTGAATGGGAGGGGTGTGCTCTTTCGCTTCGCCGAGCCGTGCGTTGTCTGCCCGCCCCGAGCCCAACCCGACGAGCTGAACTGGCGTGTGTCGGAAAAATTCAGCGCAGCACAGCTAGGAACCTGTCAGCGGAGGCAGCCGCAAGCCCGACCCGCAGCTTCCAGTGGGTGCAGCGGCTCAGTCACCTTCGCCGACCATGCACAAGCCGACCATGTAGCAGCAGCTGGCACTCCTCGCGGCCTCGGAGCCGGTCGTGGCTGCGGCAGTGCGATATGGCGCACCTGTCTGCCCGGCTCTCTTCGGACTGTTGCTTGCCACGGACACATCAATCAGCGGGTAATCATCGTCGTTGGGCGCGGGAATCGCGGGCATATACGTACCAGAAGGTATCGAGCGACAGGAATTGGCGTTATCTACTAAATCCAGAGCTGCACCTGCATGTCTGTAGCCTCCCCCTCTCCGGCCACGTGCAGCAAGGCGCGGCGCGATGTTCTGGAAGGTCTTGGAGCATCCGACCACATCGGATAAGAGTGTTCGTTGGATTTCGAAATGACATGGACGTACCATATTTGAGTCAGCAGGTACCAGACTCTTGAAAGACACGCTGGCATAATCCGATTATGAGAATATGAAACCCCTATAATTCATGTAAATCCGTAGAATTGCAAAATGCTGAAAATTACCCAATAACTGGACCATAATCGAATCATCACCTTTGGATGATCCGACCTCATCCCGATAGAATCCCGCATATTTGAAATTATTACGAACGTACCATATATGAGTCATTCGATAACCGTCCAGATAAGCATTATTCAATTAAATGATACTAAATTCCCAGAAATGCTTGAAGATTACTTGGATTACGGATGAAATGAACACGTGCGCCGCCACTAGTACACAAAGTCACCGCGCGGTCGCACCAGCCTGTATACTCGTAATAGCAGGACTCAATATACGGTGAGAATGCCACATGCCACACCATGAGATGGCTGACGAGGATAAGGCGCGTCATTCTACGTACTTGGATGCAAGAGCACGGCAAAAGTGCGTCTGATTCAACCGCGTATGCGATGATCAGTATCAGGATTACTTCAATTCAGATCCCTGCGATGTCGAGTTACCCGCGCTAACATTCCTCGTATTCGAGTTTTTCAAATATATGAGCTTCTCAAATCCAGATCTCTCCGGCACACGTCCGTTCACTTGCGTGCTAATGTTTTCTGTATTAGTAACATTAATGTAAAATACTGCTGATGTATGTGTTGGTTGCGTTTGCTAACCGCGACTTTCATCATTCTTCCCATTCATCATATTTACTTCGCTGCACCCGCGTTCATAACTCAAATACCCTGGCATGATGTGCTCGCGTTCCCATTCAAGAGTGTTCCAGTTATCGGCAATATATATACTATGCCGTCATGCCGTCATCTGGTGCGCTTGCGGCCTTGCTGCTTGCATGTCAAACCTAAAAACCCTGATCCGCACCTAGGACAACGATATATCATTTATATGCTAAGGATTATAATCCAGCGCACACGTACACGTATTACGTACGGGATGACTTAACTTACACCTGCCCACGAAATTCTTGCCCCCCTTGTCAAGCATCAATTGTAGATTGGCCCATTATGAGCCCTTACCTTCGTTTCCGGCCGCGCCCTTCAATGCGTCATACGCGAACATGACATCATGCGTGGGGGCAGCCCTTAGTGGCGTTTGGTGTGCTCTCGTAAAAGCCATACGTGTGCGTGTCATTGTCCATGGTCAGTAATGAATTTGATAACCCAATGTCACGAGGGCACGATTTTTATATCGCACGTTTATGCGTTCTATGTGTATGGCTGCATGCCAAGAGTTAGCTCTACCATCGTAAAGCACATTCACAAAGGTGCGCTCTCCCCGCCGTCGGCATGCAAGTAAGTGAGCAGTTCCCGCACAACGGCCAATACTGCAATTAAGGCTTGCTCCAAAACCATGCCACCTACGGCTGCCGTCAGCATTCAATGCACCCTTGGTTGAGCCGGGCTTCAGCCCGTACTGCGCAGGGGTACAATGAGTGGGTCCATAAGGTCACTTGCTAGGGCATCGTCCAGGGTATGTGGTAGGGCTGGCCATCAATCCGCTCCCATATTATGCTATTGGGCTGCGCCTAGCGGGCCCCTACGCGGAAAGGTTGGTAGGCGGTTTGCGTGGTGGAAGCCCCCCTATGGGGGAGGGGCCGCATGATGCCACGATGGCCATGAGGGGCCATAGGGGACCTCGGCCCCTTTGGGAGATTGCGGCGTGGGAGCAGAGCGGGGTGAGCGTACACTTTTGCCTTGGCGTCCGTGCGTAGCGCGTCCACCGCAGACGTGACATCACCGCGTGGGATTGTTGGTTGGTGGAAAGAGAGAGCCGCTTGCGGCGAGTTGCACAAAAGCGGCGCTGCCGGCAGCAACGGAAAGTCAAGCGGCCATCGAATTTGCGCGGGGTGGTTTGGCTATAGCCGGCCGGCCAGAGGACCCCTTGGGGTCCGCTGGCCCGTGCACCTGCAGTGGGGCGTCGCTGGATCGGAATGTTGCCGTGTGGGCGGTTGGAAATTTGGCCGTCGCTGCCGCAGCGCCGTCGTCACTAGCACCGGCGGACCCGGGATCGTAAGTCGACGCCGCAGCCAGTGCCCGTTGGGCAGCTCTGGCGATTGGGCGTGGGCTTGTGGTTTTGACACTGCATTTGCCGAGGCATGCGGGCTATGCGATTAGAGATGCGGCGGCGGACGGGGGCCCTTTTGCCAGTGCATGCGTCCGTACGGACCGGCGGGGGTGAGGGAGGCCGGATCAACCGGCGTGCTGGGTCGGACTGCCGAGTCCTGCGGGACTGCTGCTGCCTTGCCGGCCTGAAGCTTGTCCTTTTCGGTCGCCATGACTTGGTTAGAAGGCAAGGGGTCGGGGTTGCTGCGGCCAGCGGCCGCACAATCGAGCGTGTGAGCTGTGGGTTGCGAGGCGGCGGGCGGGGTGTCCGCGCCGCCGGTGGGAGTGCTCCGCGCCGGGTCTAGATGGATATCGTCGTTCGCGTCGCGCGGCCCCAGCTCGCCATGCGACACCACATCCCCCTTCTCGTCCATGTCCTCTGCTGAGGGCACGGAGTTGTCCGTGTCCGTGTGGCATGATCGGATGCGCGCGGCGGGGGGGGGGGGGGGGGGGGGACTGGCTACGTGCGGCTAGTGGCGAAGTCAGTGGAGGAGCGTGTGACCGCCGGTGACTACGGATCGTGGCCAGGCACACTGTACTTTAGCCATGTGGTTGTTTGCGATCACGAGTCGTGATCGCAATTCACGACGGGGGGTTTTGGACAATACCGGTGATTCCATCGTCCGGTGCGCTCATCATGTGAGCGTCGCTATGTACCGGTACCGGTAGGCGGGGGAAAGTTTGAAGTGTGTCCTTGTGGCCAATGCAACTGAAGCGGTGGCTAACCGTCCATGGCCTATGCCCAAACTGCAGAGAGTGCGCACTCTGTAGTGAACTAGCACGCGCTCTAACACTCGGGGGCTCACTGCCATGGGCATGCAATTCACAACTTCGAAAAGTATATCACCGTGGTTTCAGTAAATTGCACCTATATATTCCGTCACCGCTCGGGCGTTCGGTCGCCTATACGGCTACACCCGCCGCGCCGGTCAGCGTTTGCGACGGTCAGCCTCCGTGGTATGCTGACCGGCGCTGCGAGCGGAGGCACGAGGTGCGCGATGCCCGAACACCCGAGCGGCGACGGTAAACGGGGAATAGACAGATCTGTGGCATTCGGGCATGTCCGTGAGTAGTCGAATCTGCGGCTATACACGATACGGGTGCCGGTGTTCTGCCGCTCTTGCGCGTTTGTGGGCTGAGTGGTGCAATGATGGCATCGTGGGAATGCTAGCTGTTGGGGCGGTAGTGGAGGTACTGTGTGTCAAGTACAGCCGAGTTCTTGTAAAACTGTTCTAGTAAGAGATTTCTCCTATCGGAAAACCTGCATTCCTGGTACGAGTCCTCTCGTACGGATTTCCTACCATAATGTTGACCGGGGCGATAATGTGGTCAGCGGGTAGTTGTCGTACCACGTACGACTTGCCTCTCACGATATATGAACGCCCGCTTACGGATGAATTGACTTGTCGTCCTGCGGAAAAACAACAGAGGGTTGTTTCCGTTTTCAATGTCAGAGATAAAGTGAGTATCGTAACTCGCTTGTTGAAAATCACCGGCCAAGAGGCCACAAATTTATGGATAAACAGTTGGGTCCTTTTTCGATTATTGAAAAATGGCAATTATAGGTTACATCTATTTCCGGGATTGCAGTTGCATCCTCTTTTTTCATGTGAGTAGTTTGCGGCCTTGTCCGATTGTAACTATCTATTCGACCGATTGTGGCAATTGTCACAGATTCCGGAGATAACCCTGACAGCCGGAAATTTGAAATTGAGAAAATATCCCCTATCGAAGTTGGCACGCGAGTCCTCGTCACTTGATGCAAAGGATCTCAATTACAATGTTTGGTGCACTTTGAAGATCATACGATTGCACCTGTGTGGCGTCGTCATCAGTATGTTTGATGTAAAACGGGCCGTCGCTTTGCCGAATTTTATGGATACGCCGATGTGGATTCAATTTGCTGAGCAAGATGAGTTGCTGCAGCATGCGGCTAAATAAATGTCCGGCTAGGATTCCAACTACTAACAACTTGCTAACAACCAACTACTACTACTTGCGCCATGTTGTCAATGCGCGCAAGAAGGGAGATGTGAAGTGTGACAGGCATTCTTTTGTTTAATATGTCTTACACTACGTTTAGCATAATACGTTACGGGTACCTTAGTACCCTCTGGTGGTGTATCATTCTACGGGTACAACGGGTACTCGTGCGAATGCGCGTGTGACACGAGCACGAATATTCGTATCTCACTATCTCATCATTCATTACCTCGGCGCTTGCTGTGTTTATCATATATAATCATGTCTGCCTGTCTTGTCAAATACATTATGTATTGACAACGATGGGCATGTATTATGTGTGTATTGCCGTACAGCAACAAGGCTGAAGGACATGTTGCCTTGTGTTTGACTCCGACTCCACGGTGACGCACTTTGCAGCGGACGTGCTGATGCTAGAGGTCGGCCTGGCAAGACGGCCAGCAGTGCCGACGACGCCAATAATATTTGTAGCAGTGGGTGGTGGCAACTTGTATGTTATTCTGAAGAAACATTGCCGTCGCTCGTCTCCGCACCAACACTGAACACCACCACATGTGTCTTGTGTCTCCAAACGCTGGAGATTGTCTCATTGGTAGCAAGGGGATATGGTGAATCGGCGACGTGGGGCGTGGTGCAATCATGTATCCATGTACTTGAAAGGGGCGTGGTGCAATCATGTATTCATGTACTATGTACACGATGCGACGATATGTATCGTGCCAACAACAGAATATCTCTAGTGTTGCAAGGTTCCGTGGACACAACCTCTCGAGACTCTAAACGTGATAGCTACGTTGCAAGAAGCGACCACGTGCCGAAAAATCTATCTTTTCCGAGCGATTTGGGCGGGCAGAGGTTGAGGTGAGCTTTCATGGGCGAATTTGGCCGTGAAACACTTTTACAAAAAATCGTCGTCATAGGCGGCAATCCAGCCCGAAACCGTTGATTTTCCGATTTCCGAGCATGTGCATGGCCACCAGCATGAGCTATATAAAACGTTACCCCACGCACGTCGTCTTATTACTCGTTCACCGGTACTCGGTGGTGTGGCGATAGTGAGAATTATGGGTGTACGTGCGCACACATACTACCCATACGTGGTACACGCTCGTCATCTTATGCAATGCATACATGCGCCATGTGTTATTTGTTGTATGTTTTGGTGCTCACCGACAATTCAGGCATTGCCGTGCACGCCATTCACGCGATGTCGCTCGGCTCACCATAGCGTGCAACGAGTGAGCATATGCAGCAGAACGCCATGATAGATGAGCTCCACCCCGCGGCCAAGAGGGCGCGAGAAGTCGTCGCTCATCCATACGCATGCGCAAGGATTACAATCACAATTGACATTATTAGCCCGTGATTTATTAGCGCGTACATGGACACGGGGAATATAGGCCTAGGGCTAGTCCACAACCCTTGACGGCATGTGTCCAATGACCTACCTCCCGCATGGTGAATAGTTACGGGTACCATGCAAAGGGTGATGACGTGATGTCAATATTACGGTGGCAGGTATTCGCATTGGTGTTAATGCGCACGGATAGCTTAACATGTGGTTTTGCAGCGCCATATCGCCACACACTATTGTTTAGTTCGCGAAATTGAAAAAGCGCTCGGCAACGATTGCGGCGATGACCGGTTGAGCATGACGCGCCTTCAAAGCTTTTTTGCCCGAAGGTGGCGTACCCTCAGTAGCATGCATGGGACAAACGGTGGTCGTCTCGAGGCATGCGCATTCGGCCTCGTCGATGATGCGACGTATAGGCAAGTTGGACGCGCAAAACCCAGACTTTCGTGCAAGGGTGTAATATTTTGTTGAAATCCGCGATGATCTACTATAATAAGTTTATATACGTTCTTTGACTCCCTGCCCGGGGGTGGGGGAGGGGGGGGGGAGGTTACATTCACAATTCTTTTCCGTCGTCCCATGTCTTAAATGTCTCGTCGTGGGGGCACATATCTACTTGTTCAGTGCCTTTGCGCAATGGCGAGTGGTACCGGTTAGATAAGTGCGATTGAGACAGCAACATTTGCTGCGGACATGGTAAGTAACTTATCGCGCGCGCGCGGGGGGGGGGGGGGGGGGGGGGTGATTAAAAATAATGAAGCCATCATCTCGGGGCGGGGAGTGGGAAGGGGGGGGGGGGGGGGTCAAAACCAGGATTGTGTAGAAGTGGGACGTGGGGTGGTTTGTTTTGTCATGACATAACTACACCCCTCCACATAATCATGGGGTTTGCGAGTTCGATCCAAGCACATGCCCATGCGCGGCTACACTGAGACCGTGCGCGCGTGCATGCATGTTACCCAGGGTCGTACGGCTGAAGAGGGATGCCGCGATAGCGCGATACACCCGATATAGCCACGCGGTAGCCGTTGCCGTCAACACTTTCATTTAGGCAAAGCAGGGCTCATGGCGCTAGCGCTTCAAAACCACAAATTGCGCTACTCTTGTGCGTTTTAAATAGGCATGGGACACCATTGTCCCCGCCGTACTCATACCACATCACCCTTGGTATGATAACTATCCACCATACACGTATAGGGCATTGAAATTGGGTCGTTCACGACCTGGACCAAGCCCTACGTGTCGATGGCGATGGTTCATGGGTAAAATCATGGACAAAAATGCGGTTGTGATCGTTGCACGCGCATGCGGGAGAGGGCTCTTGCGGCCTCCTTGCCGTAGGACAGAGTTTTTCCATAGTAGTACCTGGCCGCATGCTCATAGCGCGCCATGGTGAGCCCAGTGGGACGGCAATCGCGAGCACCTTGATGCGTCGATGCTGGTGGAAATAATGCTGTGAAAGGGGGGGGGGGGGGGTCCGGCATGGCGGCCGTGAGTATCGCTCAAGGAAGGGCATGTGCCAAGTCCGTGCATGAGTACATGCAACACACTGTCCCGCCATCGTGTACCAGGTTTTGAGATCCACTTAACGTAAAGTTTCACGCCGATCACACGCTGACACAGACGCCATATTTGGACCAATTATTTCTAAAAACATCGAAAAACTGCCTAAATCATCTCAGACGACCGCATGCCAGAGGTGGATAAGTTGTAGCCATGCTCGCGTCGAGTTCATTGGTATTTATGTGAAAATTTTCCGACGTTTCCTCGCAACGCACTCAGCGATACCGCGAGTTTGAGAGCTGCACCACAAGGCAGCACTGCAATCTATGGCGATGGTACCATGCCACATCGTGCACGGGCGCACGCCACTATGGCCCCACCCCACCCAAAAGTACCCTAGCCTCTTTGCTGAAATGTTATCTCGCCCGCCCATGGCCAGCCCGCCATGCAATGGTCGATGCATGCGCGGCGGGGCGTGCGGGGCACCAACCCCCGTTGTTGTGGGGGTACACTGGAAACGCTCAGTGTGGCGCAAGTGCCAGTCCTGTAGGGCACTTATTAGGGCCAAAGGGCTTGCTTACACGCTATGGTGACAAAGGCTGAGCATAATGTGCAACCCTCCAGGATTTCAGGTCACAAACCCTAGATTCAGCTGCCCTGCTATTCGCAAGCGCGGACGAGAAAAGGGGCTATGACTTTTGTGGAGGGGTGTAGCGCTATCTGGGGTGGTTGTCCAGAGCAGGCAGGTGCATCGACAAACAAGCACAGGCACGCAATACGGCTGGATACCAGGGATTCCACGCGGTGCTGATGGCAGCTGTCCCACCCGCAGGCGTCGAGTTCAGGGTGCCTGGGCTGGTTTCGGGTAAAGAATATCTTTATTGATAATGGAAACATCTGTTTCGTCCGCAGTTGAGTGCCGTTCTTGCTGCTGAGCAGCCAGCTCAACAGGATAGTCATGGTAGGAAGGCAGGAGGACCGAAACTGGTCGGGGAAACCTCTCAGCGTACAGAGTTACCGGCAGGAGAACCCACTCTATGGACAGGCGATTCCAGCCAGTTTAAAATTGAAAGACCACCCCCGTCTACCGAGCCGCCGCCGTGGGCGGGGGTGGGCTGGGGATGCCGGCCAGGCAGTTCTTCGCTATGTGGCCCGCTTCCCCGCAGTGATGGCAGTGGCCGTGGTCGTAGCTGCAGGATGCCGGATCCGGGCAGACCCCATAGTTGTAGTACCTGCAGATCCGCACCCCCGCCGCCGTCTCGCGGTGCTTGTAGTGGAGCGGGTACTTGAAGAAGCGCACCGGCGCCACCCCGCTGTACTCCGCCAGCTGGTACGGGGACGGCTTCTTCGCCCCCCGCTGGGAGCGCAGCTGCTCGCAGTGCAGCTCCATGTTCCGCCACCACTCCTCGTGCCTGACGATAACGCCCGTGCTGGCCGCATCCCCCGCCCAGTTCTGGATGTGCTTCAGCGCGTACTTTGCCAGCTCCCTGTTCTTTACCACCACCAGCGCAGGGCCGGCCGCGCTCAGGAGGACGGGCAGCAGCGCGACGATGGACTCCATCGGCCTGTTCCCGCCCAAGTCCAGGAAAACCTTGTCCGCCCCCGCGCACGCCTGGACCAGCCGCTGCCGCTCCTCCAGCGCATCAAACTGGACAAACTCCTGCTCGGGATAGCGCTCCCGCGCGGCCGTCACCATGTCCAGGGCGATGTCGATGCCAAGCACATTGTTCCGGCAGTACTGCGCCAGGATGTTGGTGCACACCCCGTACGAGCTGCCGATGTCGATCACGCGGTCGTCCGCCTCGATTTGCGTCCTGCGGCGGGGCAGCGGGGGTTTCTTGCCCTGAATGACATGCCGGGCCATCACGCGTGCGTACAGTACACCTCCACACCCCTTGGGCGCAGACACTCAGCTGCACGCAGTGGCGCCACGCCGACACTGCCAGTGCGGATGAGGAGAGGTGGAGACGGGGGGGGGGGGGGGGGGCAACCGCCCACCTCGCCATGATCCGGAAGTCAGATGTCTCTGGCACGATGAGAACCTTCTTTTGCCCACCATAGTGAATCTGCATGCCACCGCCGGCTGCTGAGATAATTATGGTGTGTGTCGCCGCGGGGGGCATGTGGCCACGCAGTGATGAGAGCACACCAGAGGCGACCCGCACCTTTGTCATCTTTGTCGGCCGCACATGGTAGTGGCCCGAGCCATCATAGTACAGCACCTGGTGGGGACAGGGCCAGTCACATCTGTAAGCCAGGGGGTGGCGGCTGCGCTTGTGCAGCCCTCCTGACACTACCGCAGGCTCCAGGGGGCGGGGTGTTCTGTGGGCGGTACCTTCATTCTCCCGTGGTACCTGTGCTTTGGGTCGTCAATCACCTCCAGCACTTTCGCCTTCCCAGTGTCTTTATCAGACCGCAAGCTCACAAATACGTCGTCCCCGGCGCATATCTCATCCTGGTTGCCCGCTAATCCGCCGGTGCTGGCCCATAGCTGGAATACATAAGCGCTGCTGTCCGCGCTGCCCTGGGAGCTGGCCTCCTCCGGCCCCGCTCGGTGCGCTGCCCCGGGACTGCTGGGGGGGTCCTGCTGCTCGAGTGAAGCAGCCATCCCTCCGCGCAGCCACTCGAATGTGAAGCACCCGCCTGCACCCTCGTGTGGATGAACGGGTGCGACAGCTCGCCGGCCAGGGCAGTCGGGGGTGAGCTCGATGCTGCTTCCTATCGGGGCGCGTTGACGACAGCTGATCGGAGGTGTGTGCTCGGGGGGCTGGCGAGGCTGGATGCGGCACCGACGCAAAGGCGGGTAGATGCAGGGACAGCAGTGCCAAGCAGCGCTGTATTCACGATGGTGCAGCTCTTGGTACCGATAAGGTAGTCGCTACCTGCTGTGCGCTGCCGGCCGGGAGGCCCGTGCCTTGAGCAAGGTGGCGGCGCTTCGCTCGACACCCTCGACGACGGCCCCTCCGTCACTGCTTGACGGCGGGCTGGCCGACTGGCGGCGCAAAACAACATTAATTTTAAAATAAAGGACGATATGTACGCGCAATGTGTCGTGTAGTCCAATATTAATGACGAGTTTTTCGCCGGTTGTTGCTACATACGTACGCGGCGACTTCCACAGCAATCCTATTTAGAATTCGAGCAATGTTTTAAGGAGATGGAATAATGTACTTGGGTTGTCGTTTGTACGCTGCAGGTACCGCACAGCGGCGGGTGGAATAACGAATACTCAACGAAACACTAACGCTGACAATCCCGGAACTGAAAGCGATTGCTCTGCATGGATGAGGTGCCGACTCCGCGAAGTGACACTTTCTCGGGAGGGCACCCTCAAATGACGGGCGATGGCGCGACATGGCCGGATTTTTGAGTTCGGGATTTGGTTCACTAAACGGATAGTTCGTTATGAAACGTCCATAATTCGTCTAGTACCGCACTCGTACTTCTATAGTCGCAAACCCGCGAGACCCTGCTTGGAATTTTAAAAAGGATTGTTGTGTCCGTAATTTTATCTTTTTGGTTAACACAGGGTGTCCGTAATCGCGACTAACATTTGCTGCATGTTTGTAGTTCGCGTTTGGGAAAGCCCTGCATCGCACGTGCGACGTTGCCAGGACGCGCGCAGCCGCGCAGGGGGAATCCTTCACTTGGTACATGATTACTCGGGTGCTGTGGTAGCCGTACTTGCCGTCTTTCTGGTAAGGATTACCACCAGTACCGATAAATTATGGTGATGCTAAGCATTACAGCCTGTACAGCAGGGCAGCGCGCAGGCGCGCGGCGCGGATACAGCGACATGCCGCTGCTCACACCCATACCGACCCCATAACGCCGTAAGCATACTTCCGTTCACAACCCTACCCACGCCCAGTCTGTACGTACTGAAACCTGCGGGCCGACACAGTCCAACGCGGCCATCCGTCTGCGGTGCTGCGGCCAGTGCTTTCGCCTGTGCCTTTGCGTAACAGTAAAAGAAGGTGCCCGGGAACGCCCGTGCAGCAACCGGCGTGAACGCCTCTTGCCCGCGCGCGAGCAGTTTTTTTCAGAGCAGTCGGCGATCGGCGACAGACGAGATGGCACGCGGTGGTTTCGGCGGACAGAAGCAAGCAGAACAGCGGAGGAGGAAGATGATTGGGAAGCTGCGCGACTCTTTCGTCAGGCTGGACCTGAACTGCGACGGGTCCATCAGCCGCAAGGAGATGCTCACGCTGATGGACAACGGCGAGTACCGCCTCCCGCAGGGCACCATGGACGCGCTGTTTGCGGGGAAGGAGCGCGTCGTCTGGCGCGAATTCCTTACGGAGATGTGCAAGAAGTGGGGCGTGGAGGAGCCTACGCCGGACGAGGAGCTGTACCATACCATCAGTGAATCACTCCTGGAGTCGTTGGAGGAAAAGTTCAACCTGTACGATCGCAACGGGGATGGCAGCATCACGGTTGAGGAGGTGGAGAAGTGCCTGCTGTCCCAGGGGTACACCGCCACTCAGGAGGAGCTGCAGACCATGTTTGAGGAGGGAGATTATAACAAGGACGGGAAGATTGAGTGGACGGAGTTTCTCAAGATGATGAGCAAGCATATGATGGAGCCACCAGCCAACACGTCGGCATCGCAGGAGGGGCTCGTGGCCGCCTTTTCGGCGTTGGACAAGGATGGCACCGGCAAGGTGTCCTCGGACGTCCTGCTGAAGCTGCTAACCAAAACTGGGGCCGCGCCGATGGAAGAAGATGTTGCCAAGAAGCTGCTTGAAGAAGCTGACGTCAACAATGACGGGTACATCGACTACATGGAGCTGGTGACACGCCTGGTGTCATTGATGTGAAAGCAGCAACACTCAAGGTTTGCATAACTTGCTCAAAGATGCTAGCGTAAGGACAGCAAAGTCTTAACTGACCATGCACATTGTGTGCCGACCGTGTAGCCTCAGTCTGGGAATATATTGGTCCCTTACATACACCTTGGGATTGCCGATTGTAAAATGTGCCAGTACCTAAGGTAGAGTGCATTGCATTGCATTACTATGGTGTGGTAGTGCTGCTGTGAGCAAAACAGCTGCAGGATCAAGCGCACCTGAAGCGCAGCCAGGAGCTCAGGGATGTTCGTTTTGTGCATGTGGTACTGCAGGGCACAGAATGTAGATGAGCTGGGATGAGACAGGCCCAGGGAGGGGGGCGGGCATGCATGTACGTCAGATCTGGCCATCTGCGCTGCCATCGTCTAACAAAGAAAAACAGAACAAAGTAGCGCCTACTTTCTTTCAATTTGCATACAACAAACACGAGCATCACTAGTTATCACATGCTCCTGGTGCTCCGTGAAGGGAATGCGCGATCATGCGACCCGCTCATGCAAGTGCTCAACCGTAGCTTGGCTGCATCTGTCACTCATCCAATCAACAGGTTGGCCGTGTGGTCGCGCTGTTACCTGTAAGGTGCGCATGCGCACATGCGCAAGGGGGCATCGGTATGTTTTACCATGTACTCTGTGTTTGCGTACCCACAACATCCTATTACCCGGGAGCTTGGCAAATAAATATATTAATAGAGGGCATGTGCAACAGTCCGAGTAGTATACCAATATAAAGTAAATGAAATCCGATCCAATAAAATATGACGACATGTAAAATCCTATTAAGTCCGTATATTATATCGATCATGATGTAAGATTATTCGAAGTATTTTACATGCCACGCCGCCGCCGCGCCGCGCAATCGTGCAGAATCGCAGCTCCTCAACCTACAGGTAGTCGCTACAGCACTACTGGTGTGAATTACAAAAAAGGCAGTTCCCCAGAATTAGAGCACTACTGGTACGGCGGGGGGGGACACCGCCGTGGGTCCGCAAGCAGCCTGTCGTCATCCTAGCCCTCATATCGAACCACCGATAAGTTTTGTAACGAGGCTGCGCCATGACCTGCTGCGGGGCTGAGGGCACACCACTTCACTCGGCTCCCGCATCCCCAAACAGCCCCCTCCCTCCGCGCTGCTGATAGCCCTCGTCGGCACTGTCACTGCTCCCCTGCAGCCCGCCGGATTTGGCGCAGCGCCCGGATATTCTTCCGACAGCAGCTGCGGACAGGATTATCTGGCTACCCCGGCCATCTCCTCCACTCCACCATCACTCTGCGCCGGCCGGTTGCGCCCTCTACCGACCCTCCACCCCTCACGCCATACCGCGCCCACCCGGCACGCGCCTCGGGCAGGCGCTGTCGTCGTGGCGCGGAGGGCGGCTAGGTGAGGGCGCGCCATGGCAGACGAACCTGGCAAGCGCAAGCGGGACGAGCCGCCGGGCGCCAGGTACCTCCGAGTCCTCAGCCCAATGCGCCGAGGGTGGGGTGGGGTGGTTGGGGTGGAGGAGGGAGGGAGGGGTGGGGGTCGACCGGTTCCCCTTTTTTTTCCGCCCCCGGGACAGGATAGGTAACAGCGAAAAAACTGCAGCGTATCCACGAGGCAGCAATCCAGTCAATAGCCGCTACAGCTCGCCCCGTCGGCATTTGTAGGCGACAGCTCCGCCTTCGCGCGGGCCATCAAGCCAAATGACCGCCTCGCAGTGCCACAACTCCGGTCGGCGAATTGTTTGTCGAGTATTTTTGGGTTGTTCAAGGAATCAGCTGTGTCACACTAAGCGTGGGAGGCAGTGATGCCCTAGCACCGCCCTCAGCTCCATGTGAGGTCTCTCCTACCCCTTCTCTCGCTTGCTTGGTTGCTGCGCACACGTGCCATCCTGCTCCTGCTCTGGGCGACTCCCACCACGGTTCGCGCTCTGCCCTCGAGAGACCAACGGACTGCGTGCTGCCGCCCGCAGTGACGCAGCCCGGATAAAGCGCGCGAAAGAGGAGGCGCTGCGGCCCAGCGGCGTCGGCGGCCCCGTTACCCAGCCCAGGTGAGCCCCCCCTCCCCCCCACCTTCCCCTTTGGGTGGGTTGCTTGCGCACCCGCGTGACGCCGTGACGGCATGCACGCGTGTGTCCCTCGATGATGGCAGGCGCACCGGTCCGGTGGTGGTGAAGACGGAGCAAGCAAAGGCGGCTGCGCAGCAGCAGGTGGCCCCCCCCCCCCCCCCCCCTGCTCTCCCATTCCTCTGTTTACAACAAGTGCACCACGAGGGGCGGGAGGGGAGGGGTCTGTGCCCCCGCCAGGTGCTGGGAAGCCCATGACCTGATGGGGGCATGCGGGCTGGCAGGGGAAGGACAAGTGGGAGATATCGGAGCGCCACAAGGCGGAGATCCAGAAGGTGCGGCGCGCTCCACCGGCAGGCCGGGGGGGAGAAAGGCGAAGCCAGGGGGTGGGGGGGGGTGGGGTGTGCGGCTGCCGGGCATGAAGTGCATGGGCGGGGCTGCGGCAGGGGCTGACGGCGGGCGTGCTGGGTGTGGGCGGCGCAGGGGAAGAAGGCGGCGCTGGCGCAGGCGGAGAAGGCCACCGCCTACTACCTAGGTGCGCGCTGCCCCGCACTGTCTGCCTGGGCATTGACTTTGAAATGGGGATGAATTGACGGGCAACGGGCGGATTGTATAGTCCTTTGGTTTTTAGGGTTTATAACCCTTAATCATAAACCCTAAACCCGATCTCGCCGAGTTGCTCCGGGGGTGGGCTACGCCCTGGGTCTTGCTCTCCTGCGACTATTGGCCAAAGCCTCTTTGAAATCCCCCCCCCCCCCCCCCCCCCCCCCCTTGCTGCCCCGCCGGCCCGACCGCTGCATTGAGAGAGAGGGAGATACAATTAGGAGAGAACCTCACGTGCAGGAGCCGTCCGGCGGCCAGGCGGGCGATATTTAGACGCATACAGTGGGCAAAGGGCAGGCTGGCACCGCATAGGGGTAAAACCCTAACACAAAACCCTAATTTCGGGTACAGCGAGAGCCCCTCATCCATAGCAGGTAGAGTACGGCTATCGCTCCAGGCGCTGACCACTGCACTGCCGTCGCCGCTGCTTTGCGCAGCGTTCGACTCCCCCTTTGGAAACTACCTGCTTCCGGTGCTGCCCAAGATGCCGGCGGCCTCCAGCACCGCCGACTCATGAGCCCCCTCCACGCCTTTTCCGATGCGGAAACGTGCCCGCCCAAGAGGAACGCACCCGGATTTGTTTTATGCCCTTGCGACCATCCCAATCTGTTGCAGCCCCTCTGAAGTTTGGTGTGGGCGCGCTGTACTGCATTGTACTACACTGCGCACGGTAGTATCCTGCACATATAGCGAACGAACGATCGGGCGGCAGCGGCGGCCCTGCACCACAGCAGTGCCTCGACTCGACATCAAGTGGCTGTAGTAGTGTACATTAGTAGCGACGCGTATTTTTTGACAGCGACATGCAGCGGGCCCAGCCGACCCTACGCGGGTTCCTGAGGTCGGGCCGGAAGCTGGACGGGAAGAAACTTTATACGAATTTTCAGCACACACGCCGCAACCCGGGACGGTGGTACCCTCTGGAGGTGACACAACGCACGCGCTGCAGCATGGCCGCCTCGCAATCTCAGCTCTGCAGTGATGGCGCCGGGGGCTCGTAAAGCAACCGGAACTCTACCGGAACGCAACCGGAAATTTGGGACGATTTTAATCCTGGGCGTGCCCATGTTTTGGAGTTGGTGCAGGTTGCCTTGCAGACAAGCAGCAGCTGAGGGTGGCTTAGAATGTGTTACAGTTCTCAGGGCTCAACAGAGCCCTTAGTACTAATAGCAGCTACACCTGCTGGCTATGGGCTCAGCTGGGGATGATAGCTGGTGCACCTTGGCACTGCTGTATTCTAGTATATAAATGCTGTATTCTAGTATTCCAGTATATTCTGTCTCTAAACTACTGGCTGAGGTGGTGCCCAGAGTTGCATGACCATCTGAGGTCAATCTGGAGTGAGCATGTTAGCCACCTGCCTGCTCATGGCTCCCTAGGAACTGGGCTCCTGGTGGAGCTCTCAGCTCCTTAATACATTATGCCATTTATGTACTATACCTAAGTACTACTGCCAAATATCGGCGCAACACATGCAGCTCTCAGTGGGCAGTGCAGTCTGCCTAACACTGCAGCTGGTGGCCTTACAGTCAGATCAGTAGATCAGTAACAGACCAGTGTAATATATTACTGCTCAACACCATGCCAGCTGTCTCACGGCCCGCCGAGAGGATGAACCCCCATATCGCCGGTTGGGCCCGATGCATGCCCTCCTTTTCAGCTCCAAGATCAGCTCCAAGACGGGTTCCTTTCAAACCTGATTGTTTGGGACGGTACTGCAGGGCGCTCCGTCAAGGCAGCCACAGAACCTAAACTCAGATCATGCTTGGCTTACGTAAGCCCGATACCGACGGGGATCCCCAACATCAAGGACACATACAATAGGCGTCCCCTCGATGGGCGCAGCACCACGGGGGAAATCAAAGGGGCACCTGGGCACGTGAGAGGAAAGGTGTGGCTCACAGCGCCAGTGTGGCATATACCGTCAAGTTCGGTGAGTCGAGTTGAGCCAAAGAGCCTCGTGGCGGTCACGCGGTCGCGCAACCACCCTACCTAAGCCTTTGCAACCATGACTTGAAAACGCCGCACTTGCCGGATGAACGGTGTTTATGTGGGGAAGGTGGTGGGGAAGGGGGGGTTGGAGGGTGAACGGGTTGGTCACAGGTGACCCCCTCCCGCCATCTACTATTCCCGTACGTAATAAACCGATATTGCCGAAGGCGTTACACAATAATAATATCCGAACAGCGTGCATGTCATATTGAAGGATTACCGCGGCAGCCGAGCTACTACAATAAATTTACGTATATGCATGTAAAACATCATTGTGGCGCTACAAATCCTACCATCAACAACTTGTATCATGGATGTATACTAGGTAGTCGTATATCCGGTACACGCGCGCGGTGTATCGCAGCAGAGTACCAATATATCGCGCCATAAGAGTATCGAACCCGGGCAGCCGAGTATGTATCGGTATGAGTGGCCACCACGGTAATGCGGATGCCCGCGTGGTGGAGCGGGAGGCGGAGGCTGCGCCGGGCTCGCAGAAGGAGCTGACGGCATTCTTGGACCAGATTAACAACTCTCGGCTTCATAATGAGGTGGGCAATCTCCGTGTCACATGTAGAGAACGGATCTTATTGCTCGCAAACTCGACGCTGCGTCGGGCATGTAGACGGTGGCCAACCCCATTATTGCGCGGACGGACATGACTCCGCATGAGCTGCGGGAGGTTGATGCCGAGCACTTCTCGCTGCCTAGCCCATGCCTGGCCTCGGTGGTTGCTTGGGAGCCAGATCATTACGCCCTCGACATAGTACAACCTCGTCACTGTCGACCTCGATGGCGACTCGCTCATGAACCTACCGGCACCTAGAGACGCTCACTGGCGTGTAGAACACGACGCTATCGCAGACGCCTTCCATGATTACCGTGTTCACGACCTGGGCATCACTGTTCGCCGGGAGGTGGATGACTTGTTCCAGTAGGCAGTGCCTCACGGCAACGATGTATCCAGGGATGAACTCACGTGCCTAGTGCGCTCCCTGTTGGACGATATACAACGGGGGTTATTGACAGTGCGGGATGCGGCGTGGCACAACACGGAGCCGTCGGGGCAAACGGGGTCCATTTCGAGACATCGTGGACGTGCCGGAGTATACGGGCATGGCCTTCGGCGCATTGGGCGAGGTGAGCAAGGGGGTGCGCCGCACGGTGCGAGGTGTCACATGCTTGGCCGCGGATCGGGGCGCCCTCTCATCGCGGGGCACTTGGTGCACCACCCGGGCTCACCAGGAGGCCTTATTCGCAAGAGATTTCCTCGGAAACAAGCTCGGTGGCTGCTCGAGAGCGTGCTCGCTGCCTCATCAGACGGCGCAGATTCGTCCGCCATCCCGTTGCCGAAGCTGCACAACGCGTCAGTGCATTCATCACCCTCGCAGACACGTGCACGCGTGGCCCGGACTCTGAATCAGGTGCGCGTCACTCATCCATCCCGCCGCGTGCGGGATGCGGGCCGCTCGTAAGCGGCTTGTGTTGATCTATCCGTACTGTAAGAAGCGGTGGATTTGTTTCTGGCGATTCTTTAATTCACACGAGTACAGGTAACACGCCATCCCATCTTATCCATATAGCGGACGCCCATGCGACTAATAATCCGAATTCAGGGTGATAAGGGGTTTGAACAAGTGACCTATTGCTCCTGAAACCAATGAAAGTAGGAGTAAGGATTGAATCCTTACCGCTAACAGATAAATCCTTGCCCCTCAGTAGTGTAATACACCAGGCATTAATGTGAATACTCCGCGGTCGACATCGTGCATCCCACATGCCCATTCTTATAACAACTAACTAAAGCCTGAACTGAATCGGAATTCCATATGTGGAATACAGGGGGTGGTGTGCATCGGCTTGCGCGGCTCAGGCCACAGGCTAGGCCGGTTCCGCCGACATATGGTGGGGTGGCGCCTTGACACTGTGCCCTCATGTGGGTTTGCTCGTTCCACTGGGCCCGCAGGCAAGCGGACGGAATCGCATTGAAACAGCCCGACCGGCCGGCCAGAGTCGCTGCAAAAGCTGTCCGCCATCGGTGGCGCATCTGCCAAGTGTTTAAGCAATCGCACCCACCGCCAAAATACGGAACCCCCTTCAGCCGGATGACCCCCCGCCCCCCGGACGGCGCCCTCCCTGCGGGTGGGCACTACTTGGCCGCCGGCGTCTGCAGCATGCCCAGGCACTTCAGCAAAAAGGCGTGCTCCAGCGCCACCTCCTTCAGCCTGCTCCATCCACCCAGCCGGGCGGCCAGTCAGTCAGTCAATCAGTCAGCCACTCCGCCGGGGCAGACAGGCGCCCGCCTATCCACGCAGGTACCCGCCCCAACATGGCACGACTCCTGCGCTTGGTACCATATGCTCGAGGAATGGGCACCGGGACCTCTTTGGCCCTGCGTGATGATGGGGGCGTGTGCTAGGGTCGGGTTTTTAGGGTTTTTTTTTCGTGGGTCGCAGGTCCAGGGTGTCCCTTTACATGGAGCTTAACCTGGGTACCCAGGTACCGACACTCCCAATACCACCCCCACTTGCTAGGTGCGCCCACCCATTCGCTGCAAGGGTTTCACTGGTGCCAGTCCTGTCCCGGGGGCGGGAAAAAAAAACCAACTCGGTCGCTACTCAGAAGCCCCCGAAGTGCGGGTCGCATACTCGCATGCGCCCCATGGGGCTATTTATTGTATGGCCGCCCAATGTCGACATTCCAAGCTTGGGCAGTCGGGGCAGCTTCGGGGGCGCAGTTCTCTCGTCACCGCGTCGGCACCATGAAGGCCCGCGCAGGGGTGGGGGTGGGAGTGGAAGGCGAGGGGGGGGGGGGGGGGGTGGGGGGGGGCTGCCCCGGCCCCGGCCCGCACCTGTCAAAGCGGCCCGACTGCGAGAAGTGGCCGGCGCCCATGTCGCACTTGAACAGCAGCAAGTTGTCGTCGGTCTTCTGCTCGCGCAGCAGCGCGCAGAACTTGGCGGGCTCCCAGTAGCCTGGACGCACACGCGCCAAAGAGGGGGTAAAAGGTGTTTCGTGGTAGGGCGTTCAGGGTTTGGAGCAGAGAGTCTGGGGTTAATGTCGCAGCCCCAAGCCCTACGCCGAAACCCTTCCGGGCTGCTGTTGCTCAATAACCCCAGGCGCTCTACTCGTCTGCATGATGGCATGGTGGGCTAAAACCCTAAACCTAAAACCCTTTGCCTCAGCTTTGCCGGAGGTGGGAGGGGGGAGGGGGTCGGCCTCCCCTTTTTTGTTTTTAATTCTTGAAGTGCCACATCAGCAAATGTTCCGTTCCGTCACGTACCATAACGCACAAATCCCCCACCTGGAGATTCTAGAGCTGCTTCGACATCTGTTCGTAACTCGTCCTGCCGAATCCACGATACTGATTCGGAGTCGCTGGCGAATTTAATATCTAATAAATATGTTAATGTCAATGCTAATGTGGTGAACTTACAGAATCAATCAGACAACGATCTGGGGGTAAGCGTCTTCGCAATGATAACACCGTAGGTGTCCGGTACATATGACCATGGTAACTAGGTTGGTCGATATACCGTAAGGCGACTATATATATCGCAACTAGCGACTGTAGCGCTGGCAATGCATACCGTTTGGCGTTATGCCATTTGACTACCGTACGGCATGGCAGTATCTTACTTCGGCCCGATCACACACGACCTAAGGATTGCATGAAATCAATCCTCAATCTCTATCCGCCATACAACTATAGATTCTCATTTATTGGGACGGTGGGGGGAGGGGGGGGGGGGGGGACTGACCCACGCGGGGGTCGTGCAGGCCGGCGGTGATGAGGATGTTGGGGTACGCCGCCGCCTGGATGTTGTCCACGGGCGAGTAGCTCTTCATGTAGTGGTAGTACTCCGCCTCCGCCGGGTTGCCCCACTCCTCAAACTCAATCACCTGCGCGGCGAGCACCGCGGCGCGTTAGGCGTGCGCTTCGCCGGCGTGGCAGAGTACCGTCCCACAATCACCCGGGCAGTGGCCGGCCCGCAGACGCAATGGAGGGGCGGTGCTGACACTGCCCCGGGCGCCCCTCTTCCCACATTAAGTAGACAAAGATACGCCGTCATCTGCACCTATATTGCTACCAATGCTTGATTGTTATGACTACTACTATGTACATACGGCAGACATATCAGCGTGGGACTGTAGCTGCCTGCTTGAAGTCTCCAGTTGGGTGGCAGTGATACCCAATTGCGGAATGCTCCTAACTAGGCACGAATGACCCCCCCCCCCCCCCCCCCCCCCACACACACACACGCACACGCACACATGTATGTATTGGTTGGACTGGGGAACATAGGGGGGGGTCTATTGCCGTGAGCGGGATGGTCTCGTCCAGCATGGTGGTCAGCACGTCCACGAACGGCACGCCCATGATCGCCGCCTTGAACAGGTCCGGGCGCATGTTGAGGACCGCGCCTGCAGGGCCCGGGAAGGGGGGGGGGGGGGGGGGGGGGGGGGGTCAGACGACGGAGGGACAGTGCTCCGGCGCCAGCTGGCCGGCCCATCCTCAGAGCGGAGGTAGTTGGCTAATCTTCACCGCATTTTTAGCACATCTTTACACATACACGTATGGATACACAAGCTCCTTCTACCAATCTTAGATGTTTATACATTTTGAACTCAATAAAACCATAGTGGCGGAAATTTGACTTTGTATCACTGATTAGCTCAATCTCAAGGACAAGTCAGAGCCTCGTTCATCTTGCCCTTAATTGACATCATATATATTCGCCTCCTTTTCATCATATATACTCCAGTTCCAGCTTCAAAACAGGGCGATGCATTTTTTTAGGCGCTACTTTGCGTCAGTTGGTATTTCCTGCCGAAGCTCTCTGCTTAATGGTTATTAATGAACAAAGGCTATTGAGGGGAGCATCAGTGTGGCGGGCCTGGGATGTCGCAGCGCACAGGCACAGGAGTGGCGCTGGAGAGGCAGTGATGGGACACAGGGCTGCCATGCCTGGCCCAGGATGGCCTCCTGTGCCGCAGGGGGCGGCGCGGGGGGACCCACCCATCGTCAGCCCGCCCGCGGAGCGCCCCTCAATGCACAGCCTGGCGGGCGAGGTGTACTTCTCGCGCACGAGGTGCTCCGCGCAGGAGATGAGGTCCGTGAAGGTGTGCTTCTTGTGGAGGAACTTGCCGTCCTCGTACCTGGGCGCGCAGCGGCGAGTGGGCGCCTCAAACGGCAATCTATTACCAGTTGTGCCCTTTGATGCCTTCAAGCTATTTTGTCACGTTATCAGATGGTGATACTTCAAATGACTTCATTGTAATAATTCATATACAGCAATATGAAAGAAATTTACATTTCTATCTGAATTAAATGTAATATGCGGAATTGGGTCGGTCTCAGTTAGTAATATACACTATATTTGATTTACTTATAATATAGCTATTGCGCTATTCTTTCTGTTTTTCCCGGGGTTCTGAATATTGTATTATTTGAGGGGAGGTTCGCCCCACCAGTGGCGGCCCATCTCGCCGCCGCCGCGCACGTGCGCCACCGCGAAGACGAAGCCACGGTCGATGAGCGTGAGGCGGGTGGAGGAGAAGTAGGGGTCGTTGCAGACCTCGTAGGAGCCGTAGCAGTCGAGCAGCATGGGGTCGCTGCCGTCCAGCTTGACCAGGTCCTCGCGGTACACCAGGCTGATGGGCACCTGAGCGTTGCATCCAGCGCAGTGCATGCATGCGTCAGCTACACCAGCACGGGTACGCCACCGCCAGCTTTGAAGGGCAGAGCTCATTCCGACATCACTCTGTCCCAGACGAAAATGGGATGTACTCGGTGTGCCAAAGGAGTTTACACTTTCTTTCTAACCTGCAGATTATGATAAAACTAGATTATAATGAAAAGACTAAAAGGGCTGCCGCTGCTCGAAACGGTCGTCGAGCGCGCAAGCAGGTCCAAAACTGGACATGAAATTACGTGGGTGGACACGACTTCGATCGAGCATCAGCCGTAAGTCGCCGCCCCGGGAACAGCGGTCGACGAGCCGTCGTAGTCGTCGCCCGTCCGGTCGGGATGCAGCGATGTGGCTGGCGGTCGACGGCGCGAGACGAAAGCGTCGGCGATAGTGTATCGCGTCAGCCTAAACGCTGCCGCGCAGAGCGGCAAACAAGCTACGCCGCCGCTCCATATCATTCGGTCGGCAGCTTGCTCCCGATGGGGTATTTCTCCCCCTCCGATGCTGGACTAGTTGCTGCGCCCACAGCAGAAGCGACTGCGAACGCAATGCGGCGAATGGAGGAGGGAGGTAGACGAAGGGGGGGGGGGGGGGGGGGGGGTCACCTTAGTCTGGTCCTCGGCCACCGCCCACAGCCGCAAGGTCTTGTACTTGTTCTGGTCGAAGCCACCAAGCACCGGCTGCACCTTCTTCACCTGCCGCTCCATACTGACCATGTCGACGTCCATCACACTGGTGGGCGTCGCCAGCGAGGAGAACACCAGACGGAGCACCTTGCTGTCGAAGTCGCCCTGCGAAGTCAGAACATTACAGCGTCCGCATCAGCTGGCAGGGTCGCAGACGGTGCCCAGACAGTTCGACTCTCGCAAGTCGATGCTGCTATCCGTGGGAGCACTAAGAACTGAAAAGCGCAGCCCACGCCCACCTGAAAGAAGACATCGTCCAGAAGCGCTTGTCGACGACGCACATTACCACCGACTCGCCGGATATTCCCGATGCGGGAAATGAATACATCCGCGATACGAGTAGTGAATATATCGGTTGACGGCAGCATCGGCCGGACGGGCCTGCCAAAGTGACTGTCAAATTTTCGATATACGGGTAATGAAACCATCCTCCTCGCCCGATGCTTGCCGAGATCGAATGATGTTTGTCATTCGAAATCTACCTCGCGGTGCGGTAATGTGTCGAAAGACCGATATCCACATACGGGCGACCGCGACGTGTGTGTATAAAAAGTTGCATGAGGGCCACGTTTCGGAAGAGAAATACTTGAATAGTATAGATGTCGAGAATATGAAACATTATTCGGGGTTAGTCGCTAGGGGTATTACATGTGTAGACGTCGCAGATTCCGATGCAATGGAAAACGATCCTTCTCGCCCAATGCTTCCCGGGATCGAGTGATGCTTGTGATTCGAACTCTACCTCGCGCTACGGTAATGAGTCGATATACCTGTCTCCACAGACAGCCGACCGACGTGTAGATAAGGTTGCACGAGGACCACGTGTCGGAAGAGTAGTTGCATGGTCTAGATGTCGAGAATAGAAAACATGACTCAACGCCACGGGTATTCGATGTGTAGACGTCGCAGACACAGACGCCGTCTGCGCTGAAGGGGGCGCGAGTCCATGCGCGCCAGGCAGCGCGGCGCGCGCACCTGCGATCCAGAGGACAGCTCGTAGGCGGGCTGGTCCATCGCCACCTCGCGACCGTCCCACGGTGCCAGCTGCTCGCGCTTGGGAACCGACCCGTCGGCAGGGAGCCCATACACAGTGGCCACCTGGAGGCATAGTACAGCACAGCCCCGCACAGTCTCGACTCAGGCTCTCGGGGGGGGAGGGGGGGAGGGGGGTCGATCGCCCCGAGATGGCAATACAATTCCAAAGAGGGGGGGGGGGGGGGGGGGGGGGTATTATGAACCAGTTTTACCTGCAGCCCCTTCTTCCGCTCAAACATGGTGATGTAGTCCTTGCACAGGGAGACCCCCTCGATCTGGAACATGCCGAGCGCCGCCATGGACAAGTGAGCGACCATGAGGATGCATTATAACACGTCAGGCAGTGATGCGCAATCACGGCGGGTTCCCATGCGGTGTAGTTGAATGCCGCCACCCTCTCACATTGCGTGGTGCCGCTGCCTTTTGGCTCAATAGCACAGCGCCCCTAATACAGCTATTTACAATATTGTGACTTGGTAGAGATGACCGGCGGTGATTCCGCAATCCATGCACCATAACAGCGACGGGAACAGGGAATGGCAGATGGTCTCAAAGTGAGCGGTTGGTCCGGCAAAAGACGCCTGATGGCATCACAGAAGGCAATGCTGGTGCAACGCCCATCGGAGTAAGGCATTCACAATAGCCACCATCATCAGCATCATCCAGCAACACCCGATGTCAGGGTGCCATATAAGGGGTGGCGCAACTTCGGCGGGTTGCCTGATGAAAGACACACTTTGATAGATGCCACCACCACATGATTTGACGTCTTAGCACCGGCATTTCTCGGGAAAGAGGTGGGAGGGGGGGGGGGGGGGGGGGGGGGGCTCTACCTTGACCTCCTGGCGGTGGGGCATCAGGACGGCGGTGGCGGCAGGCTCCTCCACCGGCGACACCAGCAGCTCGCTGTTGGGGCGGTCCTTGTCGCGCAGCGTGATGTAGAAGTGCGCGCCGCGGTGCGTGACCGAGTACTCCACATCGTTCACGCGAGGCAGCACCGCCTGCGAATGCCAACAACCGATCAAACTTTACTGCTACTACTACTACTGCCACCCGGATCCAGATTCACATCCACAACGAACACGCACAATGTCAATACATGCAAGCAGCAGCTACCCCGCTAGCCAGCGCGGCATGTTGCATCGCCAGCAAAGGCTACCGAGTGCCGATTGCCACTGGTTTCCGGGGAGCTCCACCCCAAATGACAGGCCCGGTATAGATACCCCAATGAGATCAACTGCTGATTCTGGAACCGACGACATCCGCAGGCGGTCTAGATGAGCGTTGACCAGATGGGAACGGCATCCGCCAGACTGGCCTAGCTAAATAAAAAGTTATGCGAATGGACATGACATAACATCAGTGTCCCTGTATATTGAGCAGGAAATCTAGGGAATAGATCAGGGCGCCACAGCTTTCTGCCCAAGACAGCCCGAAGGCCACTGCTACGATGAGTCAGGAAGAATCGCATGAGCTGGATACCGCGTGAATGTGTGCTATGAGCAAGCCAGACAGGGAAGGGGGGGGGGGGGGGGCAAAATCGGTGGATGCTATCCCTTTTATGGTGAAGTGAACATCAGAACGCGCTGGTTTGGCCCGGTTGCCCAGAATGATGTGGAGTCACGATGACAATGTCAGACAATGAACTTTTGAGGGGTAACGGGGGGAGGAACGGGGGGCGGGGGGGGGGGGGGGGGGGGGACCTTGAAGGTGCCGTTGGGGCGGTTGGCGTTGAGGAAGAGGACCTCGCTGGTGACGGCGCTGCCGCTGCCGATAAAGATGTAGTCTTCGCTGCGGGAGCGGTTCACGCCCACATAGAACGCCTCGTCCTGCGCAGCCCGCACCCAAAGGGTCAGCAGCGCAACAGCATGACGTGGCAGGGGGGAGGGGGGGAGTTGCTGGCAGGTGATTCCGTTCGTGAATTGGTTGAGACGTCGAGCCTGAGTCCGTGCTCGTAGTGATCGAGAGAGCCTGGTTCGAACCCTGGCCCATGAATACCCGCAATTACGAGCTCCGGGGCGCCCCACGGGTGCGCATTGGCCGTCCGGGGTGCGAATGGCGCACTCATCAAATTGGCTAGGCCTGACCTAGGGTGGTGCGAGGATGGGGACTGCGGAGGATTGCACGTGCCTAGGTGACCATCTGGATACACTGCGGTCGGGCTCTGGTTCCGGGTTACTATACTTTACTACACGTCAGTTTATTGGCAGAAGGCATTCTTTACTGCGCGCCCACACCGAAGGCAGGGCGCACCTGCTTGGCCCATTATCACCATCACCATTACCAGGCACCTCTCCGATTCACCCCGGCCGATAGTATTGCTACACAACTTCGCTTTGATACTGGTACAATCTGCTCCCTATCTACGAATGGTTGTATCTCCCGTCTATATACATACGGGGGGGGGGGGGGGGGGGGGGGGGCACTATTGACGCTGAACACAAATAAATCGGCACATTGCAACTGTACACTCTTCAAATCCATGTTTTAAAAGCCTTGGTGGGTCGTTCTCGTAATAATTAGGGTGCTGGTACCTGAACCCATCATACGCGACCTCGTAGCAAATCACATACACCGGCATCACGAGGACGGCACCATCTACCCGTAATCAATAAATATTAGCAACATTATTTGTGCAGTATCGTTACATGCGCTATGTTATGGCATCGTTCAAACAGTGCGGTGGATTGATTTGGGAGTGCTGTACGAGTGCTCGGATGTGGCGGCACATATCCGGGCGAGTTGGCGTCGATGTTACGATCACAAGACGTTTCCACATCACGTGATAGGCCGCAGGTCCACTTGACGCTGATATGGCACAGAGTTCGATATATGTACTTGCACAACTGGCAAATGGTGATTCGAGGCGGGTAGAAATGCGATATTGAAGACACACCCGAGATATCGGGGCACGGTGTCTTGGCGTTGTGGTGTGGGACGGAGGGGGGGGCACGTCGGTGGGGGGGGGGGGGGGAGGGGGGGCACAAGGGATGTGTAGCTACACGGGGAGCGGCGTCCGCACCTCCTCATGGAACACCAGCTCATCGCTCCCGGGCGTGCTCCCCACGGTGTGCCGCCACACCTGCGCACATCAATCCCTCAGCCATCGTCGCACGGCGGCCAGCGCCCAGCTGGAGTGGCCGAAACTTAAGGCGGACAACGCGCAAAGGAGAATCGGGCAGAGTACACTCCCGACCATGACGGGTCAATACATGCCGTCGCTCTGTCCAGCGGCGGTGCTCCATGTATCAGCGGGGTGGGAAAACACAGCGAAGGGGGGCCGGAGGGGGACTGGTTGCCTTGTAGGGGCGGTCCAGCTTGTCCTTGGTCACGTAGAAGAGCGTCTTGTTGTCGTTGGCCCACACCGCGTCGCCCGCCGTGTCGGGGATGGGCTTCGCCAGCAGCTGCTTCCCGCTCTGCAGGTTCTTCACGTACAGCGTGAACTTCTCGCCGCCCTGTCATCGGAGCCCATCAGCGCAGTATGTGGTCAGCCACGGCAGAGCGGTCCTAATTTGGCAAAGCGGCACAATCTGCCCCCCTCCCCCCCCCCCTCCATTCAAACCATCCCCGTCCCGGCAGGTCCGCATATGCGATATACACGCATATACGACTGCATGGCCTCTTCACAGCAGCGCATGTGATGAAAGACATCGTCCGGGTACGTGGTCATAGCATAGACACAAGGCGAGGTCCATCGCGATCCCATCGCAACGCAGCAGTTTGGTGCAGTCAGATGTCTCAAAAGTTCCATATTGTAAATTCTCGTCCGAGTGGACTATTGCAGACTCCGCCTGCTTGCATGCCGCGATGGATACGGCTGGGATGAGCCGCTCGGGGCACCTCCGCACCTGCGTGTCCACCGCGTAGCAGAGCAGCTTGTGGTCGGGCGACACCTGTCGCGCAAGTCAAGGCAGCCGTGCCAGTCAGGGAGATCACGCCAGCTCTGTCGCAACAGCAGGACTGTGTGGCTGTGTGGCTGTGTGGCTGTTTTGGAGGGGGAGAGGGGGGGGATGGGGGGGGGGGGGGGGGGGGGGGGCAACCTAGTGCGACAACCTAGCCCTGGACCCTGCCTTTTGTAGGGCTTACAAGAGGGCGCCGGATACAAAGGTCACCGCTGGGCAACCGGCGCTACGGGGTTTAAGCCAGATATACCCTAACTAGGGTATATGTCATTGGCATGAGGTCTGACACTACGCGATCGGGCGCGTCTAGCATGGGGTGGCTGATAGGGCGGCACAATGGCGGGTGGTGTTGCGCTGTTAGTGAGTCAGTGAGTCAGTATGTGTGTGTGTGTGTGTGTGTGTGTGTGTGTGTGTGTTAAGAGGTGGGGAGGGAGGGGAGAGGGGGGGGGGTTGGGGGGGGGGGGGTGGCACCTCAAAGGCGCCGACCATGTAAAAGCTGTGCCCCGATGCCTCCTTGTTCTCATCCAGCAGGATCTCCTCTTTCTGCGCAGCCACACACCAGCCCGCGCCGACAGCGGGTCAGCCCTGCCACCCGCCCAGGCGCTCCCCGTCATCCCCCCGGGACCCCCACCCCAGGCGCCTCCTCCTGTGTGGCACCACCCCACCGGCGCGGCGCACCTGCTCCGTGTCCAGCTTGTCCCCGATGGCGGGCGGGCGAGACGGGTCCGGCACCGCCCGGCGGCAGTGCACCTGCGCGCCGCACCGTCAGCCAGCCTGACAGCGGACCAACCTGGGCCTCGGCCTAGGTGGGCGCCTACACCCGGGCACCGCACTCGCCCCAGCGGGATCGGCGGCGGGATGACCATGGCGCAGCTACCTCCCTGCTACTTCCCCCTGGCACAGCATCCACGCAGGTGCACCGACCCAGGAAGACGGCAGCCAGGCAGCTACATGCTGCGCCCATCCACATGCATGCACCGGTGACTGGCCGTGGGGGGCGGGGGCGCACCCGGTACTGTGTGTTCTGGATGGTGCGCGTGTAGTAGTAGTAGCCGCCGTCGCGCACCGGCACACTCTCGTCGTCCTCCTGGATGCGGCCGCGCATCTCCTTGTACCTGCGGGCGGCGGCGCCGGCAGGGTCGGAGGGCACGCCGGCAGCGCCGGGTCACAAGCCCTCCGCATGTTTGAACAATCCCTCCATCACAACTGCAACCCCCCCCCCCCCCCCCCCCTCTCAGGCTCGTTTTCATCCTGAGAGTCACTGGAGTCTGGTAAAGGGGGGGGGGGGGGGGGGCTCACAGCTCCTCCTGTAGCGCCTCTGTGTCCGCGAGCGCCGCCTTGCAGTACGCGGTCTCCGCATTGAGGTGCGCGATGACGTTGGGGTCCTTGCGCTCGTCGTCGCGGAACCAGTAGTACGGGTCCTCGCGCACCTCGCCCGTCGCCACGTGCTGCCGACACACCCACCGCGCATCGCCCCGCTCAATACCCCTCCCTCCCTCCCTCTCCCTCCCTCCCTCCAGCATGGGGGGCGATAACGGAAGGGGGAGCGGCGCCGTACAGCACGCCGTGCCATTTAATATTGGGCAGGCAGGGAAAGAGAGGAGGGGGGGGGGGGGGGGGCATGAGGCACCTTGAGCTGGTGCGGCCGCTTCTCTGGCTGAGGCGGCTGCAGCACCTCTGCGCAAGGCGGAGGGGGGGAGGGGGATTGGGGGGCTCAGAGGGCGCTGCCCGCCATGATCATGGCTCAGCATCCATCACGTGAGTGTCGGCTGTGGACACGGCAACTGGGCCTCATCGGTAGCGACACGACTATCCTGTCGCCGCTGCAATCCATCGACGCTGGCACGGGTGAGATACAAGGCAGCGCCCGGCTACATGCGCTGCCCTTAGCCCCCTCCCCCTGTTGCCAAGGCGCCACTTGGTAATTGAGGCAATGTAGTGGTTGGGGCCTGGCGCTGCATAAGCCCCATCGCATGACGCATCACCACGCGCGATGTGTAGCAGAGAAGCATGGATAGGCGTCCTCCTATGCTGCGCCCAGCGAGCCCTCCGAGCCACCCAGGTGATTGTTTGTTCGAGAATACCAGATGATGAATCGGTCGCCTTGCTGGCGCCGTACCACATTGGCGACCCAGCCGCTCACTCCTTGCACTGGCACACTACGAGCAATCAAAGCGCCGGCATGGCGGCGTGAAAGAGGCGGCGGTGGGTGGCCGTCTCACCGAGGCGCTGCGCCTCCAGCCCTGCAGACAGCTCGTCCATGCCACCCGCGGCGGCCACCAGCAGCGCGCGCTTGGCATTGTCGCGCGTGCCGGCACGCGGCCAGCTGCGGAAGAGGTGTCCGTAGCCGGTGGCCGCCAGGGAGTCCACCAGCTTGCGCTCCTGGGGGGGGGGGGGGGGGGGCAACAGCGACGGAGCGGGAGTTGGCTTGGGGCAGACTCAGCCAAGCCAACATCCAGCACGCAATGACACAGCCAGGCCAGCACGCAGGCGGACGGGCAGGCAGGCGTGCATGTAGGCAGGGGGGCTCGCCTTGGTGCTGAGCATCTGCAGGTTGTCGCCCAGCATCTTGTGGGTGGCCCTCACCGCGGTGCGGTTGCCACCGCCACGGGAAAACACCCTGTACGGGGATCGGGGGAGAAGTCCCCCCCGTCGTGGCTCAGTCCGCCTGACCTCCCCGGCGTCGTTAGTCCGCAGCCGGCTCCGCGGCCATCCGGCACCCTCCGCCTCCGCCTCTGCCGCACCCCCCCCCCCCCCCCCCCCCCCCCACCATCCCCCTGAACTCCCGGACTCGCAGCCCCGACTCCCACATCAAGCCCACTGTTGCGCAGATGAGCCACGCCAGCCAGCACGGTAGCGGCCTTCCTCGCCAGAGAGCAAGAGGGAGGGAGGGAGGGCCAAGCGAGGCGTTCACCGGCCGAGTAGCGCGCCCGCCACAACCCCCGCCGCGCTGCCGAGAGCGACGCCGCGCCGGTTTCCGCCCGCCATCGTCGCCCCGCGGCCCACAACAGCGGTGACTCCGCGAACGATATCTTCCCTGCAGGAGCGCTGCAGCTGCAGATCCGCCCAGGTGACTGGCCAAGCACTGATGTTGCGGTTGTCGGCAGCGCTGCGCTGATCTTAAAGCGACGAAGGCGAAGCGAGCACCGCGACGACAGGATCTTTCAGACCCGTGTGACCTATCCCATCACAGGCGGCGCGCTGGCTGGGTTTGATGGCGCGGCAGCCTGGCTGTGATGGGGTTGGTCACATCAGTCCTTTTTAGAATTCCGAGCATTGGAGTCGCGGGTTCACGATGGGGCGGATTCGGGCGGCATGGGGGATAATTGCCAAAGATGTTACTCGCTTACATTTTTGTAGGCAAACAGGCCAACGGGCCATGCCATCCGGAATGAGAAAAAGGGGGGGTGGGTGGGCGCGCAAGCTGTCAGGAGGGTGCAAAGGCAGAAGGTGGACTCCCATCGCTGCTCCGGTGCGTCATATAGCAGGGCTGACTGAGGTTGGTGCGTGCATTGCCAATGGTCATGGGCATTGCCTAGACATAGCGGCATTGGTAGCGGAATACGAAGCGGCCGCTTGCCTAGTGGAATTCAAACCTCTATATTACCAAATAATATGACCATTCAAGCAGAAAGGGGCCGCATTTGCCATCAGGCTGCCGCCCATGGGCGAGCAGACCGCCGTGGAGTATTGCCCCCACCCGAAGAGCTGCCAAGAAGCAGCGCATGGCACGGCTGTTGCGTCGATGTAGCAGTCCATCGATCAGCACGACGCTTGACAACACAGCCCAGCCGCAGAAGTGCTTGATCTTCTGCAGCACTACGCCGACGGCGTATGATGCAGTAGCGGCACCCTTTGTGCAGCGAGTGCGATGCTCACAGGAAGCCGTCAAGCGGTTGCTCCCCCAGCAAATGTCGTGCCACGCGCTGCAGCCAAGCGGCGACATTGTCTGGCGTCTACTTAGCCGTCGCCTCGCTGTGGGTGATCGTCCATCGAGCCGTCGGCAGCCCTCGGCCCTCGCCCACCACTGTATCCGGCGCGTGCGTGCAGCATCAAGATATTTCAGCAAGGGCGCGATCCGGGGCTGCGCTTGTGCCGGAATGCGGCAAAATAACTTATTGTCGCGCTCCACGCCACGCACGCTTGTCCTTGCGTGTAGAATGGTACAGCAAAAGAAAGCCGTCCGGTTTAACGACGAAATTGCCCGTAGCGCACTGCACACCCGCCTTGCCGCGCGCGTAGAACGCGTACATGTCGGGCACCGCGATCACCGCGCGGAACAATACGATACGAAGATGTTGATGTTGCTCCCACGAGCTGCCCAACTCCTCGCGCCATTGCTCCGCCAACTGAAGTGCTTTGACCATTAGGCGGTTGGCCGGCGCATAGGTGCGGACCCCGGGTGGCTCCTTCTCCACCTGCGACGCCGCCAGGCCCTTCCTCATCTTGGCGATGAGGTCGCCCGGGGCCACAAGCTCCACGCCGTGATCATGGTAGAAACCGATGATGGCCGACAGGTAGGGTTGCATGCTCTGGGTCAGGACTCACCGTGCCTCGCAATCCCTGCCATGCGATGTACTGCGCGATGGTAGACACAGTGGCATCCATGGTGGGTACACCGTGCTCCTTGCAAAACCGGAAGAAAGGCTTGATCGCGTTGCCGTACGTCTCGCCGATGTCCTTGGCCCAAGCCGAACAAATCTATCGCCGTTTCGCCAAGCCCATCGCTCGGTACCCAACAATGTACGCATGTACGGGCGCAAAGTGTCCGCCCATGGATTGGTGCCACCGGGCTCAATGTCTAGACAGTAGTTCTACTTCTAGGCGCGCGCCCCGCGCGCGGAAACCACCACGGGCAGGCCTCGTACGGGAAAAGGCTTCATGGTAGCGCTCATTCACGGCGCCATGGCGCAAGTACAGCCTTGCCGGAATGGCACCCGGAAGATGCTTACGGCCCAGCGCGGCGCCCCGAGCATACCGCGTCCTACCTTGCGCCCTGGCATGAAAAGCTCGAGAAGTGGCGGCACCACCCGCTCGGCGAGGGCCATCACGGTGAGTGCCTTGTGTCACACCTTGCCCTCCCACCAGGGCGCCACGACGGCGGGGGCGGCTCCGCTTTGCCGCAGCCTTATTTGCACCTTGTATGGCAGGAGCGACCATGGCAGGTTGCCGTAGATAGCTCACATCGGACAGGTGAAGGGGGTCCACCACCTCGCAGCCCGGGGCCAGCCACGACGCGTTGCAGCGGGGTAGCACTACGTTTAGGGCCGATGCGAAGCGGTCGCCGGAATGGAGCCCCCACTCGGTCTCGAGCTCCGCGAAGAGCACGGGGTCCAACTGCTAGTCGTCGTTGTCCATGCGCCCGCTCATGCAGTCCGCCCACACGTTGGCGGCCGACCGGATGTAGCGCGCCCTGACGTGAATGCCGTTGCTATCCAGCATGTACCACAGCCGGCGCAGCTCCGCCATCATCTCCGGGAACCGGGAGGTGTGCCCGGCGAGGACGTTGCTAAACGCCTGGTTGTCCTCGTGCAACAGCACGCGGCGACCGGCGAGTTGCGGCAAGAATTATTCCATCGTCAGCAGGACGGCCTTGAGCTCCTTGCCGATGATGTGCTGCCGCCGCTCATCCTCCGGCCCCCAAAAGCATCGCGCCTCGAGGTGGCAGTTGAGCACCGCCCCCCGCCCGTAGTCCGAGATGTCGCAGTGGATGTAGGCGGTCTCGACGGGGCGGTGAATGGGCTTGTCGTTGGCATGAGCGGACATATGTTCGCCGCTGTATGTCATGACGAAGCTGCGGCATCATCCGGACGTGGCCGCCCCACCTGGAGCCCACAACGTCGTGGAGCTCGCGCAAGAAGAAGCGGGACGCCGGAATTGCCAGGTACATGTGTATTGTGCTCGGCCCGCCACGGTCAACAACGCTCGGACGAGCACCTATCGCGCCTTGCGGGCGGCCCGCTGCAGCATTTGGTTGGCATGCTGCGACAACTTGGCAAGCTTGGCCTCATGTGCATAAACCCCCCATAGCCGTGTCGATGTCCACACGCAGGTGCTTCACGTATTGAACGGCCTCCCACAGCAACCCCTTCGTGGGGTTGCGTTGCAGCCGCCCCAACCTGCGTCTAGCCATTCTGCGACGCGCAAGCGGAGCTCCAGCGCCGCCGGGTCCAATGAAGTCGGACGGTAAGATGCGTGCGCCCCGCCATCGCCCTCTCCGGAGCCAGCGGCGCGAGCGGGGCACGGTATTATTGCCAGCCGCGTAGCAAGCGTAGCCGGGGAGCGTAGGTGCTGCACGAACGTCATGGTGAAGCTAACGAAGTAGTAAGAGCTCAGCGACCACCCCATCGGTAGCCCGCGGAGCCAGTACAATTCACCGTGAAGTAGTCTCGGTCGGAGGGAGCGATGCCCACGGCGTAGAAGCCGTCATGGAGGTTGAAGGAGAACATGTAGTCCCCTTTCTTGGTTAGATGGCGCACATCCATGAGCGTCTCCATCCGGAGGCGCTTCCGAGCGCAATAGGTGTTGAGCACGCGTAGATCGATGACGAACCGCCACTAGTTGTCGCCGGGCTTTGGTACAACAGTAATGCAACCTATTTTGCCCCGAGGCACGCGGTGCATTGTGGTTAGGTCTAAATTAGGGTTTGGGGGCAGCAGTGGGATTGAAAGCTAACATGAATGCCGGTTGGTTCATTTTGTGCCAAGTCGGGGAAACCAATTCCGTCCAAGCAGGGACAAATCAAAAGAGTGAAGGAAACGGGATGGTTACAAGTAGTTTGCGCCGTCGGGGGCTGAAACTCTGTCCAAACTGGGACAAAAATAAGGGCGGGGGCCGTGATGGCTACAAGTAGTTTGTGCCGTCCGGGGCTGAACCTCTGTCAAAGCCGGGACAAAACATATGAGGGGCTAATTTTGCGGAATTGTACTACGTATCATCATCATCTTCGATCACATAATCCCCTCGGCGCTCTGCCGCCTCTCGCCTCTTCTTCGCTGCCTCAAGACGCTCTGCGAACTCCTCTCCCTCGGTCATTGGATGGGGTAGACCCGGCCACTTCTCGAAGTCAGTTGGACGCAGTTGTTGAGTCTCGTCCCATGGCTTCTCTTTGAACCATGAGGTCATCCTGGACTTCATCCCAACGATTTGCGTCTTCTGGTTGTCAATGAGGATAATCTTCAAGTTCCTGTGTGTGAACGAGTAGGTATGATCCATATGGTCCCACCACACGGAAAAGGCCGCAGCGACCTGGAAAAGGCGTGGCAAATCGCACAAGGCGTTAATTTTTTTTTTGATCCCATTAAGACACTCACCCGGGTTGCACCCCTCACGCACCGCGGTTGTCCCGGTTCCGGCCGTGACGTCGACGATTGTTGTCCCGTCTGTTGCCGCCATCTTAAGGTGCTTGGCGAAGAGAGCGATAGGCTTTTGGTACTTGTTCACCGTCTGTCTGTTCTCGTCCTTCAATTTCGAACTGTCTTTGAAGTGGCCCAATATGATGGATGTAGAGAACCTGGAAAGGCACAACCGGCTTAGCGAGTAAATAAATCAGCCGCTATTTTCCACGGATCAAATCTCACCTTCGGGGATCATCGAAACGGATGTTGTCAGCTATGATGCTTGGCGGAGGCTTCCTAACGTAGAGGTAGTACTCAGCGTCGTGACGCAGAGAGCTGCCCATCTTCATCCCGCAATCCTTGGCCCAAGTCAGGACGTGATAGATGAGGTCCTCAGCTTGTTTTTGAACGGCTGTGATTGCGGATCCAAGTTGCTGGTCCGAGAGGTGAATGAAGAAATGGCACCCATCGAGAGCAGTGTGGACGTCAGAAGATCCAGTCTGGATATTCAACTGCCTGCGCGGGGGTAAATCGGGAATGGGATAAATGAAAGCACAGTCATCTACGCACCGGGGTTGTGGGGGTTGTCTTGCCTGGCGAAAGCAAACACGTCGTTGAAGTCGTCCGTACCCCACGCATCATCCTTCGAGTCCCATGTGTGCGAACCAGCTCCGAAAAGCGCGTCGGCAATGAACACTGTTGCCTTTCTGGCACGAACTGCCGACATGGCGTCCGCGACGAATTGTTTTGTCGCGGGAGCCTTAAAGTTCCCCTCCACAATGCAAGTCTTGCAAAGCTCCGTGTTCAACCACACCTTCTCATCCCTTTCGACCCCTTCTCTCTTGGGCATCACCGGAAGTTCCTCGGCCTGTGCGTATTAGAAAACAGATTCGGGTTAATGGCTCACAACGAAAATTCAGAAGAGCATTTGTGGTCGCACAAGATCTTAGTTACCTTCATCGATATCCACAGCTCATTAGAAACATTCGGAGCGGAAACCGCGATAAGCTCCGGCGCACATGCGAGAAGAGCAAACTCTGTGAAGAAGGAGATGACCAATTCCGGCATCTGATTCTTGATGCGATACGCCTCACTCCTGATGGTGGTGTTGGTGGCCGCGATATGCTCTCGAACCGGTAGTGGTGTGAGACAATCGGCGGATTTCATGTCCCCCCATCTGGCAGGAGGGGTCAGCAAGACCAACAAAGGACCGGAGCGATGAGCACCTTTGAACAAATCCTGGAACTTTCTGGGGAAGCCTGTTGGGCCGAGGTCATCAACCTTGGCTTGGAACTTGGTGATAGCGTCAAGGCGAGCGGCCGCTTGCTCATCCGACACTTTGTCTTGCACATCCCAATCGATGATGTGGTCCGAGAGAAATTTCCCCCAATTCCTGGCCGGTTCGTCCGGCGTCAGCAGTTGGATTGTCTCCCTGCCCTTGGCCGTGTCAATGACATTCATGAGCTTGATGCTTGCTCGACGCAAGAGATCGCGAAACCTCCAGGTCTCAATCATCGCGAGCCACTCCGCGTTGGTGTGCGTGACAGCCATGGGGCCATCGTCGCCGGCATGCTTAATGTCATGCACCAGCTCGTAGAGGCTCGGGGTCACACTGTGCTCGCCTTGGATGAGCAGTCCAACCACCAGGTACATCTGGCCCACAGGGAGATCCGCGCTGTCGCTCTGCTTGGCAAGAGACGGCTCGTCTAGCCAGGGCGCATGGGGTCCAAAGCCAACATCCTGGGTCGAAAAACAAACTTCAGTACGGAGAAAGACATGTTAGTATTCAATGTGATTAAGACACTGGGGTCGGTCACAACTTACCTCCATGAGTGCGACTCGGAAGTGAGCTCTGTCTTTGCCGAAGCCGTACTTCTTATTATCGAGGATTGCATTGATAGGCTTCCGAATTGCTTCGTAAACCTTGCTCACTTCCTTCTGGGTGAGTTGCCTGCCGGAATTGAGGCGCTTGACTCTATCGAGTTATTGCTCGTAGTACACTAACAGGTCTCCGAGTTTGGTTCTGGCTTCGTCCCATCCTCGAACCCCGAGCTCCACATGCCGGTAGGCTTCAGAAATCTGCTCAAGGGGCTCAAAAACACTGCGCAAATCATTTGTCAGAATCTAGCAGCATTAACAACACGATAAATTTTCATCATGCACGCAGCTCACCGTTGTGGGCGCGAACAGAGGTCAATCAAATTTGAGAACTCGCTGCTCTTCTCATCTTTGATGCCGATCTTCTCAAGTTCAACTTGAAGAACTTCAGACTTCTTGAACTCCTTCACTACCCTGATTTGCGGGAGTGCCCTAAAGCCGGGGCGATTTGCATCCTGTTCTGCATACCAGCTCTCGAAACATCTGCGAAGGTTCTGCAGAAACAATTGCACTGATTTCAAAATTCCGAACTAATGTACCTCGATGACAAACCGATTCGTCCCACTGATGACAGACCGTTTCGTCCCGCTGATGACAAGCAAACCGTTTCGTCCCACTGATGACAGACCGTTTCGTCCCGCTGATGACAGACCGTTTCGTCCCGCTGATGACAAACCGTTTCGTCCCACTGATGACAGACCGTTTCGTCCCACTGATGACAAACCGTTTCGTCCCACTGATGACAAACCGTTTCGTCCCACTGATGACAAACCGTTTCGTCCCACTGATGACAAACCGTTTCGTCCCATTGATGACAGAACGTTTCGTCCCACTGATGACAAACCGTTTCGTCCCACTGATGACAAACCGTTTCGTCCCGCTGATGACAGACCGTTTCGTCCCACTGTGACATATGTTTAACACGCTAACGAAGAACGACTTTTGTCACACTTTACGCCTATTTGCTGCCACGGTCAGCTTATTAATAATTTGGGAGAATGGGTCACTCACCAGGAGTTTGTGCATCGACGTGTCTCCCACGACGGTGTGACCCGCCTCGTTGAGCTTCATAGACATGTAGCGGCAGACTTCCGGCGAGAGGCCGATGTACATCTTAGCCGACGTGAGGTGGATGCCTTTGTTGGCTTTGTAGATTTCCGGGTAGTTTTCTTTCACCATGCGCTTTGCCTCCCGTCTGTGGCTGCCGTCGATGTTGGTTTGACGCGCATTGCATGCCCTAAGAAAATCGATGATGACGTCGATCTCTGGCTTGTAGGAACTGGAATCCGCCAACCTCGGGTTCTCCCCGCCTTCGTGTGCTGCGACTAGCTCCTTGAAGTTGGCCATGGTCAGAGCGAGGGGCTCGTACTCTTCGCGGAAAGAACCGAATTTAGGGACTACTGGAAAGGACACCGAAAAATTCTCGGCGGATAGGGAAGGATTCCTCTGAATAACAAATGCAAGAAATGGATGTCAGTAAGTTGCATTGTGTATTGATTACCGGATAGGTACAACAGGTCGCGATAGGCTTTTACCTTGTAGCTTTGCGCCACCATATTGCAGTCTTGCAGCTTTGGGGAACGGAATTCAAATTCCGGCGGCGGAGCGACGAACTTATCGGATATGAAGCTGAAAATGTGAGGCAGCCCCGTATCCTTGTCGACGACGAGGTTGACTCTGTCGGCGTATAGGGTGTTGATGTCGCCACCGTGAGATGTCTTCACCTCTGGATCAGCAATCTCGACTCTGAGGTGGCCGTAAGAGATCCAGTCGACGGCACCGGTGTTGTGGAAGCCATTCAAGGCCGGCGGGACGGCCAACGTGTTGACGTATGGAAGCGCGTTCTTAAAATTCTTGTCAATGTTGGCCAAGTCATTGATGTCAATCTGACCAGACGCGAAACCTGTCAGCGCCTGAGCCAGCACATTGCGCTCGACCAAAGTCCATGCGTAGTAAGACTGGAACCGCGGCTGGAAGGAGAGTGGCGGCTGCATCGCGTGGAGTAGCAACCTCTCAAAGCTGACATCGATCCTGAACTCCTTGTGCACTGTCAAGCGATAAGGTTCAAGGGAGATCTGCGGTAACAAGCATAAGAATATTAATACTTATTGAAACACGACATTGACACGAATTCAGACATCATGTAAGCTTTACTCACCTCGTAGTTTCCGGCCGAGTCCAGCTCGACGTCCTTGATCTTTCCGATACACGCGAG
Source organism: Tetraselmis striata (assembly GCA_006384855.1). Taxonomy (NCBI): domain Eukaryota; kingdom Viridiplantae; phylum Chlorophyta; class Chlorodendrophyceae; order Chlorodendrales; family Chlorodendraceae; genus Tetraselmis; species Tetraselmis striata. The sequence continues at coordinate 17,406 of VCJN01002913.1, read as the reverse complement.
AAGTGGCCCCTCCGGATCATCGAAAAAGTCCTTGCCAGTCAGCAAGCTCGCCTTGTGCAATTCGATGTACAAATAGATCTCTACCTCAGCACTTGCGTTCTTGAACCAGTGGATAGTCCAGCTCCTTGAGGTAAAGTCGCTGTAGGAGTCATTTTCTTGGGACCCGTCCCTCTCGTCAAAGAAGTCGTCGTAAGAAGCGACCGTCATCAGCTTTGTCTTCCTCTCGGGTCCAGGAGTGCCGGTGATGTCGAGAGCTTGCTTACGCTTCTCTGCCGCCCGTTGCCTCTGTTCTTCCTCTGTGCCGAAGACCTCTTCATCCGTGCACATACTGAGGAATTCAGGAACCATTCTCGGAGCCTCGGCAATAGGGGCTCGAGAACCAGAGGCTCCAGACCCGGACGCTTGCCCGGTAGTCGGCGCTGGAGTCTCGAGCTCGGCCTCTGGCTCCGGGTCAAGCCGAGTGGGCTCCGGCTCCGGCTCGGGCTCGGGCTCCGGTTCAGTGTGCTCTATTTCAGGCTCAGGCTCTGTTTCCGGTACTTGAGATGGGCCTTTAGACAAAGAAGAGCCTTGATTCGGGGAACCTGTAAAGAATGAGTAGAGAGTACTCAACACACCTGCAGTGGGCGTCACGATTAACTACTGCACGGTATCGCCATACACCGTCAAAGCCAAGCGTAATTTTTCTTACCTGGGGATCCCGATTTACCAGCTGCTTCCGACGCGGTTGCCTGCGCCAATTTACGACCTGTTGGAACGTCAGATAACTCGTTGACGAGAAAGGAATCGAAGGGAGTGAAAAGGCAGGGATTGATACTTTAGGTCACAATTACCTGGAGTCACAATCGTCTCTGAAACCTTTTCTTTTCCCTTGGATTCCTTTGAAGCTTGAGTCGCTACTGGCTCATCATGTGCGCGTCCTTTCGAACCTGTCAATACACATGATTTCAAACAATGTCAATATGACACAGTGCACTCACAAAGGCAGGGATTGATACTTTCAGTCACAATTACCTGGAGTCACAATCGTTTCTGAAACTTTTTCTTTTCCCTTGGATTCCTTTGAAGCTTTAGTCGCTACTGGCTCATGTGCGCGTCCTTTAATTCGAACCTGTCAACACACATGATTTCAACCAATGTCAATATGACACAGTGCACTCACAAAAATCATATGATTGGAGAGGCAAGACCTGATTGATAGTAAGCTTGCATGAGTTTTCCGTAATCGATTAGCCTTCGCGCTGTCTGCATTTGAGCATCTGAGAGGACTTGTCCGCTCTTGATTCGGGCCCTCAAAAGCAAGGCGGCCGATCTTTCTCCTTGCGAGTGCGTGCCGTAAGCCGGCACCCTACCTCCTAAAAGGCTCGGTTTCCAGGGGTTACCTGATGCCTCAGCGCCGGCTCTAGCCGCAGAAGCTGAGGCTGCACGGCTCTTCTTCGCCGCCGGCTGCTCGGGCACAGAAGATGACGCCTTGTGTTTTCTCCCGACTAGCGCTCCGAGCGCATCGAATTGTTTTGCTTTCTCGGTAGGTTTTGATGTCCGCTTGGACCTTCGACCTAAAAATATCATATCCTGTCAGACCGTTTCGTCCCACTGATGACAGACCGTTTCGTCCCACTGATGACAGACCGTTTCGTCCCGCTGATGACAGAACGTTTCGTCCCACAGATGACAGAACGTTTCGTCCCACTGATGACAGACCGTTTCGTCCCACTGATGACAAACCGTTTCGTCCCACTGATGACAGAACGTTTCGTCCCACTGATGACAAACCGTTTCGTCCCGCTGATTACAAACCGTTTTGTCCCACTGATGACAAACCGTTTCGTCCCACTGATGACAAACCGTTTTGTCCCACTGATGACAAACCGTTTCGTCCCACTGATGACATATCGTTTTGTCCCACTGATGACAAACCGTTTCGTCCCACTGATGACAGACCGTTTCGTCCCGCTGATGACAGACCGTTTCGTCCCACTGATGACAGACCGTTTCGTCCCACTGATGACAGACCGTTTCGTCCCACTGATGACAGACCGTTTCGTCCCTCTGATGACATAACGTTTCGTCCCACAGATGACAGAACGTTTCGTCCCACTGATGACAGACCGTTTCGTCCCACTGATGACAAACCGTTTCGTCCCACTGATGACAGAACGTTTCGTCCCACTGATGACAAACCGTTTCGTCCCGCTGATTACAAACCGTTTTGTCCCACTGATGACAAACCGTTTCGTCCCACTGATGACAAACCGTTTTGTCCCACTGATGACAAACCGTTTCGTCCCACTGATGACATATCGTTTCGTCCCACTGATGACAAACCGTTTCGTCCCACTGATGACAGAACGTTTCGTCCCACTGATGACAAACCGTTTCGTCCCACTGATGACAAACCGTTTCGTCCCACTGATGACAAACCGTTTCGTCCCACTGATGACAAACCGTTTTGTCCCACTGATGACAAACCGTTTCGTCCCACTGATGACAAACCGTTGCGTCCCACTGATGACAAACCGTTTTGTCCCACTGATGACAAAACTATTTTCAATACATTATGTACTGCGGTTTAATAATGTAATGTCTGTAAGTACTGCGCTTCACACTAATATTAAACCACTCCTTACGGCGGAGTACAGGCAGAGGTTCCCCCTGGCCGCTCTTCACCCCCACCCCCTCCCACCACCAATTAGCATCCTTACTGCTTGCAACAGCTGCCTCGACGGGACGTAATACTACCATGCAGGACCCTGATGCCGCTCGTCTCGTTTGTGTTTATATTCCCACTCGTCTGCCTACACCTCGAGCGGTCCTAGATTACACCGCTTCTACAAGGAACCCTAACCGAACTCGCTAGATCTGGCCGCATCACGCGTCGAGCAGGCAGGCGGCTACTGTACGTTGCCACTCGTCTGCCTACACCTCGAGTGGTCCTAGATTACACCGCTTCTACAGTGAACCCTAACCGAACTCGCTAGATCTGGCCGTATCACGCGTCGAGCAGGCAGGCAGCTACTGTACGCGCGCGCAACTCACCTGGGGTGGCGTCGTCCTTGTCTTCCTTGTCCTTGGCAGGCTCGTTCTTCTTCGGCGCCATTCTGGCGGTAGGTAGGTTGACGCGGTAGATTAGCGGGTTTCTTGGTGGGAAGGGGTGAGGGAGAGGTGGAAATGACGTGGTTTCCGTCTGCCGCCGCTCTGACCCCTGCTGGACCAACGGCGCGCGTGCGCACACTACAGTGTACCTCGTCGTCGTCATCAGGTTCATGTATTTTGCACCGCGACGAATATGCAGGGCTAACTACTGCGACTATATATTACTATTATTGGAAGATAAAATATTCCCTACTCGAGAGTCATAACGGTACGAGAGTACAGTGGCGTGGCAATAATATTCCTTCATGGGATGATATATTCCTTGGATTGGATTCGGGTGTACTTACTAGTATAGAACTATTTCCGACATACGAAAGAAGCACGAAATAACACGGTATTTGAGTCATCAATTATTTTGACCCGTACCTGGATATTATGCACCCCGGTCAACGGCCCGTCCGAGAACGGTCATCGGCCGTCACTCTTCCTCACCACAGATCACAGTCCTTCACCCCCCCCCCCCCACCCACTCGCCCCGCGCTGCATGGCGGCGGTCGAAAGCATGGCCTCTTCTCCAGGATCCGGCGCGTCGGACACTACAGTTACATTACCGCTGTGTTCGTGCCGCAGCGGGTACTAGTGTGATTGCGACGCGCGTGCGAGTGATCGTAAGGAGCCTGAGAAAAGGAAGTACACGTGGGGCAAGGGCTGCGATGAGGTCGCCGAAAGCGGTAATGGCAAGGTCTCGTCTCTGATCCGCAAGCGCACCTCTCGCGATTGTATCCGCCTCATGCTCGCCAAGGAGGCTAGCGAGCAGTCGCCATGCTGTTCGCGCAAGTGCGTGCACAAGCTATACACACAGTGCGGAGGGGCCCTCGTTGATGCCGTGTTGGACCGTGCGTTGACCGTATACTCTGGCAATCAGAACCGCTCCTTTGACCGGCTCGCTCAGGTTCTCAGGGGTGGCTACGAGTCGGCATCCGACAAGTTCGATTACATGTTCGATCACGGTGGCTACTTGCGATCTTTCGATCATCGCGGCCCCATCTACACGTGTGGGCGTGCGTGGGAGGTCTTGCATCAGGTCTCGAAACACAGACGTCTCGTGATCCAGCGGTCGGTGGTGGATAACGAACCCACGTACATCAGGCAGCGCAAGCAATACGAGAGCGGACAGACCGGACCGAGGGAGCATGTGCGCATGTTTCTCGAGCACTTCTTCTCGGATGACCTCGGTCACGTCGAGATCATGCCTTTTCATGACGGAAACAGCGAGACCTTCAAGAAGCACCTACCTCCCTGGATGACCAAGATTTGCGTCTACTACTACTACAAGTCGTGGGCCGAGGACGACAACGTCATTCTCCGTGGTGAGGCCCATTTTGTCCCACTGATGACATACCGTTTCGTCCCGCTGATGACATACCGTTTCGTCCCGCTGATGACAAACCGTTTCGTCCCACTGATGACAAACCGTTTCGTCCCACTGATGACAAACCGTTTCGTCCCACTGATGACAAACCGTTTCGTCCCACTGATGACAAACCGTTGCGTCCCGCTGCTGACAGACCGTTTTGTCCCGCTGTTGACGAACCGTTTCGTCCCACTGATGACAAACCGTTTTGTCCCACTGATGACAAACCGTTTTGTCCCGCTGATGACAAACCGTTTTGTCCCACTGATGACAGAACGTTTCGTCCCGCTATCGACAAAACGTTTAGTCCCACCGACGCCGGACCGATTTCGTCCCACTGATGACAGAACGTTTCGCACCGCTCATGGCATACCGTTTCGTCCCACCGACCGCAAAAGTATTTGTCCCACATAATTAGCCGATATCGTCCCACTGCAGAGAGAACGTCTTGTCCCACTGCTGAGAGACGGTTTTGTCCCACTACTGACATACCGTGTCGTCACACTGATGACAGATTGTTTCGCCATGCTGATTACAGAATTATTCACCCACTACCGATATAATTATTTTGACCCACTTCAGACCGAAGTTTTCTGTCTCGCATTATGAGACCTTATTTGTATACCGACATATCACGCCCCTGCCCCTTTGTAGATTTGGCTACCGAGAGCGAAGTGAAGCTCGCATCGTTCGACACTTTCCGCCGGACTTGGAAGGAAGACTTCCCGGATGTCACCACGCCGAAGGTGAAGCGATTCAGCCACTGTCCCATATGCGCGGCGGGCAAAGCACTCAGAGACCAAGCTCGCGAGATTTGCACAAAGGACATGACGCCAGAGGAACGTCAAGTGCACCGTCAACATCAGCAGCTGGTGAGGCGTCAGGTCAGAGCTGAGCAGAAGGTACACCTCGAGAGAGTGCGCCAGGAACGAAGGGATCTGAACAACGCCGTCTTCCAGTCGCGCCTTGGCCATGGCAACTTCTTCTTCTTCGAAATTGATAGCATGGACTCCGCGAAGACCCTGCTGCCTCACTGGGTTCGCATCCCCAAGACTGTGAAGCCCGACATGCTCCTCAAGTACCACCTCACCTGTGTGAAGTACGACGGATACCGCCCGGACGACATCTACTACTACACCAACACCATCCCCCACGATTCGTCCACGACGTGCACTCTGATATGGATCACGATCATGAAGGTGAGCTCGTTAGCCTCCCGATAGGTTCGCCGTGGTTGTCCGGTAGCCATGGACTGATGAAAGCTTGTCTTCGATGCAGGAAATTCAACACCGTGGTAGAAAGATTCCGTACATCAGAATCCAGATGGACAACACCGTCAGGGAGAACAAGAATAGGAACGTGGCGGCCCTCTGCAATTGGCTTGTGTCTATCGGCATCTGCGACGTCATTCATTTGGTCTTCTTGCCTGTCGGGCACACTCACGAACGGGTTGACCAGATCTTCAGCCGCATCAGTCTTGCGCTATCTCGCAGCTCCGCCTACACAATCGAGGCCTTTCTTGACTTGGTGGCGAAGGCATTCTCGCCCACTCCGGAGATTGCTGAGCTCTCATTCTCCCTCGACTTCTCTGAGTGGTTAAGGCCCCATTTCCAAGACCACATTCATGACATCAGTAAGCCGCACAAATTCGAGTTCACCCGTGACGACGCCGCCGCGTCTGGCGGCTCGTTGCGCACCGCCTTGTGGTCCAACACACCGCTTTCGGAGCCCGTGCAGATCTTGAAGAGCGCGCCAACTGGGACGCCCGAGATTCGTGCGGGCCGGCCCCTTTTGTACGCTCTCTGCGACAAAAAGAAGCCCGACGCGGTGAAGGTCCAGAGGTACTTGGATGATTTCAAGAAGGTCAGGTCGGACATCACGGACCTGGCGGTCCAGTGGCACTTCTCCCCAGTCGAGCGCGAGAGCTGGAAGAATCTGCTCGACGACTTGGATGAGATGCAAACTGCTCCTTCGGCAGCTTTCTCCGGGTTCTGGCCGCAACGGAAAGAGGAAGTTGACGACTTCTTGCGCGAGCACGGGCAGACCGCGCATGCTGAGGCACGTCACACGATGGCTATTAACGCAGACCTCAACAATGCCGAAGCCGCTCGCGTGGAAGCCGAGGTTCGTGCTCAAATGCTTCAAGATGACAGCGCCTTCCGGGGAGTTCACGCCGGCGCCAAGGAGAGGCTTCATGACAACACATCGCCCAGCGATGCAAAGGGCTCGAACCTCGTTGTCATCGACGTCTCCGATGTGAGTCCCATTGTTTGTCATTTTTGTCCTTTACGGGACAAAACAATTTGGTTCTTCTACCTTGCTTGTTATTTTGTCCCAGCTGGGACAAAAATGGCGTGGCGTCTCGCTCGGGACTAACATAGCTCGGGGTCTTGGTCATCGTTAGGTGCATGAGGAAGACAAGTGTCCTGAAACTCTTGGTGATTGGGAGTCGAGATTCGTCATCGGGCTTGTGAAGTCGCGCGAGACTACCGAAGACACGTTGACCGTGGCCGTATACGAGCCCTTCCATGCCGATGCAAAGGGCAAACCCCTTATGCCCCTATGGTTATACGCGCAGACAAAAGGAGGGAAGAAGCCAGTTGACACAAGCTGGGAGAAGTGCCTGACGCTTCCTTGGAAGCTTGTTGAAGCCGTCCCCCTATCGTACGCGAAGGCCATCCACGACGCGTCGGGAAGTCGAGAGGTGTTCAACGAGGACGGCACCATGGTCAGAAAGAAGTGGTACGGTAAAAGCGTCCAAGTCGTGAAGACATATGCGCAAACTGGGTGGCAAATCAGCTAGCCACGAAACAACTGCGTCCACGCCATGTCAACCACCCCAGCGCAACGCAAACCCGGCGGAGTCGTCAAGTTTAATGCAGCCACGAAGCAGGACTTGCTTGAGTTGGGGATGCTCAAAGAATAAACTATCAGCAACGTCTTGTGGCTAGCTAGCCGCTGGATGTAATAATCATAATAAATATTGATTTCATTGCCTCATCTTGTCCCATTTTGGACAAAATGCTCCAAAACCAACATTGGATATGCGTCGCGGCTGGCCTTCATGATGTTGAATGCTGCATTGCACCCAAGGTCTACAAACCCAAGCTACATCACCAGTGAGTCTTAAGTACTGATAGTAAACCCGGGAACTAGGGTATAGACAAACCCTACGGTGCAAAATGAATTCCACGGCGCAAAATAGGTTAAATTACTGTTGTACGAAGAAGGCCCGCGAGACCCACCACGCGCACATCTACCGCTCCCACTCGCCGGCAGTCGTGAAGCGGTGTAGCTCGGAGTAGAGGAATTTGAGTTGGGCTAGGCGTCCTGAAAGGAGACGTCTTGGTTGAATCTTGAGGGCGGCCGGCCATTGCGGCAAGGTACTAGTATGCCCTCCCGGATCCAGCTTAAGTATGCACTTGCGCGCTCGCGTCGATGTCTCGCCATCGCCGCCATCTCCGACGTGCGGTGTCGCATATAGTCGGAGCCGGGGCTTCAACCGTCGGCACGGCGCGCCACACGTCATTTGTTACCGTTGCCGTGGCCCTTATCGCCCTTGTCATTCTTGTTCTTGGTCTCCGCCTCACGGCGCTCCCGCTTCTCGTGCGCCGTCTTGCCCTTGATCTTCCGCGAGGCGGCGGTGCCAGAATCCTCCTCCCGCTCCGTTTTTCTTTAACTTTTGCCGCGCCCGGTGCCTTGGCTGCAGCGGCAAGGCCGACCTACCTCGCGGCGCTTAGCTTCGACAAAGGCAAGGAGGCCGTCGACGACGTTGGCGGAGCGCTCATGCTCAGCGCGGTCGAAGGCGCGGGAGTAAATGATGAGGCGCCCCTCGATTTGATCTTCGCCGGTGTGTGCCTTCTTGGCGTTGAAGCGGCGTAGGTAGGTGACCCGGGCCTCGTGCTCGTCGCTCACTGCCGCCAACGTGCGAAACGCGGTTTCAAGTAAGTCGAGGGCTTCCCTCTTCGTGCGGATGGTGGCGTTGGGCGCCCTCGTGGATGCCATAGCCGTTGTTGCCGCCGACTCCGCGCCCGTGTGGAAAAGGCCACAGTACCAAAATTATCGCTCGGTACTCGTCCCAAGATTCCGTCTTGTTCGCCTCCGTGAAGTAGAGGTCCGCCCAGTCGCGCCAAGCAGGCTTTAAGAGGTTGGGGCGTCATTGCACCCCCAGAGGTGGGAGGACGTCGTGGTAGGCGTAGGGTAGGTCGTCTACCCAATCAAGGGAGTCGATGAATTTGCCGTAGACATCGCCGTCGTCGCAGCTACTGTCCGGGCGTCGTCCACCGCCGGGTCGTTACCACCGCCCTCGTCCTCGTCGTCGTTGGTCGCGGTATTGGCACGCTGTTGGTTTATCTCCTATTGTATTTCTAGCGCCGGTTGGATAGGTTGTCGAATTGCAGTTACAACGCTTGCATAATCGTAAGCGTAGCCTCCGCTGTCGTTTGCTCCATCGGCTACCGCGTCTTGTTGGAGGATTTCTCTGTGTGTTTGTCGTTCGAGTAGCCGCCTGGGTTATTCTTACCACCCGCCATTCTAGCTGGGAGGTGTAGGGAGTGGGTGTGTCGGTCAATACCGTACACTCGCGAGTAGTTACACCTTGCACCCCTCCGAAGAGGCGATGTCGTCGCGCAAGCTGTCAAGCTGGCGCAAAGGCAGAAAGTGGCCCCGCTCGTTTTCGGATTAGGGCATAGAAATACCCTAAATAACCGAGATGTACACTGCATGCATGCGATCGATGTAACGCATTATTTGCATCTGGCAAGATGTAGCATTTCGACAATGCTAGATGTAAATGCGTATCTGTCCACCACACGCCATCGCAAACATTATGCGGCTACTAGGGGCGGCTAGCTCGCGGGAAGATGAGGATATATGCTCACAGGGCGGCAATCAGTTTGGTGACACGTGGCTTGAAGCCTGCGCACGGATTATTAAGACCGACCCATTCAATACTATATTTGACGCGTGTAGTAGAGAAGGAAATAAATCGCTACAATATACCCATATACCAGGTACCCGTACGCGTTTATTCATAGCGCCCGAGAAAAAAATCGAGCCTGACTACGATGATGAGGGGACCCCCACTACTGAACGAATACCGTGATGCGGGCCGCTTTTAAGCAGCGGCTTGTGTTGATCTTTCAGGAAGGATTACGTACTGCGCAACTTTTAGCGGCGGATTTATTGTGTTACTGCCTCATTATATTTTGTAATTCACAGTAAGGAGATATTCTCACGATGTATTGCGACCATACATACGATACACTCGCAGTGTGCTCCTTTCTTACATCAGTGCTCTAACAAGTGCGAATTAAAAGCAGAACTAATACAAAATGTGAAAGGTCGCCAGCAAAAGCGATATATAAGCATGTGACCAAGGGTCAAGCAGGAGGGAAGGGAGCCAAGAACAAAGGAAGAGCCAAGAAAACCAGGAAGTCACCAAGTTGCCAAGGAACCAAAGGGTCCAAGGAAAGACTCAAAGCCAAGGAACGACAAAAAAAACCAAAAAGGAAACAGAAAACCAATGAAAAGCACCCCCTAGGGGTGGGCCATCAGCCGCGGCGAGTGCGCTTGCAGCCGATGACGCGGGTCATATCAACACATGCTGACGAGCGACGCGACGCATGCGCAGGAGCACCTTCACGTGCCGCAACCCCGCCAAAAACGTTGTCTGCATGCGCCATGTTGATGAGCAAGGAGAAACGGCGGCACCACGCAGACACGAGCTCGCCGATTTTCTGGCCGATGTGCGTGTGGCTAGCTTTCGCGAGCTCCACCAAAAAGCCTCAGTGTGATGGGCCAGCGAGCCGAACTCGGAGACTGCGAAAGGTACAATGCGAAGCATGCCGGCGGCGTTACGGACACCCTCGTCATACTTTTGGATTTTGTGGCGCTCTGCGGCCCGCAATGCAGTCGCTGGATCCGAGCTTGATACGCCGAAGATAGGGGCAATGGTGGTATCGATAGCAACAAAGTTCTCGCGGATATCACCATACCCAAAAAGCCCAACATCGGCAGGCCGGCCGGCGTTGCCCTTCGGAAGAGAAACAAGCACCGTCAGACGGACTTGTGAGGATCTGGACACCCATGCCTAGGGCGGACTCAACGTCGTAGCAAATGTCGGAATGGCCATGTGCCGCCCACTCGCATGCGGCGTGATTGGAGTCGCCCCAAGAGCAACGTGCCACGTGATCAGCGTACGCGACCGCCCAAGCAAGCCGAAGGAGCGAACACCACGCCAACACCCTCAAAACGGGCCAGCATGCCTTGTACCGAGAAGGAGCAAAAAGCACAAGGGCAGGGCTCGCTCAAGGAGAGGATAGGAGCCGCCATAAGGCCGGGCGGTTTTGCCGCCGGCTCTCGCAGTGTGTCATCCATGGATCCTCCGCGCTTTTGATAGAGCGCGGCTATCAAAGGCCACCTCTTTGCAGTAAAGCGCAGAGTCCATGGATTCCCGGTGTGGGTCGGTTCGCGGGTGGCACGCATTACATACGATATGATATGATCGACAAACAATGTCACATCACAAACACCGGACATCATGTGATATGACACTGTTGGTTGGTTCGATGTGACCAACTAACCGTGTCATATCACCACTAGGCTCCCAGCATGTCTCGTAATTACAATGTAATGGCCCGTAATCATCGTGATTTTCCCACGGAATGGGGTTGTAATCGCCGTATCTACCGTGTACACAATCGCCACTTTTGTGCTAGGCTCGGTAGTCGCACTGGAGTGCCCGGCTGCCCGCGTTCCGTAATTCCTACCAGTAACATGTGCCATCCTCACAGTACATTGTACCCACATCGCGCCGAGCGCGGCAACCCGTAATCGTGTGGCACTTTCACCACATTGTACTTTAACGTGTCACAAGCTCCGTGGCGACGCAACGGCCAACGGCCTCAAACCGTCGGCTGAATTGTTGCAAGTCCCGCAGACACTTTACCAGTGCGGGCGGGCAGTTAACCATATGCATCGCAGCAGCGTGAGCGCCAGTGGCTACCTCCTACCCACCCCCACACGATGTGAGCCGCCGGCGCCGAGTAGTGGTGTGCCATGGGGCGTCGCAACTCCAAGCGCCGTATTTCTGAGGGGAAGGAGGGCTAAACGCATGCCCACGGCTAACTGTAGGGTACGTACCGGTATCGGCACATTATTTTTAGTAGCCCTCGCCGCGGCCCGCATCACTGTATGCTTACACGACGCGCCCGGATCAGTATCAATTGGCCATCACCACCCATCCCACGCCCGCCGCTCGTGGGGCGACCATACACGGTTCGGTCACTCAGGGTCCGGCACAACGTCTCGAGGATACTAAAGCTGCCGCCACGATGGTTTTCGCCATCATCCAGGCGGAGCACGGCCGAAGCTTGTCACGTGAGCGCGGGCGAGTCACATTGCGCACTCGACTTTCTGCTAAACCGCGACCCTCCTCCCCTCGAGGGGGCGTCCCGACGCCAAGGCAAGGAAGCTCATGGCGGCGTCGTCGACGGCACAACCTCCCGGGGTGGTGAAGACACTGACGGCCGCCGTTCTCCCTCCGGACGCGCCGCTGCCCCGCCCACCCCTAACTGAGAAGGTTGTGCTGGATGAACGCCGCCGACAAGAAGCAGTCGGACGCCGACAAGAAGCGGAAGAGGCCAGTGAAGAAGCGCCCAGGTAAGAAACTGACGGTCGCGGAGTCGGAGGCGGAGTCGGAGTCGGAGGCGGAGGCGGAGGCGGAGGCGGAGGCAGCGAGGTCGAGGCGGGTCCCCCGGGCACGCAAGAACAAGAACAAGCAGTAGCTTCCCCCCCCCCCCTCCCCTCCCCCCCCCCCCCCCCCCCCACCAGGCGGGGAGCGGCTGGCGGCGGGGGGGGGGGGGGGGGGGGGGAGCGGGCGTGGTCCCCCCCCCCCCCCCCCCCCTCCCCCCGGCCACATTCCCCGATGGCAGCTGTCGCGAATATTGTAATTCAATCATTCTTCGGCAAACCGCTGCCTGCCCCCCCCTCCCCTCCCCCCCCTCGCAAATATTTATGTAACGTGAGCACTTTTTGGCAAAACATGGCAGCCAAACCGCCCGTCTGATGACCTTTGATCGGACGGCGGGCAGGCCCCTAGCCGAATAGTACGGCTGCGATTTGCGCTCCCATGTACTAATAGTCGTAGTTATCCACATGACGACTCGTCATCGCGCCCGGGTTCGTGCTAGATACCCGGTACCGGCTTAATAAATATATCGCGTACTACCCGGTACTACACGGACAACCTCGCACCTTACACTTCAGTGCCATGTAACACGTCACACGTCATGTACGACTACCACAATGATTACAAAAAGGATTTATCGCCCGCCGGCAATAACGCCGGATGTACTCGCACGTAACTGGATGGACATGCCGCCACCAGCAGCAGCTTTCACGGATAATAGTGGTACCGGTACGGTAGTGCTTCGTCACCCGTGTCTCACATCTGAATCTCACAGTGCTCGATGTCAAAGTGATCCAAGAACCAGATCCGGCACCCGCCCTAGTCAAACTTCATAATCCGGCAGCATAGAACCATATGAAGTAGCTTGACAGTTGAATAACCGATGCGTCGATTATTCAGAAAATTTTAAAAGAACGGGTTCTATATCACTGGCCTACAGTTCCATGGGGTTCGAATGAGGCAATGGTCTACGGGCTATGCCATACCTACGACTGCAGTTGGCGCACGAGGTCAAGTGCTGGGGCGGCTTCGGCCGATGTCCCGGGGCGAACTTTACTTTACTTTTACAGTTCCATGAATTGCATTGCCAGCGCTTTGAAGTACCAGCAGCCAGCGTTTGCATTGCCAGCGCTTTGAAGTACCAGAGTTTTTTTTTCATTAATACCAGCAGCGAGTAGCGAGTACCAGTACCAGTACCAGCTGTGCTGATTTTCTAATTCTGGGGAACTGCCCGTTTTGTAATTCACCCCACTACCAGCAGTTCTAGGGAACTGCCTTTTTTGTAATTCACACCAGACCATCAGTACCAGCAGCGAGTAGCGAGTACCAGCTTTGAGAGCATCCCTTGTCCGCTCGGTAGAGCGGTCGTCTCGTACGCGAGAGACCCGGGTTCGATTCCTGGCAGATGTATTTCGGCAATATCGGCCCGGCGTGTCCCGGGTTTACCCGGTTGATGCATTAGCCCTTCGGGGTTCGTCGAATGATGCAATAATGGTCTATGGGCGATGCCAGACCTACGGCTGCAGTTGGCGCACGAGGTCAAGTGCTGGGGCGGCTTCGTTCGGCCGATGTCCCGGGGCGAACTTTACTTTACTTTTACCAGCTTTGAAGTAGTCGCTACCGGTACCAGAGTCTTTTGTTCAATTACCAGCAGCGAGGAGCGAGTACCAGTACCAGTACCTACCTCCCAGCCGTGAGATCGTAATCGGACGGCTGTGTAATAATGGACCGTGGGCGAGTGGGTGGATTATGGTACTTAGTAGTACATGCCAGTAGATAAGCGCTTTAGTCATGCACCTAGAGGCCCGATCCGCTGCACTATACGGGTACCCGTACGGCAATAAAGCTCACCGCCGAAAAATAGACGCATCGCTGGATCAAAGTTTCTGCCGGTCAGAATGTGTGTCGACCCCCTGTGTGACATGTGGTGTTTGCATATATGTTGCTGTGTGCAGATGCATCATGTTTGGTTCTTGCTTGGCGATGCGTGCGCTGCAGAGCGACTCAACGACCTAGCTACCCCATGTGCACGGCCGATGCACGGCCTGCGACACCCCCTTAAGTGTCCGGACCGCCCTGAGCGACGAGCGGGCGTGCTGAGCGGAGCTTGCCGACGTGATTCACCGGAAGCCGAGGGCGCCGAGGGCGTTGGGGGTGACGCGCTGGACGGTGCCCATGCTCTACTCCTTCCACCAAACCTTCGCAGAGAACTCCCGTTGGAAGCACTTCCCTACACGGAAGATCCGAGGTAATAGGCGCACTGCCTTCTGGACTGAGGATTTTTCAGCCGTAGAGGACATGTGCCAGTTCCAAAGGTGATAGGGGGGAGGTCAAGCGAACAGCTTGGTGGGATATGAAATGCTTCCCTGCGGGTATCCGTGTCATGCCAGCGAAGTTAATCATTGTCGAGCGGCGACTGGGTTGTGTGGGTGAGCATTCTGCGATGTGGGTTAGGCAGGAAGTTATCGTTATGTTCTAAACTAGTTTATGTGGTTTCTCTACTTGTACGAGATAGCCCTGGCGCGGCGCCCGTAGCGCGTGTGTGCGCGCGCACGATTGCGGGGGCCGGTCAGAGCCACCACCAACCTTCACGGCGGACCGACCGGTCACTCTCCTTTGCTGTGGCACGCTCCATCGAGCGCACCACAGCAAAGTCGCGGCAATTTTGCCGCGCAGGGTGCCGGTCTTCCGCCATCGTACCATGTACGGTGAGCGACGCCTTTCGGGCCCCCCCCAGGGAGAAATCCGTTAGGGTTTGTGTGGTTAATGTACGCGCGCCGCTTGCGACGTGCTAACTACTACCCGCGAACGAGCTGTTGATTACTCGCCCAACGCGAGGAGAGGACGAAGCTGCAGCGCTTCCCCATTCAGTGGAACAAGGTCCAAGACCTTCGACCAGTTTCGACCAGTAACCCCTGGCTGCCCTTTCCCGTGTGGGCATGGCTCGATCTGTACTCGCCCCTACCCTGCGTAGGTGTCGCGATGCGCTCCGATTGGGGCGTATGCCGGCGTATGCCCGTCGTCTAGTACATATTCGAGTACAAAGTGACAGTACACTGCCAGTGGCCAAGCCAGCGCCCAGTGGCACAAGGCTACTCCCACGCCGCGGCACTCCTACTGTGCCGTGCACCGTGGACCCTGACGCCGACGCGGAGAGGGCCAGCAGAGCGACAAGGCGCTCTGCTCGCCCCCCTCGCGACATCTATCGCGCCAATTCATGTACTCCCGACTCCCCCTTTATGAGACATCGCGTCCGTCGTAATCTCGGCAACTGGCAAGCCGCTGGCGCAAATCGCAGTGTTCTCAACTGGATATCCCGAGGTGTACGCGTTCCTTTCTTGGACGGGCTTGCCCCACCTTCTTTTCATCAGGGGGTGTCAATGGGGGATGCTACTCCTGATCAACTGGAGTTTATGGACGGTGAATTGGCTCGCTTCATGGCCGTTGGGGCCTGGGAGCGAGGCTACGGCGCAAAATGGGTGTCCCGGCTGTTCCTGGTTCCTAAGCCTGGAACACACAAATGGAGGCTCATCATAGACCTTCGCCCCCTGAACCGCTATTGCGAGACGCGCGATCTTTCGTTTGAGACGCTTTCGCATTTACGCAACCTGGCGCGCCCTGGGGACTACATGTTGCAGATGGACCTGCAGGACGGGTTTTACGCGGTTGGAATCGCCCCTGAGGACAGGGATTTTTTCAATGTCGATTACCGCGGCACTCTGTACCGACTGGCTGGCCTTGCCATGGGCTGGTCTCTTTCCCCCTATTACTTCTGCCAATTCACCAACGTCCTCACTAGGGCATTGCGTCGTAACCCGGCTGAAGCAGACTGCACACCTATTCCCCGGCGACGATTTGGCATGCGCATGTTGCCCTACATGGACGATTTCCTGTTTCTAGCTCGGACTCAGGCTGAGGCCATCTGGCAACGTGACTACATCGAACGCCACCTCTCGGGCTTTGGTCTGCTGCGCAACCCCAACAAGGGCGTGTGGGAGCCCACCCAGAAGCTCGTGCACCCGGGGTTAGAAATTGACACCTCGGGGTCACCTACTCTTCGTGCGCCCGCTGAGAAACTCGCCAGCATTGCTCGCGCGGCCAAACGCCTAATCCAACGCGCATAACGCGATCGGCGGTGGTTGCCAGCTCGCGAGTTGGCCGCTCTCGCGGGCAAATGCCAGTTTCTCTACTTGGCCATTGCCCCTACCCGTTTCTACCTTCGTGAGCTGCATGATGTGGTCAAGACGCGCGACTCTTGGCCCGGCCGCGTCAAGCTTACCCGCCAGCTCGAACGCGATCTGCAATGGTGGGTGGGTGTGCCCACCCAACACAACGGCCGTCCCATTAACCGCCCCGTCGAAACCGGATACCTACACGTCGACAGTTCGTCGTACGGCTGGGGTGCCGTTTTGAACGAGCACCATGAAGCTCGGGGTTTTTGGTACGACGATGACCGCAATGCGCACATTACCCGGAAAGAGCTCAAAGCCATCCGCTTGGCTATTGAGTCCTTCCTCCCCATGCTCCAAAACCGCCACATCCGCTTGCACGAGGATAACCAAGCAGTTGTCGGCGTCCTCACTAACCTCACCTCTCGCTCTCCACGCCTCATGGCTGAGCTACGCAAAACGTGGTACCTCATGGACACGCACGGCATCACCCTTTCCGTGCGCTACATCCGTTCTGCGGCGAATATATGGGCTGACCGCCTTAGTCGCGAGGTTGATTGCGACGACTGGCAGTTCAACCCTCGTCGATTCGCCTCGCTCACTGCTAAATGGGGCGCCTGCACCATCGACCGCTTCGCGACTTCTGAAAACGCCAGCCTGCCTTGCTACAACGCCCGCTGGCGTGACCCGCGGTGCGAGGCCGTCGACGCCCTGCGCCTCTCCGACGCTGCATGGCGTTGCAAACGTAACTGGTGTAACCCTCCGTGGAACCTCATCGGCGATCTAGTCTCCAAACTTGAGTCCAGCGGTGCCCCAGCCATCGTCATTGTTCCCTACTGGCCTGACAAAGCTTGGTACCAGCTCCTCTCGGAGATGTGCTCCGACATGCGCTCTTGGAAGCCGCGCCATGACCTCTTCATTCCTGGCCGTACCGGCGACCGCCTTCCTGTGGGCGCACCCCGCTGGCATGTCGTCGCCTTCAACATTCCCGCCCGTGAACCCCGCCCGTGGCCTGCTGCGCCCGGCATTTTCTAGTCGGCAAA
>VCJN01002912.1:0-76426 GCA_006384855.1 Tetraselmis striata | reverse complement strand
CGCCATCCGAGCGACGTGGATCAAGATGCGAGCCGGGAAAAGGGGTTAATAGTAGCATATGTCAATACATACCAGCAGGTTGCGTGTGAATGGCATGAAAATTGAATTGTATGTACATATATATACACATATGTATATATGAATATCTAGCCAGACGGTCATGTGAGATATACATGTGTATATGCCATACAGGATACCTTGGGAGAGTCTATGGAGCAATCCATGCGGCGTGGGCAGGGGGGGGGGGTTACCCAGAGCCCGTACATGAACCACATGCTGCCGTTGACGAAATTCGCCAGCACCATCGGGAAGTGCAACGCGGAGGAGGATTTGTGTGCGCACCACCTTCACGATCATGGACAGCGGCGCTCCGTAGTAGATCAGCAGGATGATGTTGCAGTTGAGGCCCCTGCGGAGCACCCCGCCGCGCGGTCATTCCCAGCACTGAGGTGCGGCTGCGTGCTAGTAATGATGACCTGGCAAGCCGAAGGCGAGGTTGGGGGGGGGGGGGGGGGGGGCATCCGAGGCGCACCACACAAACTCGATCGCGTCCATGCTGGCTCCCCCGAGCGCCAGCCCGCCCGCCACCGCAAACACCTCAAACAGGAGCACCAGCTGGAAAATCTCCATGTACGTCCGAACCTATTCCCGGTGCGCGCAAGCTCTCAGGATGGCACGGCTGGCCCTCCCCATGCGCCCCTCTGTCAGCTAGCTTGCAGTTTAGAGGACCCTGTGCGGTGAGGGTTGCGGCAGGGTCGCACTTCATCTGGAGCGAGCCGGATGGTGGACATCACAAAGAAGATGCCGAGCAGCATTCCAGGCAGGTTGCCAAAGTAGAGAAACCAGTCGTTGGTGAGCATGGCGTACACCAGCCAGCAGATGCAGTTGCAGAAGATGACGGGGTACGGCAGTGGGTTCAGCTCCTGTAGCGGGAGGGAGAGGAGGGGGTGAGATTGGTTACCAGCATGTAGACATAACTGCCAAGCACCTCGTAGTCCCCGTCATCTTTGGCTCACCCCAAGCGCCCGGCTCTTGCGCACACGCAGCACGGCAGCCAGAGGCGAGGAGAACATGGCGTTGGCCACCACGACTCCGATGACCGGCGCCACATAGTTCACTATGATGCCCCAGGCGGCGCTGGCGCCCTCCATCCCGGTGCCGGCCCGGCCGCACCTGATGTTGCGGTTGCCAGCACGCAGCACAGTGCAGCAAGCTGTCAGAGCGCTGCGTCCGGCCTCAAGACTATATCCCGCGCCGGCACTCCGATGCATCAATCCACGCTATATCCCAGATACATAGCAGTGTCATGGGCGTCCGTAAACTCCAGCAATCCCTCTGACAGTGCTTGAAATATCCGACAAGCTCGAGGCAGGTGAGCCTTCGTTGCGCAGTTATCATCCCTCATAAATGACGGGCCCAGACTGAAGCAAACTTGTCGTTCTCGGACTTCGGCAGGGAGCCGCCGACTCGCAGCCGGGCCGATATATATAGGGTCGCGGCGCTTTCGTCCGCCCGTGGGACGGTGGCCTGTCGTGCAACGAAGATTGCGATCACGAGAATAGCTAGCCGTTAGTGCCGCCGTCTTTGCGGAATGTAAGCCGTCGTCTCTGTGTGCGAACTCTGTGCCGGTTGGTAGGAGGAGCGATTGCTACCCGTTACATACATGCATACATACATCACTGGTAAGCGTAGGGCCAGCCAGCCATACAACACTAAAGCGTAGAGTAAGCGTAGGGCCAGCCAGCCGACCGACCGGCCGCCGCGCCTTGCGCCTGCCCGTCACCCGCCTGGCGTCTCGCGGACCGACCCTCCCCCCCCCCCCCCCCCCCCCCCCCCGCTCTCCCCCCCTTGCTTGCTGGGCGTCCTCGGAGACCTCTTCCCGCTGCGGCCGTTCTTCTTGGAGCTTCGCGCCTGCGACCGACCTGCGACCGACCGCGCCCGCCCCTGGCTTTCTGCGCGCGCCCGTTTTCTCCTGCGTGTCCCTGGTGCCCTGCCAGCCGCCCCTTTGGCCCGGCGACCCCCTCGCCAACCTTGCCGTGCTTGGTACGTGCACAGCGAGCCCCTTCTGCGCTCCTGGCGCCTGCCGGGCTGCTGGTGGCGCAGCATGTCCGGGCGCCAGTCCCTGTGGCCCGTAGCACATTCCGCCCGGCGCGCCGCGGGGCGGCCGCGCCCGTGCGGACCTGCACCCGTACCTGTGCCCGTACAACACGCCCCGCCTGGCGGCGCGTCATCATCATCGTCGCCGTTTTCAGTACCAGTACCTGTACTCCCCGAGTCACCCGCGGCACCGTCCGAGGCGCAGCTTCACAGCACCTATCTTCGCCCGTCGGTCCGCAGTTCACGGCGATGATTCCGCATGCGCGCCGCCCGCGCCATGGTCCAAGCCGCACCCCTCCGCCCCCCTTTCCCCAACCACACCCGCTCCCCTCCCCAACCCCGCAGCTACACCATCGCCGGCGCGCATCCCAGAGTCAACAAACGTTCAAAATAAATGTTAGGTGCGTCAAAAGTTTCATGGTTGCGGTGTTAAGCAATGTTGGCCTCAAAACCCTTGTTTTCAGGGGACCAGACACACGCCACAAAATAATCTAAGTGCCGACGTCTTGCCCCCGGGCTAGCATGGATGGGTCAACGTGATGATCACGGATACAACTTGGTACAGATGATGATCACGGAAATAACTTGGTACTGTATTGCCAAGTAACGTGGGGGGCCGCGCTGTGGTGTTAGTATGGCTAACTAAGTCTGTAATAGAAATGGTCTATCATCCTTTGAAACCATAACATTGCCATTGCTATTTTCATGTATGATCAAAGCTAGCATGCAGCAAAACATGGATGGTAATAAAGCAATGCAAGAGTAAAGTTCCATAACATAGCAAGCTCCGAAACCATCATGTTTGTCATGCAGCCGAAAGGCATGAAGTGAGGACATGAATAATATGCAGATGATTGCTCCGAAACCAATTGCGGTGACACATTGTTACACATTGCCGGCTCTCATCAATTGGAAAGTAGGCCGCCCAAGTGCCTACGCGCACACATGAGGCCGCTTGCGGCATGAAGCGGCTTAGTCACCCAGCGCATCATCATCAGCATCGCTGGAAGCATCATCATCGACATCATCATCACACTCCGAATCCGCCGCCTCGGAGGAGAGTGGCCACCCCTCCTCCTCCTCCTCCTTCCTCCTCCCTCCTCCTCGCGGTTTCCTCCTCATCATCATCATATTCATCCTCCTCGCTACCGTATTGTCCTTCACCAGTGCCTCCTCTCCTCCTCCTCATCCTCCTCCTCTCTCCTCCCCCTTCCTCCCTACTCCTCCTCATCATCCTCGCCAACGGGATTTGCGACATCCTCATTGGCCTCGGCTTGCTCGTTCTCCTCAGTGGCGTGGCCATCATCTTGGCATGCAGCAATACTCTGCCACATGTGCCAGCGAACAGAGTTTCTTGCGCAGAGGCTCTTCAGCCTCCTCCTCCTCCTCGCCATCCTCAGCATCACCGCCAGCTTTCCTCGGAAACGTTCCGAGTTTGCGATCCTCCAGCGCGTCGGCTTCATCTTTGCTCAGAGCCAACCACTCTCTGATCCTCGTCACGGCGCCTTCGTGCTGGGTGTCGTCTTCTCCACCAAGATTACGTAGGTCGGGGGTTTGAATGCGGCCTTGCGGCTAATAGCCAGGTCTTGCATTCTGACGATGGAAGCAAGCTGCGAAAAATCCATGCACAAAGTCACCGGACGGCCACACTATTTTTATGACAGAAAATATAAATTTTGGTTGTTCACTTTGGTTGTATTACTTGTAATATAGAATTGATGCCGGGCAACGGATCACTTACCGCTGTAGTGCCTGTGGCCGCAAGTCACATCCAAAATGACACTTCCCGGTTCCGTGGCAAAGTCCAGGATCCTCCGAATGAGCGCAATTGGTTTTTGCGCGCTGTTGGTGGGCTTGCTCACATCGGTCGACTCCAGCCGGAACATGTTGGATGGTATGCGGGCGCAATAGGGGTTGGTAGTGTACCGCTCGGGCTCAGTGGGATCCTTGAAGATGTCCAGTCGGTGGCCGGGTGGCCAACACATCAAGAAGATCTCACCGTCGGATGTGAAACGGTCACCGGCGCAGTTCCCGTGATTCTCACTCCAATAGAACAGCTTGAATTGACTGTCGCGCTCGGAGAGATGGCGGCCATGGCATGGGGAAGGCTGGTCCGTAAGGAACCAGATGAAACTTGCAATTTCTGAAGGCCATCGTTGCAGTGATCCACCAAGCTCAGTGTGTTCTTGAATTCCGAAAGTCCATCCAATCCCAGGGGCCCCAAGTTGAGCCTGTAGTTGCTGTCATGCAATGAAGAAGAGATACGGCTTCGCTATGGATAGCCACCAACTGCTTGATGTTGTCCCTGGTGATTGTCGAAATCGCCCTCTTGATTGATTGAATGTGCCTGTGAACAAAAAACAATTCTCTCCTTATTTTAGTGACCGGTTTGCGGTTGCCTGCATGACACCGCCAACCGTGGGAGGGGGGGGGGGCCTAACTTTGAAAATGAGATCACGCTGATGATGAATCAAATTCCATTGCTGGGCATCTTTTGTCAACGGCGCAGCCTGAGCGCGCTTGCTGAAATAGCCGCTCTTGACATTCTAATCCAATCGTGCCACTTCAGGAAGCAGTTTTTGGCCGGACCGGAGTGAGCTGGCGCTGTTTGCCTCGCAGCGCTGTACGTTGTTTGTAGCAAAGAAAGTCCTCATGGACGACTCCCATTGAAGAGGGTCCTTAGGCGGTGTCCTGCACAATGCGAGTGTGAGAAAGAGAATACCACTCTAATTAGCTAAAGAAATGATCAAATGCGAATTTCTATATCAAGCCCCACCGAAATTTGGGGAAAATCCGCACCACTTCTCTGCCGGAATGGGCTGTAGATACGCCTGGATTTGATCCTCCTTTGACCGGATTACGGCGTGGAGCAGGATAGCAAATCCTTGAGCATCGGATTTCTGAAGGTCCGAGGAAATTGCTTTGGTCCAGGTTCCGGTCGAGCGCACAAAGGTATCCCAATCCGCGTCTGGATTATACACGCACATTAAACGTCAGTTTGCGATAGACAAAGCGCCAATACAGCTACGAGGTACGGTTATTTCCTTGGCGCAACCTACCGAATTCATGGCCATAGTGGGTGAGGACGACCCCCCTGAGATACTCCACGTTCTTCAGGTGAGTAATGGCGGGAGTGCAAGTGCTGCCGTTTGGAAACACCGACAGATTGTCGCTGGGATTCATCAGCCGGTCGACCACCTGCCGAATCTAAGCACCACATGACAAGGTTTCTTCAGTAATGATTCATACCATGGTTGAGGCAGATGGGGATGTATGAATATGAGAATGGCACGACTTACCTCTGGATATCCCCACCGTGGATGTGAGGTAGCAGTAAGCTCCTTCAGACTTGCTCGGGGAAATGTGGCTTGAGGGATTGATGAGCTTCCTCCGAGTCTGGGGTGTAGCAATCGATGCCAACCTGCAATGCCAACTTCTTGGTGAAGTGCATGTAGCCCCTGTAAAGACACCTAGACTTGAAGATCTTGTTGCACTCCTTGATGATGAAGGCATCCTTTTTGTTAGCTGGCTTGGTGGCAGACTTATTTTTCAATCCTTCGAGCAGCTTGAGTATAGAGCCTTGCTCCGGCATTTCCAGACTTCCGCTTTGAAACGCGTCCATGAGCTCCTCGACTGCCTTCCAAATGTCATATTTCCTCATGACAGTAGCCTTGAAAAGGAGCAGCGTGAGATGGCGGACCCAATTGGACACCTGAGTAGAGAATGCCACACTGTTAGGATATACAAATGTATTTGTTGTCTTTTAACACATATTATCCAACGTGGCCCGATGTCCCCATCCACAGGATGGACGCATGCTTCCATCCACAGCATGGACGAATGTGTCCATCCACAGCGTGGACACAAGCGAATATGTTCTTCATATATGACACCGCGACTTGTGAGATGTTTCCTAATCTTCAGTATAAATCCATGTCAAACTTAAACTAAAACCTAAATAAATAATTACATAGTCGATAATATATCTCATGTTTTTCTGGATATAAATGTAATTTTAGAAGTTGTATGTACTGACTGACTCATATCTACATATGTTTGGGGAGGGGCACTCACGTTTTCTGGATTCTGCTTAAGAGCGAATCCGCAACTCTTCCATTGATAGCTGAACCTCGAGTACTTCCCTCCTCATAACCGGATCCGTGGACCAGATCGTCCTTGCTCTCGCTACTCCAGCGCTTGTAGGAGAATTCTTCTTCGTCACCCTCACCCTCGAGTCGCTTGTCATCAATCTCGCGCAGCATCTCGTATTCTTTGCGAAGAAGGCGGAAGTTGTCAAGCTGGGTGTTGACTGTGGTGTTGGCATTGGTGACATTTTTGGCGATTGCCGATGTATCTCGCAACCTGCTCATTCAATGCGCATAGAACGAGGCACTCCCACTTGGATAGCTCCTGCTTGATGGCTTCGATCTCGGTTCGGGAAATCACGAGCTTTGAAGCCGCCCTTCGGTGATTACCGACGATGACATAGAAGTTGAATTCCTGATTCATCCTTCCGATCCACTCCTGTCATGTGTAAATAAAAACTTTCTTAGGTAAAATTTTGTGAGTTGGCAAACGTTGGGAAAACTTTTGCTAGCAATCTTGATCGTGGATTTTCGGGTTTTACCAAGCACAATAGCCGGTTGTAATCATACCTTGGACCCGAAATCATCTGTTTTCAACATCAAGCCAACCTCCCATGGCTTCAAGGCCTTAGAACTAGTCTTGCTGGTCACCAGAACAATGAACTTGCCCTGGCTATGATCCTTGCCGTTGGCCTGTGCACATTGTCGATTCTTAGATTGAGAGCTCAACAACCAGTTTGCCGTAACTATAATTCCAGCTTAACTAAAAAGTTTTATTACGCAATTAGGGTGGCTTATTAACCTCGAACTCAGAAGCCAGGTCGTGGACATGAGGCATGTGGAGCTCACGTGCGGCGACATCGTCTGTTGGAGAAGAAAGGACTTCGATTGGTAGCTCGTAAGTGCCAGCCGACCCAGACCCACCCGGCACCTGAGTGGAGAACAAGAATCAGTTGCATGGAAATTACCCGTTAGCAGCACCACATGACATTCAACGAATAAGATAGTTGAAAATTTCTTGAGCGATGAATGGGCCGATCGCGCACCCTGGCGTTCAGTGTCACGAGGCTTAAAATCTTGACCCCGGAGCTCGGATCGACAAGATGTTGCGATCCATGCGTTGCAAACAAGCCAAGGTAACCATTCAGGAAGATGTTGAAGAGGTTTGTTTGGGCGTTCTTCCTCATGAAAGCGACTTTTTTCTTCGCGTGTATGTTCACAGCTTTTGAAGTCAGGACGTCCTGAATGGTGTCTCTTGCGTACCCGGGGTTGAAAAGCCACGCAGGGATGTAGCCCCAGATACTCGATAATAACGAAGCGGGGGGTTGGGTTCATGGATTTCGGAACCAGGCCAGAGATGGCGAAGACACCCTCCGTTGAATCACCGCTGTCCTTCTTGAATCTGAACAACAGACTATCTGTCCCGCTTATCTCGACTGATGCAACATCACCAAGCTTGATGGGGGAATAACATCGATATACTCCCCTTGCACTGGCAACAGTGCCGGCTTTGCCACATCTCTCCTCCTTGTCTGCGAAGATAGTCATAATTAGTAAAATGAAGAATAAAATGAAGACTATGTGCATAATATAATTATATCGTCAAAATTCACTTTTGTCTAACATAGACACTGGTAACCATGTACAGGATTCACGCATGCGTCCATCCACAGCATGGACGCATGCTTCCATCCACAGCAGGGACGCATGTGTCCATCCACATCATGGAAGCATTTGCCCATCCACAGCATGGACGCATGCTTCCATCCACAGCATGGACGCATGCTTCCATCCACAGTATGGACGCATGAGTCCATCCACAGCATGGACGCATGAGTCGTTCCATGGGATCGCAATATTCCGTTCAAGTAATTACTCGTACACATGTGTAACACAAAGAAACCTATATACGCGAAACATAAATATAGCAGCGGCTATAAATTGTGTTAATATAGTTGCACATTTCAATACGTGCAAAACGTGTATACATGCAATATGTGTGAAATGTACGGGACTCACTCATGAATCAATATTCGATTGTTGAAGGGCATATGAAAGCTGTGATAAGTTACCTTCATACAAGAACACTTGAATAGTGCCGCTGTCAATGTACTTCAAGCACCAGTCGTGGTTTGGCTTTGAAGGAGTCCAGTCCAGTGGGCGCCTGTACTTCAATAGAGCTGGAGCGGTTGATATCCTGAAACAATGCAAAAATTAGCTTAGGAGATGAAAGAACTTAAAATAAAAATGGAAGTTCAACATTTTTAATTAGCACGAAATGATGTGGCTTGAATGGTTACCGGAGCTCTTGTGTGTTTGTACCCTGCTTGGATGCGGTCATTGCCTTTGATGTAGCCTTTGCCGGCTGTTTTTTCGCCGCGTTCTTTGAGAGCCTATGACAACCAACAGCGCCGTTGTAACTGAATGAATCCATGATTGAATCCATGCGCGTAAATATTCATTCGAAGAAATAACTTCACTGACTGTTCAAACCTACCCGACTTGAGCCGCGGCTGATGCATCATGTGTCGCCTTCCCTTGCGACGACTCACCGAGTGCCCTGCAATTTAAACACAAAGCAGCACATAATTATTAGATGTGTGGCCTGTGTTATGTGCAAATTTTATGTTTGATGTCACCCTTCTACTTACGTTGCAGTTGATGGGGCGGCGGCCGGCGCTGCCTTCGAGCCGCCTGCGGCAGCCTCTTTTGGAGTTTTTGGCACGGCAGAAGACCTGGAAAATGCATCCGTGTATAAGTGTCAGAAGGATAACTCATTGCCGCTGCCGCGTGCTTTGATTGACACCGACTCGGACAATAAAATGACTATGAAGCATTCCTTAACGGCATATAGGGACTTACCCCACGGGAGCCCGGGCAGATGACTTGTTCGCAGCCTTCTCCTCTGCCGTCTTCGGCTCTTCGGCCGGCAACTTTGAGGCTTGCTTTGCGGCTTTAGACTTCTTGGGGGACTTTGAAGGCCTACATGACACAGAGCAGCATTTTAGCCACATAGTGATTTACTGTATATGAGCCGGTGGTGTAAATTATCAAGGTGATATCAATGAACCCGAGCATGTAGTCCTCCCGAATGGAGCAAACAATCATACCCGGCCGCGGCATGAGTTGGAGTTGCCTTTTCGGCCTTCTCCGCGGGCTTCTCGGCAACCCTATCATAAGCGCATAGCATTGTATTAGAGGGCCAGGCAGTCGTGTGATCAATAAAAAACTACTTTGCTATTAAAAGACAAGTGATAATTAGAAGTAGAACAGAGTTAGTAATGGACTGGTCATGGTCGACGGCCGGTACTTACGGTGGCGGCGAATCTCCTGCGATGAACCAAGGCTGCCAAAAATGAAGCAGCTCGGCATGTGTAGGCTTCTCTGGAACAACCTCGCACGGCTTTGACACCTCCCTGAGTGTCATGCGGAAATAAAAGTACGATCTCATCTTTGAAACGATGAAAGCAATTACGCGACGGCGTATAAACCAAACGATTGTTAAGTTAGTCGGAGAGTGTCTCCTACATACCTCTGCCAAGCGAAACATGCCGCTTGGTACCTTGCGACGGCGATGATTTGGTCACTTTGTCGCCACACGGAGTTGATAACATCGTAAGGTGCCCCGGTGTCATTGAACTTCGTCATCGCACCACCCGATATTATTTCGATGAGCTCTTTGATATGGACACCGACCGTTGGCGTGCCGTATATCGGTCGCATGTGTTCCCCAGTAGAGTAGGTGAGAAGAAGACACTCGCCGATTTTCCTGTAGAGGCACCAACATCATGACTCAGTTTCTACTATTCGGTATAAAAGCATAGGTCGGAAGGCACGCGAAAATGTAAAATCAATGGGCAAATAATGGGCATGCACTTACGGATCACAATCATCGCGACATGCGGGGCCCTCAACACCGCTTGCCTCCTTGCGGCACTTGCGGAGGAGAGTAGTGGCTTGAGGTTTTGACAAGCAGCCATCCTCGACTGCCGCGTCAAGGTTCTCCCATTTGCCGTTTGTTATGTGACGCACGGCCCGTTTGACATTGTCGTGCAACAAGTGCGTCCCCATGAAGACGCCCGCGTGAGCGCATGGAAATTCTTGCTCGATAAAGGGCGGGCCCGGGTCGCAGTATGCCTGGTTCCTATAGGAAATATATGACATGGTTATCACACCTCAGTTATCACACCTAAGGGATATCGTGTCCCCGAATTGAAGGTGCATGCTGGCGGTACTTGGGGAGCACTTACCAAGGAATCTCACGGTGATGCGTTCCATACCGAACCGCCGGATTGTCTTTCCTACCCATTTTGAGGTGGGCATCGAAGTACGCTTCCCGGCCCTCCCTTTTATATAGCCTTTTGAACCGGGTTAGGAGCTTCATCCACCTGCAAACACAAATTTATCCCAATTATTTAGTAAGATTACGCCGGGAAAGGCACTTGGGCGAATGAATCCTGCTTAGATCGTAAGTAAGGAGGCACTCGAGAAAATCACTTACTCTTCAAGTTTGACGGTGTGTTCAACCTCAGGCGTACTGACTGTGGGTGAAGTTGCCTCTGCCATAGTCAGTTCAGTTGCCATTGGTGGCTCGGGTAGCTGTGTGTCGTGCTCGTCCTCATCCTCGGCTGTGTCAGCCCTCGCGGATCCCGGAATGGATTCCCTGCCGAATGGGTATGTAGCCTTAGTTCCCAAATCGAAAGCAGCATGGGAAATCAACAACCCGGCAATGGTTAATATAAGAAAACAATGAGCGATTTCAACTTACATTGGCTTGGTCTTGCGCCGCTTATTGGTCCAGTCATAAGGAAGGTTATCGATGACATCTCTTCCCGCTTTACGCTTTGCGGCTCTCTCTTCGGCCGACAAGTTTTTATCTCCCGGATCTCCTCGGGTAGGCCGTGAACGTCATGTGCCCTCCGCGGCCAACATTTTGGGGGAGAGATTTTCCCCTTTGCCCCCTTTCGATCTCGAGGCAGCCGCTCGGAGCGCCTCCAGGTCTGTGCTATCTGGAGACACGATGGGCTGGTCCAGAGCATAGTACAGGACATAAGCATTTGACAAAATAGTAACAACAAAGCATGTAGCACTGTTTCTAAAATTACAATATTGCTTCCATGCTGTGACTGACCGCTTGGTCCACACGAAACATAATGGGATATCGTGCCTCAGATACACCACACCAGAATATGCTCCCGAAAAGTTTCATAATCGATCGCCAGATAAGGGCGTTTTGACTGGACAATTCGCCGACATGTAAATTTATCCAGAATTGTGCTTATTTCTACAGTATTTGAACATAAAATCGGTTCAATAGTCCCATAATTCAGTAATTGCAAAATCAGGTAAATATACACTTTCTTTCATTCACTCAAACAAAAGAGCTGAGGTAATACATAGCTTTAGGTAGGTTTCCTTTGGAAGTATATCGATCCACAGCAAGGAAGCATGTGTCCATCCACAGCATGTACGCATGCTTCCATCCACAGCATGGACGCATGCTTCCATCCACAGCATGGAAGCATGTGTCCATCCACAGCATGGAAGCTTGTGTCCATCCACAGCATGGACGCAAGTGTCCATCCACAGCATGGACACATGTGTCTAGCTAAAGCATGGAAGAAAGCTTCTATACACAGGATTGATAAATGTATCCATGCTCAGCATGGACACATGTATCCATCCACAGCATGGACACATGTATCCATGCTCAGCATGGACACATGCTTCCATCCTCAGCATGGACACATGCTTCCATCCACAGCATGGACGCATGCTTCCATCCTCAGCATGGACACTTGCTTCCATCCACAGCATGGACACTTGCTCCCATCCACAGGATGGCGCAGTTAAACATACTACTGTAAAACCGCTTTCGTCTAGGACCACTGAGTTACGAGATATAATAAAAGTCCATTTATAATATGAAACCCGGCAACCTACAGTAATCAAGGGCACATGAAAAATATATGTAGAAAGACACGATGGACGAGGCCTCTCTCACCTGTCGCGTTTCAGTTTCAGGTGGTTCCGCACTCCCGCTTTCACCAGGGTCGGTCTGCGGTTGCCCGGGGAAAGCTATCCTTGGCGAATTCCAGATCGCCGATATACATGCACTCATAAGGCCGAGCGGCCGAGTGGCCGCCCCCTGCAGGCGCGCAGCAGCGCCATCGGCACATATCAGTCAGTACAGATAAACGCGGAGACATATAGACCCCGACGTTGAGTGAGTGGGCTAGCGGCGCATGACTCGACACTCAGAAACAGAGGTGGGCGGGGCGAAGTGCGAAGTTGTGGGTCCATGGGCGTTACCTGGCGGTTGACCGGTAGGGGCGTGGGGCAGATGGGGTGACCTGATCTAGCGCTTTACCTGCTCGGTCGCGAACCATACCGCATCCAACCACAGGTTAGTTTCAGGCAAAGGAAATGGCAAGGCTCGGTATCATGAAAGCGGCGGACCTGTCTGGGCGGGCTCGCAAGGAAGTGGATGGAGGTGTTGCGGTTGTGGAGAAGTGAGTTATGAGCTCTCGTCAACAGCCCTTGGTCAGCAGTTGGGTCCCGATGGCGGCGGCGGCGGCGCCGCCGCCACAGGGGTACAGCACAAAGTACTGGCAGCGCGCATATATGACGATAAATATTACACCGAATAATACCGTTCGAAGGTTTACGGAATGTACTGTATATCATCAATTTCTATTGTTTTTCAATAGTACTGGTTAGTGAAATAAATCCATACTGTACGATGTACTGCGATAATCGGTATGTGAAACGCGTTGACCGGGTGCTCGCAACCACAGATATACAGGGCTACCTTTGACCGACGAGTCAACATGCAATCTGAAATACTACGCAAGGTTTGACTGAGGGCGATCGTGGGGCGGTCCACCATCAAAGTTCTTCTCATTTCACACTCTCTCGCCAACGCTCATCCCCAACCCCCGTCCTATCCGATGGCGCTCACTTCATCTTCCAAGCCGATTCACGGCACTTGTGTCGTGCCAAATAAACCTCGCAACTCCGGTAAGCTTGGCCAAGCCGAGTATCGCTTTATTAAACGCGATCGCCCCATTGGTGAAGGAAAGACCACCGGTTTGAGCTTTCGTCACGATACCCAAGAGGGCATCCTCTCGTGCGCGTTTGTTGTTGACTCGCGCGGCCGCAAGGCCGTTCACCCGTGTTGCAAAGGCAGCAAGTGCCTCTTTCGACTCATTGGCTCGCCCTTTGACCCATCGGCACCTACTGCGGTAGAAGCCCGTTGCCGCGACGAATTCCTATATGACGTTCGCGAGACCCGAAAGGAGGTGCATGCGGAGGGCCAAAATCGCTCACGCGATATCCTCACTTCCCGACTGAAGCTCGCGTTCCAACCGGAGGAGTCTTCGCCATCCTTCGCTGAATGTTATTCCTACATCGAGACCCGCGACGACTCGGAGTCGAAGCAGCAATGGTGGTGGAAGAGGCCCAACGGAACCTTCATCCGGGTGAGTGCCTTTCCAGTACTTTAGCCTTCGATTACTTCAGTCGAGTGTATTCCAACTGTGTATCGACGCAAGTGTCCTTTCTAACAATCGACTAGCCAGGACTCCAAATACCGATCATGAGTAATTATAACGTTTTGTCTTGGTATGTCTAATGCTGCACTAAATTCCTTTGCTGCTTTCAAGCATTCCTAATACTGCCTAGCTCGAATGTATTTGTGTCCATCCTGTGGCGCGCATGTGTCACGCTAGAAACCGACGATTGTTAACATGTCGAGCTTAAGTAGTAATACCGTTTTCCTTTGTTCGCACATGTCCTGCTGCATTGAATTCATTGCTTGATTTCAAGCAAGGCCATTATTCTATGTAGCTGTAATATGTTTGCGTCCATCCTGTGGATGGACGCATGGCGCTGGGACAAATAAATGAGTACATCAATTAGTTTATTCGAGTTGAGGTAATGAGCTACTATCGCATCGAACACATATGGATTTGGTTTTCGTTTTCCCTCGAGAGTCGCCATGCGTCCATGCTGTGGATGGACGCAAGGTGCGTCCATGCTGTGGATGGACGCAAGGTGCGTCCATGCTGTGGATGGACGCAAGGTGCGTCCATGCTGTGGATGGACGCAAGGCGTGTCCGTCCTGGGGAGGGACCCGTGCTGACTCGAGGGGATTGTGTCGGACACCACATCACACGACCTACGCAATAATCTCAAAATGTTTTCTTTCACGTGTCCTATTTTGCAGACCTGCCGCGAGGCGTGGAAGTTCATCCACCACGTTCCCGAGCGTAGGCTCTCAGAGATTCAGCGCGATGTTCTCGATGATGCGATTTCATTAAAGCGGGCCAAGGCTCCCAAGGTTTCTCCCCCACGCAGCCATGCAAGAGCATGGCTTCACCTCTACTTGTCCGACGCTAGCGGCAGGCTTGAGCATATTCCCAACCCCTCTGGCGGACAAGCGCAAAGCCATCTACCATGTTGGATGAGGAAGTCTCGGGTCTTCAAGTTGTATGTGGCCGACTGCAATGATCAGAACAGTGAGTGCTCGGTTCTATCTTTCCCTCCCTGCCTCTCCCGGCCCAATGGGCCTGCAACTCGTAGTACATGGTCTTTTGGCAACGTACTAACAAGATTCCCAAATTGATTTAGGGAAGCCCGCATCTATTTCCTCCTTCCGCCGAGCGTGGTTGCAGTTCTTTCCGCATGTGAAGGTACCGAAGACCAAGCGCTTCACCAAATGCAGCGTGTGTGCCAGTTCCGCCAAGATTTTGCGGTGCGGCCACAAACCCACCGTGAGTCGTAATGGATACTAAATGTGTTGCATGAGCAAACGCCCGGTCGTTCTAGCGAGAAAATACTGCGATTTTGAATGCGGTACTAACTAACCTATCAATGGCATTGTTGCCGCAAACGTTATTATAGGTACAACAAGGACCCTGTCGATAGAGCTGTCGCTCAGCGCGTTCAAGAGCAACATCTGGAGAGGGTATTGCACGAGAGGCATTTCTTGGAAGTGGCCTTGCAGTACTCCTGCCAAAACAGGGACCTCTTTGTTTGCGAGATCGATGGCATGGATCAAGACAAGACCCGTCTTTCTCATCTTGTGCAGAGGTGGAGAAGAAGAACCTCCTGCAATGTCACTTGACATGCGTCAAGTACAACGGGAGCCAGCCGGACGACGTGTACTACTTTTTCGACTGCTTCCCTTACGACAGTAGCAACACCATCACCGTCATGTACAAGACTATCAAGAAGGAGATCGAGAGGCGTGGCGAGGCATTGGACACTGTGTGGTTCCAGCTCGACAACACTTGCCGGGAGAACAAGAACAAGTACGTCATGTGCTTTTGCCAATGGCTCGTGCACATGGGTTTTTGCAAGGAAGTCAGTCTCTCTTTCCTTCCAGTAGGGTAAGTTAAACCCCCCCCCCCCCTCCCCCTCCACCCCCCCCCCCCCCCCCCCCCCAAAAATCCGCACCATCCACTGACTTACATTATTTATGTTAACGGCTCCACCAGTCGCCAAGTAACTGTTGGGGCCTTACTGACTTTTTACTATATTGTACACCTTCCAGGCACACCCACGAGCGCGTGGACCAAGTCTTCTCGAAATTCTCCGTGTGGCTTGACGACCACGCCGCATTCACCAAGGCTCAGCTTTTGCACGAGCTTCGCCCGGCCTTCACACCGACATGCAACTTCATGGAGCTCGAGGGAGTCCTCGACATCAAGACTTGGCTTGGCAATTGTCTTCCACGACAAGGCCAGGTGCTTAACACAGTGACTTCTAACCTGTTCGTCATCAGGCAATCGGAGGCTGTGGTCGGTGGTGTACGCAGCGCCCTATATTGCAGTCGTTGGTCCGATACCGCAGAGCATGGGCCAGAGTTCATCCTTCGCGGAGTCCCCGACGGCACCCCTTCGTACCTTGCTTCTCGCCCTCTCTACCACTCCAAGGCTGACCCGGGCAAGGCTTTTGCTGATATGGAGAAGGAGATTTGGAAGGCTGCGGATAGGTTGCACTTCTCCGCGGATGAGAGGCGAGAATGGGAGGAGGAATTCGCTTCGCTCCGAGAATTGGAGACGAGGGGTCGAACTCCCGTCCTGGCGTTTTGGCCCGAGTCTACCACGGAGCTGGACACTTGGCTAGGCGCCTTGCTACCTGTCGGAGATCTTGACGCCGATGATCCCATGTGCACGTATGCGTTCCCAGCCTAGGCTTGACCAAACATGCCAAGACATGGCGCGCAGGTACGCCGACCTTCAGGAGGAGCTTCGGGTATTGACGTACAACCCCATCACCATCAACACCTCCACTCAACGCCGGAAGCGCCGACGGGGGGCGCAAGCGGCTACAACAGCGGTTGAGCACTCGAACGAGGCCGATTGCGAGGCCGACCGTCAGGAGGGGGGTCAGGCCGTCGCGATCCCGTTGGAGAATGAGGACACTACCCGTCGCGAGTTTGACGCCCGTCCCGGCAATTTGGTCGTCATGGACAACACCGCCGACAAGCCCGACGCGTACCGCGAGGAGGGTCTTCTCGGCGATTGGGAGAACAAGTACCTTGTGGCCTACGTAAGGTACCGATATGACGTCCAGGATTTGGATGGCTTGCCCGAGGACCACACCGAAGTTGACGAGTTGGACGTCACCATGTGCGAGCCTTGGTTGTCGACGCCGCATGGGAAGCCCGACATCCCGCTCACCTTTGCCATCGCGGCGGCCCGACAGAGTCGCGACCCAGAACCGGACTCATCTTGGGAGGCTGCGAAGAAGATGAAATGGTTGCCTATCACCACTATGCCTCTATCGCTCTTCAGCCTGCGTTTCCCTAACGTTCGCCGGACCGCCCGCCAGTGCCAGCACGACTTCCGTGGCACCAAGCTAACTGCCGTGACAAGCATGAAGGGCGTCTCGGAGATCAAGGACTCCAGACACTAGAACCTTGTTGTGCGCCGGCCCTTGGCAAAGCTTCGCTACACCATGCAATTGCAGGAAGAGGCGAATAGGGAGTGCGGTGCTTCGTTGCCCCTCGACGGCATTAGGCACATGGAGATCACTTACGAGCTTGCAAGACTCCGTGCCGCGCTCAACGTCCACAAACTCGATGTCGACAACAAACGCAGGTGGTTCAACGACCACCGCTTCAATGCAGACGAGAAGAAGTGCGTTCTGGACATGTTCACAATATAATGATAGACAGTGGTGTTGTACGTACGTATCTGTAGGGGCCTTTGTGGGGGGCGGGGGGGGGGGGGGGGATGCGAGTGCTGGCTACTCGTGCCCATTAGACAATGCGATTTGAGCACTGTAACAATTGGACACTTAAAGTATTTGCCCTCGCACGCTTGCCCCACGATCATACGACGTCAAACGCAATGAATTGATGGGGTGGCGCGCGTCCTGACTTAGGTTTTCCCTCGCATCCGCTCTGCGCATGCCCAATTTTGCACGTTTTGCGCGGGCAAACAATGAAAATGAGTGCAACCAAGGGGAATTTGTGCATTTGTGCCTCCAAAACATGCGTTTTGAGAATTTCGTGCAAAATGGCTCAAAAAAAGGCAACTTTCACAAGTGAATAACATAACATTTATTGTGAATGAATGTTCTACGTAAAGAAACTATATCTGTGTTCCCTACTATGGTTAGAAGTCATGCCTTAACAGCAACTCAGTCTTAGCGGCGGAGAGCAGCAGGCTAGCACGTTGTAATCGATTTCGATTTCGATTTCCAGGTGAGGGGTGGGGTGGCACCGTCGCCGGGGAGCGCCCATAATCGGTCGGGGTGCTTGGCGGAGGGGGAAGCCCGGAATGCCGCGTCGCGGTAGGTGACGACAAAGCGGCGCATGAAGGTTGTACAAGCGGGCATGGCGGTAGTATGGATTGGAAGTAGGGGCCTGAATCCATGTCGACGCCGGCGATGACCCGCCTTTATCGGTTGACGAAATATAAAATTGAAATTGAAATTGATTACATTGTGCTAGCATGCTGCTCTCCACCGCCTAGACGACTGAGTTATCCTTAGGACATAGCTGCTATCTCTTACCATAGTAGGGAACACATAGTGTAACTACAGCTCAAGCTACCGGCCATCCTCTTTCGTTTCCAGACCCCGCCTCCTTCCATCACGTGATCAATAGTTGTGTTATTCTCTGGATAACTACGGGCGGTCGTTAGTGTACGAGCGACTACCGCTAATTGTCAGTACATGGATTTCAAATACAGTACTACTCGCCCCGCCCTCGAAAAGGTTTCCATGTACATCGGCAATGCACCGGCACTGCGCAATCTTCGGTTGTCGTGCTGCGTCTTGGCTCCACATGCCGCCATCGCTGAAAATATCCCGCTGGTCGCGGCGCTGATCGCCCCACCGCGCCGGTTGTGGCGGTCAGCTGGCCTCGGCCACGGTCCGCCGATGCTACCTCCATCTCGCCCGCCTGAGCTCTTGCGGAGGATCCCCAAGGGGGACTGGAGGGGAAAAGGCGGGCATCAACCTCCCTCCCCGTCCGCGTGTCGTCGCTCCGTGGTCGGCAGGCATAGCCTGCTCGCCCGCGCGCCGCTTGTCTCCGAAGCGCGCCTCGCCGTTGTAGCCGCCCTTCCACGGTCAGGCCGAGCAGGCCGCAAGCTCACTCCTCCCGCTGCATGGCTGTGACTCCCTCAGGGCACTCCGGCTCCTGTCTCTTGGCCCCTGAGTCGATGCCATGCCCGGTCTCTCCGCCCCCGAACGCCCGCCCCGCCTTTAAGTGCCGGTCTCTCCGCCCCCGGGTTGCACGGAGCCGGCGACGATGGTACCGCCGGCGATCCGCGATCCAAGCGAGGTAGCGGACGCACGTTGCCTCGGTGCAGCCCGGATGTGACATTCCTTCCGCGTCGATGCATAACCCGGCGAAGAGGTGAATCTCGCCCTTGCAGTTGGAGTAGGTGCTAGCCGTGAGCGATGTAGTCATGAAGTCGAGGACCCCAATGATCGTCCGTGCCGTACAGAGCGATCGATGCTGCCTCGCATGAGCTCGCTCGAGGGGCCTTCGCCTCGGCGTTGGCGATGAATAAGTACGGAGGCGGTTTCGTGGAGCGACGGACGTTCCTAAACGCGCCGTTTGCTGCCGCGGGTTCCTCGCCTCGCCCAGTATGGCCAACCAGCTGCCCGCAGCGTACGACGGCGTCCCTACGGAGTTCACATGTTACCTCACCCGGCGTTTGATCGCGAGGGGGTGCATCCATCTTGAGCCGGGGTGGGTTCCAACCCGCAGGACCGACACCAACCTGTATGCCTCTCTCGACAAGGAACATACATGGCCGGGCATCCTCGCCGTTGGGGCAGAGGGTCTCTGGGGCTACAAGTTCTTCCTCATACACGCGCCGGACCATACCTTGGCTTCTGATTTTGACTTGTTTAGCGAAGTCGACGGGACATGCCTCGCTGCGGCACGGGCGCAGCTGTACCGCGCCCTGGAGGTGTGCATCGAGAAGGACCCACAAGGGAACCCAAAGCTGCGGGAGGCCTCCGTCGACCAGTTCAAGCTGCTCACGGCAATGGTGCTCGCGGCTACAACACTGCTGTCCCGCTCCATGCACTTGATTCATCCCCATGACACGCCGGCAAATGTGAGCAGACTGATGGAGGCTGCCAAGAATGGGGAAGCCGACGTGGCGGGT
Source organism: Tetraselmis striata (assembly GCA_006384855.1). NCBI lineage: Eukaryota > Viridiplantae > Chlorophyta > Chlorodendrophyceae > Chlorodendrales > Chlorodendraceae > Tetraselmis > Tetraselmis striata. The sequence goes on along the minus strand of VCJN01002912.1, from coordinate 56,607 downwards.
GGCATCGTCCCCGATTACCCACACCCAGCAAGTGCAGCTGCAGCACTCAGGGCAGGCTTCCTGCCGTACACCAACATTTTGTGGGGCACGGACGAGGTCACCGGGCCGGCGGCCGCCGTAATGACTCCCATCATGCAATCGGCGGATAGATACCGGCAGCCAGGATTATGTTCTATGCTGGTCAACTCACGAAAATTTGCAGTGAAACCAGCTCATGAGATGCTCCACTCCCCTTGGGAGAGTAGACTGCGGACAGATGAGGCATAGTTGGGCCATCAGCCGCCAAAGTGCTTAAAGATGCAGGTGAGGCATAGTTGACTGTAGCCGGTAAAGTAGCGAGTAGCAGCACGCATTAGTGTTGTAATTTAAACATTGTGTAACAGTCTGGCAAGCCTTACCCCTACGACTGCCCCAACTGTGTCACTTCCCTTTGCAATCCCTCGTACCCAGCAGACTGCTAGCAGGGGCCGTTTAAAACCGCCGTCGATTCAGATTGCCAAGGAGGGTAGATTTATTTGGGCGGTGGGTGCGCATGACATCAACGGCGCCGGGGCGCTGCGCGGAATTGCTGGGCAGCAGAACTTTGATCGACTACATTTATCAGCTATACGGAAATTCAGCTAGTTGCGCAGGGTCATTGTGTTATATGTGCACCACACATACTGCCCCACATCATGTGAGGACATGCCAAACCGGGATAAGTGTTGTTTTGTCAAATTGAAACTGAAATTGATTACAAATGCTAGTCTGCTGCGTCCACTAGCCCAGACTGAGTTATTCTTAGGACCTTCTATCTCTGACCATGGTAGGGAACACTAGGTGTAATTACAGAACAAGCTAACGGCCTTCCTCTTGTGTGCCCAAGCCCCTCCTCTTTCCTGCGGGCTGAAGCTAGGACAGCAGCGCCCCCCTGCTGTCCCTACCTAAGTTAAGCCTATCCCATTAAGAGCTCAGCAGGCAAGCTTAGGCAGCCGAAGCGTCCCGCCTGCAGCTACCAAGGTGTGATGGGGGAAGGGGGCCGACCGGAATAGCTATGTGGAGCTCAGTATTAATCCACCGCTGAGCCGGCAAGTATGATTGGTGGGGGCTGCGGTGCCCTCCGACATGTAATTGGGTAGGTGTTGTCTGTGGTGGCTGTGGGAATCGGCGGTTTGTGTACTGTGTGTGTGGTGAGTTTCCGGGTGTGTGGTGGTGTATAAGCTGCACCGGGCACATGGTTAGTGGTCAGTGGGCGGTGGTCTTGAGTCAGCTGGCTTGGTTGTTGTTGCAGTGGCTCGCTCAGCATCTTAATGGTGCGAGCTGCTGGACGGGTGGGCTGCATCATCGTTTGTTATCCACTCGCTGTCTCAGCTGCGGGTGCCAGAGAGGCGTGGCTTGCTCCTGCTGCGGTTGCGGGTGGCGCCGTCCGAGCGGCTGCGGCCCCTGGGCTGCTTCTTCTTGAGCTTAGCTGTTGTGGCTGCCCTGCCTTTGCCTGCTGAGGTGGGCTGGCTGGGGTGACGTTCCAGCTGGATGGAGATGCGTTGTGGTTTGCTCAGTTGGTGGGACTCCGCTGTGAGGCTGGCCAGGTTGGCGGCTATTGCGGGTTTGCTGGCAGGAGAGGACTCGGCGAGCATCTCTGTGACTGCGGTGGTGAGGTGGTGTAGTTCTGCCAGTCTCTCTGTGGTACCATTGGGTGTGCCCTCCCGGAATGTGCGGTGCACTGTTGAGCGCTGGGGGGAATCGAGGGATATGTCAGCCGGACCTGGTGTCTCTGCTGCCTCGCCCTGGGTGGTGTCCACGTCCATGGCGCTGTCGTTCTCCTCGTAGTTGAGTTCCAGTTCCTCCTCGTCGTCCGCCTGTGCTACCGACACGACATTTGCCGCTGGGGCTGTGGTTGTAGGTGCGAGGGCTGGGTGGACTGCTCCGGGGGCGCGCTTTGTTGCTGCTCCGCGCTGGTCGATGGCTGCCACTGCGTCTGCGACCGCTCCGCGTCTCGGTGGTGCGTGCTCGAACCCTGGGGGGGGGAGCGTCGCGGACCTGGGGTGCGATGTGGGTTGCTGGTGTCGCTGGAAGTGGCAGTTGGATTGGGTCTGCCGATGGTGGGGCTGGCGATGTGTCGGCAGGGCGCCCCTCGGTTGGTGTAGGGGCTGGCTCGGCCTTGATCTTCCCGCACGCTGTTGACACGGTCTTGCACCACTGGTCTGTTATGTCGGTGCTGCGGGTGCCACCGATGATGCTGTGGTGTTGGGCGGTCAGCTGCAGCGTGAGGGTGTAGATTGGGCGTCCGGTGGCTCGCTGGGCGAGGGATGCTGATGCGGTCTTCCGGGCCTTCTTTCGCAGGCCTATCGCTGCGCGTCGGATCGTTGTTCTGTCACTATGTCCCGATCAGCATAGAAGCAGCACAGTTTCTCCTCGATGTGCTTCAGCGCGACAGGGAAGGCGTCATGCCCCTTGCGAAGGCTTGGCCGAAGGGGCGCCTTGCTCTGCCACACACCAGTGCCAAGGGGGGACCCTATCACCATGCGCTCCGCTGCGTGCAGTCGGCACACAACGAAAGTGAGGTCCGGCACCGAAGGGCTGGTGTGGGTCACCTCCAGGAAGTACTTCACTTCCCCAACATACACGTCGTTGTCATGCTGCTCCACCTCGGCACGCATGTCTCGCAGACAGTATGGCTTGCTTGCCGTACTCATCAGTGGGCACCCACTGCTCGTCCCATGTCTTGTGCTTGAACTCCACATGCCTCCGTGTCTCGGGCTTCTCATGCATGACCTGCATGTGTGTGTATACCAGAACTCAGCAGGGCGACCCTATGTAGGAAGTTTGGAGTCAGGCGTGGGGGGGAGGGGGGTGCCTTTATCTAGTACTTGCGCTTCCGTCCTTGTGTCCTGGTGTACGATAAAGAGGTAGCCATGAATGATGTCCCCGCCTCCCCTATCTTTCACTGGTGATACAGGTTGTACCTGCGGGGCTGTGCAACAACCTTATTAATCAGAATCAACAATCATTTTCGACCGCAGATAAGAGTGAAATCGACTCATGTCCGTCGATTTTACAAACCGCATTTCCTTTGCTAGCGCGGCCGGGGCAGCGGGGCGCCAGCGCGCATCAGGGTACGTAGTAGATAGGCGGTTCACATGCATGGTAGTAGGAAGTTGAGTATATACCCGGAACATGCTGCGTTACGATTATGACATGTGACCTGCGTTACGATTCCAACTAATTGGGAGGTAGAGGGCGGCATGGGGCCGGGGGTGGGGAGGGGGGGGGGGGGAGGGGGTTCACTTGATTTCATGGGGGTCGAGCCCCCTTGCATCAAATTCCTCCTTTTAGGCCGGCTCATGCTCCAGTGTGCCAGTTCCTTCACAATACTTAGCCAGCGCCACCTCGCAGTCCGTCCAGGTGGCGGGGGCGCCTGAGGTGCCTGTCTGCACGGCGGCGCCCATGCAGCCCGGTCCCCGGCCCTCAAACATATCCACCGCATCGTATGCGCCAGCGCGGCCTCCCACTGTCCCACAAAGCATGGGCGCCACAGAGGCAGGCTAGGGAAGTCTGGGTCCAGGCATGCGCGCAAGAACTTGATGCGTGCCTCCAGTACGAACTGCCGCCCGTAGGCCCGCTCCGTGTCAGTGGTGCCACTGCCTATGGCCACGCACTTCACGTCCCGCATCTGCATATGACATAGGGCATGCATTTATGAGACATCAGCCTAGACACTACAGTGCGTTTGAGGGCAAATGGCGGGGGGGGGGGGGGGGCGCACGGTGCGCTCCATCCATAGCTCTGAGTCGCGGGCAGTGCTGCCCCTCTGTGCTGGGCTCTGACTTGGCAGACCATATTGTGCAGGTTCAGTTTCATCATGTCATTAGGCAAATGCATGCTGCACATATGTGCATAGGTCAGCAAGGAGTTGAAGTTCTCCTCCCCCTTCTTCTTGACGTACTCGTTGACACGCCGGCACTCCTCACTGTCAGCAGAAGCGTCACAATCCTCGTAGTCCCTCAGGTAGTGGATGACCGCTCCTTGCAACATATGCCACATGACTGCCAGGTGTTGATGCTCCGCGTTGTCAAACATATCCATGCAGCAATTGCCGCGCAGCATGTCACGTACTCAGTAGACATCACCCCACTACATCGGAGCTGGGCTGTGTTACTCATAGTAGCGAGGGGCCCTCACCCAAGCAAGGACCAACACTGCCACAGTCTCCGCGAAGTCCTCACATGTCCAGTTGTGTTAGGGTTGCGCCTAGCGACTACCCTAATACCACCTGCGACGTTTTATGGCCAAGTAATCATACTGTTGTACTGCTGATATTTCAGCACACGTATTATTTACTGGTACGGCCACAACCACACGCCAGTAATATTCCTTGCTTGTAACATAAATACAGTACGCGCTACAACTCCTAAATCATCAGGATAGCGCTACTAGCTGCCTGTTAGCTATACTCGTACCGATACTCGGCTGCCCGGTATCGATACTAGTATAGCGCGGTATACCTGTACTCGGCTGCCCGTGTACCGGCTGTATGGCTATATATGCGGTTGTCCGCGTGTATGTGACATGATCGGATCTTTTGAATTGCTTTCACTCACCAAGGACCCATGGGATACGCAAGGGAAGCGGGCGGGGTATTCGGCGGACATGGCACGATGATCAGTGTGCGTAAGCATAACCACAGGGACAAGATTGTGCCGGGCATAATCATGGAGCATATCACTACGACTTTTCAGGTTAGCATATGGCCTCCAGGAATCGTGGAAATCAATACGGGATGGCAGTGCATAGTAAAAGGCAAGCGGAGTTGGCAGGAGTTGGCAGGCGGACTTTGGCAAGCTGACTGCAAAGCAATATGTGCGACGTTGCCATAGCAAAAGGCAAGCGGAGTTGGCAGGCGGAATTTGACAAGCTAACTGCGAAGCAATATGTGTGACGTTGATATCCAGGCTGTATTGGGGCGAGTTTAACGGTTGGCATATGCTACGTATGCTTAATACTCAGGTATTGGCGAGTTCTAACTTTTAGTTATGTATTTCTGCATCTGGTATTTTGGCGATGTCAATGTAATCCGCAGAGTCCACGTGTGGTTATAAGAAGTTAGCGGGTGTGAGCGGGTTTGTGCCGTAGCGGGCGTCAAGCGGAGTGCATGTAGTTGCGGATTGGTAGAAACCGACGAGGGATAAGTTATTTGGCGAGGCGTCATTATGTAACGAGCACGAGCGGATCATGTTTTGTCATAACCGAGGTGGAGCGGGGAGTGCGGTCTTCCATTATTATGCGACAAAGGTCGTAGGGGCGGAAAATATTGTAAATAAGAAAACGGGCAAGCCGAGGAGCGTCTAGGTGGATACGACAAGGGATGAAGTGGGCTTGTATTGTAAATGTGTATACAAGTGTGGGTGTAGCGGCAAAGATATTTCGCAGAGGGCGGCATGCCAGTGATAAACAAAGTTTATGGGAAAAAATACCTAGGGGTAGATGTGTGGATGTACGGGAGGCACGGAGCCTATAGGTTGTTATGAAAATTATCGCAGGTTGGCAGGTAGGCAAGTCTGTGGGCAAGCCCTATTGCGCATAATGGGTCACCATATATTTTCCAAATAGTAGTGCGGCATCACGCAAGGTGGCCGGCAGGGTGGGTACAGTACTTCCGGAATGACCAAATCAAGACAGGATTTGTCCGAGGCGGGCAGGCATATATACTATCTAGCATAACCCGTTGCTGGAATTCTATTACGTGATTGCGAATACGGTTACAATAGTCGTAGTTTGCTTCGGTGGTATAGTTGTGGCGAATTGGCCGATTATCAATTCGAGATTAACTAACTTGAAGGTGGAAGTAGTGCATGGTAAATATGAGAGAAGATCGGGCAACGTGTTGGTAGGTCTGTGTCAAGAAGTTGAATGTCGTGTTTTGTTAAGTATTGGCGTAAATCCGGACGACGAGACCGGGCATCGGCCTCATTCTAAGAGCTTTTTATTGCAATATAATATGTCGAGCACGGGCTTCCAGGTGTGGGCGGGGGTCAGTGGTTTGCTAGGTATGATAGTGAGTGACGGCGGCTTGGGCGGGCAGGTGACGGAGAGTGGTATGCATAGTGTGGTCTGAGCGTGATCTAAGAACCATTTTGTATAAAGCAGCGTCATATTGTCAAAGCGTATTCATGCGAAAAAGTTCGTACTGGGCATAGGTGCCGTACTTGGCGTGGGGAAATCGTGAAACTTTGGTATTATAGGCGCACTGCCGTCGGAAGTGTCCCTTTGCAGTTTCCTAAAGTAAGACAGCGGTTAAGGCGTATGCATAAGCATAAATATTTTCTGTAAGTGCGTAAGAGGCAAGCCACAAATATTATGAAAGGGGTATGGTCATGCGATAGTATGTATATTCATTCCATCCTTACGATATTAACTGCCGTACTCCAAAAAAACCGTTGATTGTGGTGCGGGGGTCAATTGCGAATGACCACAATGTTTGGAAGGGCGCGTGCCCCGTTGGCTATGTAATGGCCCAACTATTCTTGTTGGTTAAGGCAGTTGCAGCAGCATGTGATGTTTGGCAAGCAAAACAACTGTGGTTTTCAGGTGTATGTAGTGTTCATTGAGGGAGATACCAAATACCAAAACGTCGTCAAACTAGACAGGAATAAACGCGGTGTTATGCGGATGCAAAATAACGTTCCCCAGCATCAAGCGTTGAATCGCCGATGGGCTATTGGACGGTTCAAATGTCATGACCTGGAATTCGAAAAGAGCGAACTGAGTTTTGAACGATACTGTGTGGTCATCCGTATATGTTTGATTGCAGGATGGTGTTAGCCTAAAACTCTGTCGAGGGCGGAATATGTACAATATAGCCGGATAGCATATCTACTGTGAGCATGGTGGCGTGTGGTAATGGGAATCTTATTCGGCGGTTATATATATCTGTCGGGAGTTAATGCAAATGCGCATGCCAGCATTGCATGTTCGGACAAATGGGATAAGTGCAGCATAAGGCGCGGAGGCGATTACCCAATAAATTCTGTGTCTAAAAGGGCGCTTAATTGCGTTGTGTGTTCTTTCCTGATTCGGCAGGTGCTGAGAGGCAATGTGTTTTGCCGGCGGTAGGTGGGCATCTTAGAGCAATGGTATTTCGAAGTTGAAGCCGGGGCGCTATCGCTTGAAGGGAATTTTAACGGCCGGCATGCTTGTTTATATGTTTAAGTATAAAGATTTCAATTCGTTATAGTACATAATGAGCAGATCACTCGGTGGTAACAACGGAAAAATCGCGATTTAATTGATTGAGCAACAGTGCGTCCGTTGCGTCGCACTCACGAATTACGGCGTAAGAGAAGACATCACAGGGATCCTTGTAAAGCCATGGTGTTGGCATGTATATCGCATCAATGGTGTTGGCATGTGTATCAATAGAGCGGGGTTCGGCCGGATATAGGTGACAGTGTGGCCGCCGGGAAGCGTAATTTGGGTGCCGGCAGTTTAGCTATTGCCTAGGTAGTGATTATGAGAAATGACACACGAGAACACGTTGAAATTATTCTGCAAGTTGGTCAAACTAACCTCTGCTATAAATGTGCAACTGAAATGTGCAGGACTCAGACGCTAGCTAGAGGCGTAATACGGCCACGGCGGGCATCCGTACAGTAGTAACGTGTAGGGATGTACGGGATAATTTGATCCCGAGTACCATCAGTGGCGCGGTACATGTACCGGTATACCAGTATCATTGAATATTTGCGGGCAGGCGGACCTCTAGGCGTGATTTACAAAACAGTGTGTCGCACCGCCGAAGTTCAACAACATTTTATAAAACAGTTTGGACGGTCGGGTAATGTGTGTTTTAGCTGTACCTGACACTAGTGAATTAGTATGCCTGATAGTAGTAAATCATTATCACCAGAGCGTTTTTCGATTTGCAAAGCGGGGCTGATGGCAATATTATTGGGCACATGTGTCTTACCTTCAGGCTCAAGCTCAAGAGCCTTGACGTGTTCAGACCGCATACTGTGGCTGTGCGCGGTGGTCGCCTGCGTATCGACAGTGCTGTCCGCAAGATAAGCATCGACGACCCAGTTGGTCGGTGGCATAGGCAGGTTGTCAGAGGCAGATGTGGCGATGTGGCCGAAATATGCGTCTTCAGGGTAATAGGGGATGAGGCGGTTTTGAACTAGATGGGGCGCTAGGACTTCCCGAGGTAACTCCAACTCGCTAGGCGCTACTCGCTACAGTTAGTAGTCGCTAATCCTTACCTGTATTTGTAGCGGGTGAAGATACTGATGGCATGGGTGTGGCATGTGACAGGCATGTGGCTGTAATCCCCAGTATATTTTAATTATGCTGGGTGTGTATGTTTAGCAGTGATTTCGTCGATACTATAACTCATGAACAGTAGCATACCACGACAAGGTACATCCCTTGTCCGCTCGGTAGAGCGGTCGTCTCGTGTGCGAGAGGTACCGGGTTCGATTCCTGGCCGATGTATTTCGGCAATATCGGCCCGGCGTGTCCCGGGTTTACTCGGTTGATGCATTAGCCCTTAGGGGTTCGAATGAGGCAATGGTCTATGGGCTATGCCAGACCTACGACTGAAGTTGGCGCACGAGGTCAAGTGCTGGGGCGGCTTCGGCCGATGTCCCGGGGCGAACTTTACTTTACTTTTAGTAGCATACCACGAATCCTTATTTATCATACATGGCGCAAATGCGTAATGTGGGAGGTGAATAAACACAGTATGGCCGATATCCGATGTAGTAAACTGACTATCGCACGTACAAAAACTCGGATAGGCCGTGGTAACGCAGAAGAAAACATTTAACGATAAGCGAACTGTAGTCGCTACCAGTAGTCGTTTGTAATTCACACCAGTAGTCGTTTGGGATGCGGGCCGCTTTTAGGCGGCTTGGTGTGTTGATTTTCTAATTCTGGGGAACTGCCCTTTTTGTAATTCACACCGGTAGTCGTTCGGTCAGTGCCCTCTTTGTAATTCACACCAGCAGTCGTTAGGTCAGTCGCCAGTCGTTAATTAGTAATAACTACGGGTATAGGCAGATGCAAGTGGGGTCGTCACGATGACTGAAGCAGTGGTGGCAGGCAGTTGTCCAGGCAGGTTTGGGTTTTGTCAGTGCCGGGCCGGGGGAGGGGGGTCGGCAATATTTTCGGGTAGCAGCATGTTTCGCTATTGCGGATAACATGTGGCAGCAGCTGTGTCAGCTGGGATGGCAAAGCAGGCAGATGCTAGCAGGAACCGGCACAGCTCGTGCGAGGGCAACGAGTGTGTCGACTCGACAGGCAACGGGCCTGAAGAGGAGGCCCCGTCATGCGCAGACACCGGCACGCAGGGCTCGGCCGCGCTCTCAGGAGTTAGCTCGTTCACTGGGGGCAAGCCAACAGGCATAGTCTCGGGAATGGGGAACAATACGGCCAGTCAGACAGATTATCGATTGGTTTTCAATTCGAAATCAAATCTAGGCTGGCCCCAAACCGTCGTTAACCGGGAAGGCGGTGCGAGTTCAGCTAGGTAATTCCCTTAGCTGCCTTCTGGCAGCCAATGTCTGGTGCCACTGTTGTGCCTTGCTCGTCGACGAGCATTTGTTGACGGAGTCGCCCGTTCGGCGACATCCATCGCATATGCCGTCATATTCGGTCAGTGCTGAGGGTTAGTGGCAGTGGGATGCGTGGCGGCGTGGGGGAGCGTGCGGCCCGGGGGGGGGGGGGGGGGGGGGGCGAAGTGACGTTCACCGGCGATGCGTGGATGATGTCCGTGGCTAGGGCGCGGGTCGTGGGTTTGGCCAGCTCGGCCCGGATTACACGGGCCACCGGGCGGTGTCGAGCTGTATTTCGTTGGTTAGCGGCGGCGGCGGCGGCAGTGATAGGCTGGTCGTTCACGATGGCAGGTGCGGGGAGGGGGGGTGACCGGCAGCAGTGGCAGGCACGGCGGGGGACGGGCATGCGCAGTGGAAACGCAGCGGGGGATCTTAACCAGAGCTCAACGAAACCAATGTAAGCTTTAGGTGAGAGACTTTAGCATAGACAAGGAAAAGGTTTGCAGCAAAGGATCTTGTTACAGTGTACCGAGGTGTACACGGCTTTATACAACTATCGGCTTGGCAGCCGTTCGCATGCAGGCATTAGGCTTGGATATGCAATCTAGGCTTGGAGTCATCAGGGAGTCATCGGGGCATAACGGCTGACGAGGGCATGACGTGTGGCAAGCACGCGGCATATGTGTGTGGGCGGATCAGCAGCTTAGTTGCATGTAGTAGTTGCGTTAGTATAAGGAAGTGAGTGGTACGAGTATGACTGTATAGGTGTGCGGATATAGGTATGCAGGTAGGTTATGGTGGTAACCCTAACACTGCCTGTCCGCGGTGCCGAGTCGGACCGCTATAGGATAAATATCCAATGCCACCAGCATGTTGTAAGAGATGACATTCTGCAACCAACTCAACTTGCCAAACGCTACGAGTAAGAGCCATGTTTCACTAAGTACTGCCACGAGTACTTACATTGGTTTCGGCTTCCTGTCACGATCAATCTCCACATACCAACCAACCGCGACCTGCTCTCGCACGCACGACGATACATTCGCGATTTCGCTGGTCCTGCCGACCCTTGGTAACGATTCGATACCCTTCAACCTTTATCCGAGTCGCGTGTCGCCATGGCATCGCACCGGAGCGCCCGTCAAGCCGGTTACCCTCCCGGTGGTCCACCCGCCGAGCAGTCTATGCGTCAAATTGTCGAGAAAAAGATGCTGGAAGGCCGCGCTGTGGCGCCAACCCAGAACATCTCTCACAAGCTGACTTCCCAGCAGTCAAGGCCTTTCTGGAGAATGTCGATTGGAGATTTCCGACCGCAACAAGCTTTGGGTTCCTGAGACGGAGGCATGGCTCGGTCGCCAGTTCAAGACCGATTCTATCGCGGCTCACACCCACCAACTTGTGCTCAGCAGCCATGAGCTTCAGGTTCACATTGCTATGGGCCGCGAGGTCCTGACTCACTTTGTCAACAATCAAGACTGGAAACGAGCTTTCTTCAAAGCCGCTTTCCCCAACGGCATTCAGACAACCGTCGGAGACTATGCGCGTGACATCTGCATCAAGCCGAGCGACCCCAAGATGGCTACTTGCTGTGTCGATTTGCAGCGCAAGCAACAAGCTGCATTTGCTTTGCTGCATGAACCTTTCGCTGTGCCTGAGTACTTGCAAGTGCAGCGTATTTTGCAGGCGATTCCCAAGCACGAGAGAGCCGAGGTGCAAAAGATGGCTAACCAAGCCAACGAGGTTGTCTCGACTCATGAAGTACTTTTCAGACATCTCTCGGCTATCGACGAGGAGCACCGCGTCGCTGTCGAGATTGCCCAAAGGAGGCAGGCCAACATCAAGAAACACAAGCGTCGCTACGAGGAGTATTCAGGTCGTTGCCACTTGCCGACCTCCACAAACTCGTGATCGCGCAACAACGGAGCATCAACCAGCTCTGCCCGAGTCAATCGCCCACCAAAAAAGAGTCGCTTCTCTTGTGAGTGCGCCAAATGCGGCAAAAAAGGCCACTCAATTTATGAATGCCACCATGCGTCTGAACATGACAAAAAACAGTTCAAAGCCAAAGTGGCAGCTAACAAGCTAGCCAAGCAAGTCGGAAAAATCGACTCAGATGAAGTCCATGCAAAGAAATTGCATGTGAGTCCATGCAAACATGCATGCACTGCCAAACTGCCCGCTCAGCCCTTGCATGAGATTGAGGATACATATGTCGATATGGTTGAGCATTGCGCTCCCGCGGCACTGAACCCCTCCGACTCACAACCTGAGCATGAAGCTCATGGGTGTTCCTGTGCTCATTCACACCTCGTTGGCGACATCGAGGACGAGACAGGGTGCAGAGAAAATGTCGACAAAAAATGTCAAAGCCAAAAAGATGCATGCTAAACTGCATGCCAAAATGACTATCATGCAAAAGAGATCTCGAGTGTGCAGAATGCGTACCAAAAACAATAATCAAAAGAATGACACTGAAATTGACAAATATGCAAAACCAAATGCATGTCCAACTGACTCTGTTGTGTTTGACCAAGCAGAATTCAAGAGACTGAATTATGCCTATGGTCCAGTTACTTTTGATGCCTGTGCCTCAGCATATGATGCTGTCTGTTCAGATTATTGCAGTGCTGAAAAGCCATTTCTGCAACAGGATATCAAAGGTAAAACTGTGTTCATTTATTCAGTGTGTGATGACACAGCCCTGCCTATCTTGCAACATTTTGAGATGCAAAGACAAGAGTCACCTTTGACACAAGAGGTATTATTGTTATGCCTAGATGGTCCTCACAATTAGGACAATCCTGGAAACCACTGCTTTCAAAATATAAGAAAATTCATAGCTACCCGCCAGGAACATATCTGTTTCACACACCCAGTTCAGCGATTGATACTGAACCTATGGGGCCCACTGAGTGGTATGTTGATGTCTACCTGGCTGACTATACTGTTGAGGAACGTTCAGCCCAGGCAATTAATGACGTCGTTACCATTGAGGAACTCAAAACCATGCTGGCTGAACAGCAAGTTTATACAGGATTCCTTCTCTCCATATGCAGCTCCTGTTCTCTTCGCCCGCAAGGCCGATGGCGGTCTGCGCATGTGCATTGACTACCGTGCGTCATCAATTGAATAAGTACACAAAAAAGGTTGAGTTCCCTGTTCCACCTGCTGATGCATTACTTGATATGCTATCTGGTGCTACTGTCTATTCAGCTCTTGATCTCGCCTTAGGTTATCACCAACTCCGGATTAATCCACCTGATGTTCCTAAGACAGCGTTCAGAAATGTCTATGGCCGATTCGAGTGGCTAGTAATGCCATTTGGACTCACCAGTGCTCCCTCCTCTTTTCAACGCATGATGACATCTATACTCCAGCCACACAAGCATAACTTTATACTTGTATACCTGGATGATGTCTTGATTTTTAGCAACTCGCTTGAGGAACATTTGCAACATTTGGACACAGCTCTTACTATGCTCGAGTCTAATGACATTAGACTACGATTACAGAAATGCTGGCTTGCCAAAAATGAACTAGAATACCTTAGAAATATGGTATCACACGCTGGCCTAAGACCCTCGCCTGATAAAATCAAGGCTGTTCAGGATTGGCCAAGGCCTAAGAACGTTCAGAATGTCCAACAATATCTTGGTTTCTGCAATTTTTACCGACGCTATGTGCGCAATTATTCTGCTATTGCAGCACCGTTATATGCCCTCACAAGAAAGGATAAAATATTTGATTGGACAGTTGAATGCCAAGCTGCATTTGTAAAACTGAAGCAAGCCTTGTGCCAGTCCCCAGTGCTGGCAAGCCCTGTCACCGGCACAGATGCTGAGTTTGTAGTGGCTACTGACGCCAGCAAGTATGCCTTAGGTGCAGTTCTGCCCCAGGCTAATGTTGATGGCCACTTACACCCCTGCAGCTATTATGCAAAGACAGTGCAGGCTGCACAAACAAATTATCCCACCTATGACCAAGAGCTCTTGGGTGTGGTATGTGCTCTGAAAGAATGGCGCTGCTACTTGGAAGGCAGTCGCCGTATTACAGTTATAACTGACCATGCCACATTGAGGCATTTGCCTACATAGGAAGGACTAGGCAGACGCCATGCCATATGGTTACATGAAATTTTACCATACATGGCAGTCAACCCACAGACTAATGAACATGTGTTGCAGATATTATATCGAAAAGGCGCTGACAATGAGGCTGATGCTCTCTCTCGCCGCCCTGACTTGCATTATGCATTGACTGAATATGAAAACCAGCTGGTCGAAGCTGACCTTGAGCAAATGCAGGACTATTTGTCAGCAATGTCCGCCTTGCAGATTGACAGCAAGCTAATAAACAAGATCAAAGCTGCCTACATCACTGATGTTGCCTACAGTCATGGACGCACCCCCAAAGGCGTGCGACAAGATGATACTGATGGTCTCTACTATATGGCAGATAAGGTCTGTATACCCAATGATTCTGAACTGAGAAAACTCATCATTGAGGAGTATCATGTTGGTAGTGGGCACCCCAACCATACCCGCACTCTTGCCAACATACTGCGTATGTTTTGGTGGCGACGCATGAATACCACAGGCAAGCATTACTGCAAACAATGTGATACTTGCGTTAGAATCAAAGCAACTACCGCCAAGCCTCATGGTTCTTCATTTCCCTTGCCAAAGGCAACCAGGCCTTGGGAGATAATCTCTATGGATTTTATAACCAGCTTACCTGAGGTGGATGGCTACGATGCTATTGCTACGTTTGTTGATACATTCACCAAACAGTCACATTTTGTGCCATGCAATATTAAGATTGATGCGACACAGTTGGACAGATTGTATTTGGACAATATTTGCAGACACCATGGTCTCAGCAGATGTATCATCTCTGACAGAGATCCCAGGTTTACCTCAGTGTTCTAGAAATCATTGTTTACAGCTCTGCAAACTAAGCTAAATATTTCCAGCGCTTACCACCCGCAGACTGACGGTCAAACTGAACGCACCCACAGAACTATTGAACAAATATTACGTGCGTTTGCTCACAAGCAACATGACTCTTGGTTAAGTCATTTGGCTCTTGCTGAATTTTCTTACAACAATTCAGTCCATTCAGCAACACATTATGCCCCTTTTGAGGCAATCTATGGCATGATGCCACTGGCACCACCTGATCTGATTGCTACTGCCAACCAAGATGCACGCAACACAGTTGCAAATATTCAAGATATTCACATGTTGATTACTGAGCAACTGAAGCTTGTTGATGAATATCAAACGGTCTATGCCGACCGCAAAACCAGCCCTGTTGAGTTCGCAGAAGGAGGCAAAGTCTGGCTCTCAACGGAGCACTTGCTCATACGCAACCAGCCGGCGCGCAAGTTCCGACAGCGCTACATCGGCCCCTACCCGGTCACAGCCAAGATCTCCAGCCAGGCGTATCGTCTGCGCCTGCCACCAACGTTCGACTGCCACAATGTGTTTCACATCAGTTGACTGCGCCAGTGCGTCAACCCAGGCGCACATCCCGATACAATTCCGTCCAGTGTGGAGCCCCCTGTCGACGAGTTCGTCGTTAAACGCTTGCTCGACTTCTCTATCGAGCGCCGCGAGGATCTGTTCAAGCGAGGACTCTGCCTCGTCTTTTTGGTGCGTTGGCTGAGCTACGACTCAAGTCACGACAGCTGGGAGCCATACACCGCGCTGCGCCGTGTCGAGGCGCTACACGATTTCGCGAGAGCGAGCCGACATCTACAAGACACGCTACGCTCAAAGGAATACGCCAACCTGCGAGCGCGCCACCCGTCGCGTTTTCCAGAGTCCATCCCGGAGCGTTGACACCTACTACTGCTGTTGCTGTTGCTATATCACGCTTCCACCGCCAACCGACATCTGCGCCGGGACTTCGGCGACGCGAACAAACACTTTCCAGTTCGTCATTTATCAGAGGGGTGGGAATGTTAGGGTTGCGCCTAGCGACTACCCTAATACCACCTGCGACGTTTTATGGCCAAGTAATAATGCTGTTGTACTGCTGATATTTCAGCACGCGTATTATTTACTTGTCCGGCCACAACCACACGCCAGTAATATTCCTTGTAACATAGATACAGTAAGCGCTACAACTCCTAAATCATCAGGATAGCGCTACTAGCTGCATACATGTCCGCGGCGCTGAGTCGGACCGCTATAGGATAAATACCCAATGCCACCAGCACTTTGTAAGAGATTACATTCTGCAACCAACTCAATTCGCCAAACGCTACGACTAAGAGCCATGTTTCACTAAGTACTGCCACGAGTACTTACAAGTTGGCACACACCACACCGCGTGTGCCGGCAAACGGCAACATCGGCCAGACTGGCCTCCCAAAGTCCCTGGTCAGGGTGACCAGCGCCATCCGCATGTCCATCTTCTTCATCTTGGGCCGCATAATTATCATGTGAGGGCACACACATATCGGCAACGTCCCTTGCGGTAGGAACCACGGGCGGGCAGCAACAGCAATGCAAAAGCTCACTAACCTATAGGGTGCCGACATACTCCCAAAAGTCCTGGATAGGACTACCCCCAGCAGTAGTGCACGTGCTATCGGCAGGGGGCAGAAGTCAACATAGCTTAAATACAGCAGTCAGCGCACAAATGGGGACATGCCCGAAGTGCCGGCTATCGCCTGCACGATGCGCCCTGCGCCGGCCTCCTTTGCAAGATACCGCATATCTGCGTTTGACAGCTGCAGGTGGGCATCCCCGCAGGAGGCAATGCTGGGTTCGTAGTCATCGTCGGCAGTCTTTCCATGCGCTGCATCCGTCACCACCATGTGCACGCCGTCTGTATAGCCATCGCAGTAAGACGGCGGACTCCAAAGTAGTACTTGCAAGCACCCGAAGCCGCCCCCGCCCATGCATTGTCACCATCATCCATAGCAGTAACACGATATCTGCATGCAAACACTTAACGCATGCACGGTCATACCTTTATATTGTCCCTGCCCTCTGTACTATGTAGCAGTGCCGTCGCGTGAGGCTAGGGCCGCGTGAAGCCTTAGAGTGAATGCTAGGGCTTCCGGAGCCTTAGCGTGTGCAAAAACTCCCATGCTGGGGGAGAACCTTCAACCACCTCCTTATGATATCTCGGGTTTTTGTGACGTCACAACTCCCCTCGTGGTGGGGTTTTTTGCACACGCTAGGGCTCCGGAAGCTCTAGCCTTCACTCTAGGGCTTCACGCGGCCTAGCCTCATGCGACGGCAGCTGCCACCGCGCAGGGTGTAGTGCCGCGTGTGGGGCTCGACCGAACCCTAGCACACCCTAGGGTATCTCTGCCCTAGGGTCGCGGGGTGGTAGGGTATCATACCCTGACCACCTGCCCTACCCCCCTCGTGTGGGTACCACATATATTGCCCAAGAATGCTCCGCTTAGACATGTGGCACTAGGAGGAATTGAACCATGGTCTGTTGGCTCAAAGCCCGGCGTTGCAACCAAATTCCTCCTAGTGGGACATGTCCAAGTGGAGCATTCTTGGGCAATATATGTGGTACCCACACGAGGTGGGTAGGGCAGGTGGTCGGGGTATGGAGACCCTACCACCCCGCGACCCTAGGGCAGAGATACCCTAGTGTGTGATAGAGTTCGGTCGAGCCCTACACGCGGCACTGCACCCTGCATGGTGGCAGCGGACAGTAGGAGCAGCCGTGCCACGATGTAACTCCACCACGCTTCATAGCCTTGAAGCGTCCAGGCATGTCAGCAAATAAGGCGCCTATGTATATCTGTGGTCCATCATCCCACATTGTGCATGTCAGTGTTATATGCCCGCAGCAGCCAACCGCAGGCCAGCATACCCACTTCAGGTTGACAATGGGTGCACACTTGATGTTACAAGTCACGGCGCGCTCTGGACTTGTTGCTATCGTTGTCAGTCACCTCAAACACATCCCGAACTGTCAGTGCGCCCTCCGCGCTCTGCGTCTTGGCAACTGCCTTGAGTGTCTCCTCCACATATATGTCAATGTGCTTTGGTGCAATGGGCCCTGGAATGATGATCAAAACCTTCATGTTGCGCTTCTCCCCCCGATTTGAGGATGGCATGTCTTGACACCTGCAATAACAGGCCACACCGCACTACAACACGTCAAAACCACCCAACTAGAACTATACTAATATACCTCGCAGCATGCAAAAGCACTGGGGTACGATCCTAATGCCAGATATCCAGCAAAATATGCTTTGCTAGAGTGCAGCTCCACCCCATCTCCACATAAATCATACACCCCGTTGTCTTTGTCAGAAAAGTTCTCGCTGGTGGCAGCATCCATGGCCTTGCACGCTTCAGAGTTCCAAAACCCATTGATAGATCGGTCTATGCACGTGCCTCGGCGCAGAGCCCATTCCTCATCCCAAAAGATTTGCTCCACCACCTGCATCATCGTGTCTCGTGCAACAACAACAATAACTCCATTAAGGCTAGTGCTAACAATGCTGCCAATGAGTGGGGGCAAACGTAAGGGGGCGGGGGCGCATCACCTCACAGACGTTGAAGTCGTAGTAAAACTTGCGCGGTTGAGGCGTGGCATGGCGCGGGTGGCGCAGTGACTCCGGTGTCCAGCGCGTCAGATTGCAGCGAGGGCAGCGGTCGTCGTAGCTCCAGTCACCATCCAGGGAGTGGTAGTACCGATGCTCGTCGCACGGGCAGCAGTGAACGATATACTTCTTTAAGTCAGGGACGTTTAGGCACTGCTCCACCTCGTACCACGTCTCGGTAAGCTCTGACCCGTCCTTCTGTAGCATGTGCTTCTTCAGAAGCTTCGACAGCCTCTCGAACGCCGCCGTCTTTATATTGTGCTTCAGCTTCCACTCGCAGAGATTGAGCGCGGCCTCCGTTAGGGTGGCGTCGACACCGGTGTACAACTGACGGCGTCTGTTGCGAAGCGGGGTGGAGGAACTGGTGTTAGCAACGGACTAGTAGGCGCCACACATGGGGCTGGGGGAGAGCCGGGTTCGACACGATACAGGCTCACCTCTTCTCGTCGTCGTACTTCCCTCGAGCGCTGCTGGTCCCGGTACTGGAGTCATACCTCGCGCCAGCGTCTCCTTCACCGTCGCTGTCGCCGCGGCTATCTATCGTCAGATGCTGGGTTGCAATCCACAACCCCCGCGACAATGCCTTCGGCGTCGCTATCGACGTCGCTGTCGGCGTCGCCGCCCAGAAGTTCGCGTAGCTCTTGTGGGGTGCACATGCGCGCAAACATGTAAACCAACGCGCGCGTAACCGTCATCTTCAGTAAAACAACGTTTGCACCTTGCCAGTGCGATATTCTTACCAATACATAGACTATGGGGCAACAACGCGAGCAAGCACCCCCTGAAGGCACCGTCGGTGGGTGCGCAAGGGGCGCACCGCCGGTAGGTCGTCAATGGCGCCGTGGGGCAACCTGCGAGTGAAGACGCTCAGCTGCTCTGTCGTCACGTATAGCGGTTGTATCTCCCACTCCGTTTGCTCTTCCGAGTCGTCGTCGTCGTAAAGCACCTTCATCACTAGCCCCCTATCCGCCGGGGTTGCGTCCTCGTTATCCCATCTGCAACTGACGACCTGGATGTTGGGTGATACACACGGGTGGCTATCACATGGCGACGGTGGGCCTACGGCAGGTGCAGTAACGGGACGTTAGGGAAGGCAACAGAGGGGGGGGGGGGGGGGGGGAGGCTACTTGGCCGAGAAAGCTCCCCCGCGTCCCGAACGTCTTGGCCATGACCGTGCCCACGTGAAGCTCGGCATTCATCTCCTGCACTGCCATGCTTGCTGCAATGGCACCATCAGACGACACCGAACGCCCCTCCCTGCCGTTGGGTAGTGCGGGGCTCGCTAATTCGCTTAGGGGAGACGGGAGCGGCGGAGAGAGAGGCGGGGGGGATGGCGGCGGCGATAGCATCGATGCATAACCCAGCTCGCCCCGCGTTTCGGTCTGACCGGGTCTGGACGGAGCAGAGGCGCGACGGACGTACGGTGCAGCAGGGGCGCCATCACCACCGGCTACGACAGCCGCGGCGGTGTCCGGGGCTCGGCGCACGCCTCCCTCCATCCGCGCGTGTCGTAGAATTGAGTCTTCGAGACAGGGGCGCCACACGCGTCGCAGCGCACTCTCTTTATCGCCGCTTCCCAAGTCCCCGTGGCAGGCGTCTTACCCTCCTTGCCCTCCGGGATACGGCGCTTGGAGATGCGACGCCTCATGACACACCACTACTCGGCGCCGGCGGCTCGCAGGGGCGGGGTGGTGGGTAGGAGCTAGTCATTGGCGCTCCGGCTTCTGCGATGCATGCTAAAGTGTCCGCGGGACTTGCATCAATTCAGCCGGCGGTTTGAGGCCGTTGGCCGTTGCGGCGTCGTCACGGAGCGTGTGCTGAGGCGTTAAAGTACAGTGTGGCGGAAGTGCCACACGTTACGGGTTGCCGCGCGAGCCGCGATGTAGGTACAATGTATTGTGGGGATGGCACATGCTACTGATAGCCTTGATACTGGTAGGAATTACGGACCGCAGCCGGGCACGCCAATGCGACTACCGAGCCTAGCAAAAAAAGTGGCGATTACACGGTAGATACGGCGATTACAAGCCCATTCCGTGGGAAAATCATGATTACGGGCCATTACAATGTAATTACGAGACGGGTTGGGAGCCTAGTGGAGGGAACATCATTCCTGGCTACCTATGTATCGTACACCATGAGACAAGGACGGAAGCGCAACTGTTGGATATACAAAGGCACCATCCGTCCCCCCACGTCTGACTCCAATCTGCCTACATAGTGTCGCCCTTTGTTGCACTACACGTCGTTGGCAGTAACCCTGACGCAGTCAGCCGCTTATCTCACTGCTTGGGCTTGTGCAGACGTGTACAGTCAATTTAAAAGTGGAGTACGTCAGATATCGCGACCCATTCCCCGTTATGGGGGACCTACGGCCGAATTGCGATTTTGTGGAAAGTGTGTGTCAAATGTGTCCTCATGTAAACGCTAAATACGGTATATATACGGGACATTACGCTATGGCTACGCAACAAGCCGAAGTGCGCTATGTAACAGCGGAGCGCGACGAGAAGTCGTCCAGGCACGGCGCCGGACTCAATTGTTTTGAAAATTGCAGCGGCGCCTACCTGGCGCACACTCGCACACCGCCCGCCAGACAATACCGTATCTGTTCGTATTCCCAGCATGCACCCTCCATCATGGCCACCCACGCCAAGCTAATTCCAGGCATCCCCTACGGCAAAGTTGTGATGCCTGAGGGCATGACTATACCACTCGGTGCTCTGTGCATCACGGGCCGCATCGTTGGGCAAGCATTGTTCCAACCACCGTATCCGCGTTCACCCATAGCAACCCAAGGGCGAGGACGCGTTCGGCTATGATCTCGCGGACATACTTAACAATTGCGCTGAGCGAAAGCAATACGACGAAACCGGGAAGGAGAACCTGCTTGAGGCAGGTTTTCAAGTGTCCGATGAGGGTGTCGTCACGGTGTATTATACCTTGTGCGTACCCGATGCGACAAGTGCCGAGATCTTGAACCATGCGCCCGAGCCCCCCCGCCCCCCCCCCCCCCCCCCCCCCCCCCCGCGCGCATGATCTGACATGGGCGCTGGCGTTAAGAACGTCTCCGTCGACGGTTCATCCCATACTCTCACGAGCCGGGGGCTGGAGTCCCGCCTGAAAGATACATTGACTCGGCGCGTAGCTTACATGACTGCGTAGGGATTTGAGTTTCACAAGCGTTGACCGCCCCGTGCGGCGTTTTTGATGTTGGTCATGAAGCTCAGTAGGACAAGGCGGTGTTGTCGGGTGTCTTTGACGAATGTTGGCCGCGCGACACTCAGACGGGGATCCCTTACCCTCTGAAGAAGACGCCGAGGTTTCCCATTGCCGCGCCCCGGTACATCGAGCGGATATATGCTACGCTACCTTCAACTACCGCGCCGGCTACACAGCCGCAAACCACATCTACGCCAAAGAGACCGCCATCGCCGCCTTCCGAGAGTACACCCCTCCCCCTTCCTCCCAACCCCACTGCGACCATTCTTGAGGGTTGTGCACCTTGTGGTGTACATGAAGCATGGGGACGTGAGGAACTTCCTCGCTCGGCACAACTTCCATGATGAGGGCAAGGACGGCTAAGTAGGTAGGAAGAAGGGACCATTGCTGAGCGAGGACCGACTCGCAAAGGCCCTCGACTTTGCAGAGGCATGGCAGCAAAGCGAGCTCGGGAAGTACTAGAAATCTGGCAAGCGCCCCCTTCTAACGTTGTGTTCAAGGCGAGCAGGAGGTCTGCGAGGTGACGCCGCACTCGGAAGCCGCAAGTGCGTCTTTCGCACTTGTTTTCGCGCTTGATTACACAGCTACCTCCGCGACAAGCAATCAACACGCATTCCAACATTTAAGTCAGTCAAAACAAATCCTTCCCCGAAATTGCCCAGGTTACTTGACTTAAAAGAAAAGTTAAAATAGGCATACTAACTTTCGCAGTTGCGTTGCTAGACCCCGCCCAGTCCCTGCGTCTAGCAATAAGCCGATCGTATCGAGTGTCTTGCGCTCGTCGGCTACGGCATGTGCGGCCGCGGGGAAACGGATCATTGGCGGGCATCGCTGCGTCGCCAGAGCTCCACGGCTTGGTGGGTGTGGTGAAGCAGCATCACAAGAAGGCGGGCGGCATCGTCAAGCAGAACACCAACGCGGTCAAAAGCTTGGCCGGCACGCAAGCTTTCCCCGGCGACAACGTCGACGAGGGCAGTAGCCTAGAGCCCCCGGCCAAGACGACCAAGCAGCCCGCCAAGCGGGCGGCTGGGGTGCCAGCCCGGAGCCGGGGTGGTGCCGGGGCTAGGGCAGGCGGTGGGGCGTTCGGGTCGCGGGCCGGCCGCCAGGCCGCCATGGCAGTAGCCGCTGCCGCCACCCGCGAGCAGCATGCCCTCTGTTATGTACTCTACACTGCTGTACTTTGTACTGCGGGAGCCGACGAAGGAGCGAAGGACTGGCGACTGAGGCGGACGAGAACGAGTACAAGCCAAGCGAAGTACGAGTATGAGCATTGCGAGTGCGAGTACAAGTGAAGGCGAAGTACTGGTACGAGGACGACGAGGCGTCAGTACGAGCGACTACCTGGCGACTAGTAGTGCAGGACAGTATTACGAGTACCCACATGGGGTGCGAGTAACCTGTATGTACCTGCGTACCAGCAGCGGCGATTGTCGTACGCTATGGTGTCACCTGCAGAGGATGATGATACCTAGCGTGAGATGGAGCGCTGCCTTAGGAGTGTCTTAGCAGTAGGTACTAGAGCCTACTGGAACCATCTAGAACGCTATAGCATTTGCTATAGCAATAGTAGTAAAATATTGTATCACTGTGCTGCGGACAGACGAAGGTGCTAGGAACCGTGTATGTACTTAGTAGTATATGACTAAAATAGCGACGGGCCGCGGGTTAGGACCGCACACGTCGATTTTAGTATTAGTCTAGTAGTTAGACGCAGCACAGGTGGCGGAAATTGGATCGGTACACAGCGCACAGAATGACGGAAACCAGCGACAATAAATATGCCGGCAAAACCACCGCCGGGCCAGTCACCCTGGTTATCGGCATTCCGGTATTGTAAGAATCCCTTTTCCCAAATCTCCGCTCATTTTTCCTGGCCGTGTGGAATAACGATCCAGCAAGGGCCCATAACCCTCAGGTCCCCGGATCGAAACCAGGCTCCGAAACCAAGTGTTACAGCCCCCTTAGGACTTTGGCCTAATAGTCGTCTAGCCATAGATAGTCCTAAGGCAGGAGCTGAGTCGAGGGCCCATTGGATAGTTTTTCCACACGGCCAGGAAAAATGAGCGGAGATTTGGGAAAAGGGATTCTTACAGTACCGGAATGCCGATAACCTGGGTGACTGGCCCGGCGGTGGTTTTGCCGGCCTCTTTGTAGTCGCTGGTTTCCGTCATTCCGTGCGCTGTGTACCGATCCAATTTCCGCCACCTGTGCTGCGTCTAACTACTAGACTAATACTAAAATCGACGTGTGCGGTCCTAACCCGCGGCCCGTCGCTATTTTAGTAACACATAACTAACTACAGACAGGCTCCTAGCAACTTCGTCTGTCTGCAGCACAGTGATGTAATATTTCTCTACTATTGCCATTGCAAATGCTATAGCGTTCTAGATGGTTCCAGTAGGTTCTAGTACCTACTGCTAAGATACTCCTAAGGCAGCGCCCTATCTAACGCTAGGTCTCATCATCCTCTGCAAGTGACACCATAGCGCACGACAATCGCGCTTCTGGCGGTACGCAGGCGTAAGTACAGGTTACTCGCACCCCATGTGGGTACTCGTAATACTGTCATGCACTACTAATCGCCTGGTAGTCGCCTGGACGCCTCGTCGTCCTTGTACCAATACTTCGCCTTCACTTGTACTCGCACTCGCAATGCTCATACTCGTACTTCGCTTGGCTTGTACTCGTTCTCGTCCGCCTCAGTCGCCAGTTCTTCGCTCCTTCGTCGGCTCCCGCAGTACAAAGTACAGCAGTGTAGAGTACATAACACGTGGCATGACCAGTCGTGGCGGTCCGGGCCGAAACCGGATGCAAATATTTTATCCCGCCCGCCCACCACCGCGCCTCGCCGCCCACGGCTCCGCGCTATCGCGCTATAATCGCGCAGTGATAGATACTACACATCATGACGCGAGATAGTCGGGCTTCTGGAGCCAAAAGAAAAATAGTCCACCGCGCATATAGCGTCGCGACGACGTGTGATATGCGCCCGATGGAGTTTATTATGAGTATGTCACGGAACGACTACAGACAAGTAGTGCCATTCGACAAGTTAGTAAGATTACCGGGTAAATACATGGTAGTACATGCGAATTACGAGGCGGTCCGGTAGACTAGTGATCATAAAGATAGGCCCTACACCGCTTACGTGACTTCTCTTTACGATATCGTGGTGTACCCCATGACCGCATGGGATACTCATTTGCAGCACGGACCATGCCCCATGGCCAGCCGCGAGCCACGAACCGTGGCAACCGCCCACACCGACCGCATCACCGCCACCATCTACTGCGTAGCTCGCTCACCCATTTCCCCTTAAATGGTCGTTCTGACCTATGCGCTGTACGGTTGCGTAAGGTTGCCGGTTGTAGATCGCATTGCACACATGGGATTTGACCGGCCTCATCCGCGCCATGGCGCCGCCGAGTACGATCAGCCGCAATAGCTACTTAGGTCCAATCTACCTCCGCGACGATGAAGCACCATATACATAGCCGCTATATCTTTCGTATGCCCGTCCTGTGCTCGATACGCAAGCAACTCCGCCCGATGCCGTGTCACGCGCCCTTGCTTTTGTGTCCGCGAGGCAGGAGTCGGGATGGAGCCGTGTGTATTACATAATTTGCAGTCACTTGCTACCCACCACTCGCTCAGCCTATAATTGCGGCAAGTACGACAACGCTTATGCCGACTCCATCAGCTAGGGTTGCCGATATTCCGAAGATAGCATTCGATCAGACGACCAAAATTTGCCAATGAAACATATGCCAAGAGGCAACGATGTGCGGAAAGTACTGAGCGTGTTGAAATTTAGGGCATGTTGAAACTTGGGGCATCTTCTCGTTGTAGCTATCGATGTTAGTAGGCTCCCGTCACGTGGGAACATAGTCCCCCCCCCCCCCCCCCCCCTCTCGTCACTCCCGAAAGTTAAATATTGCTATGTACCCACTGAACGTGGCACTTTAAGCTACTAATTAAGTGCCCGGTACGGGTAGCATATCGCCTTGGCGCAGTATGGAATTGGTTTTTGGCTCCGCTCAATTCCGATTTAAAATAAATAAAGCCGGTATTCGATATTCCCAGCGGTACACAAAAACCGGTGCGTAAATAACCGCGGTACGTAATTTCGAAGCAATGCGGCCTTAATGCAGAAGAATTTATGATTTTTACCGCTACCCGGCCACACCGCCGCCCGCGAATGCAAAAAAATTCAGTGCGGCAGAAAAGTACGTTCTTGCTAAGATCTATTTTAAAGTAAAATCGTTACACCGATATACATGTACAGGGTACATGAATACCTACAGGTTTCTGCTCGTACTCGTACACGTTCGCTACGTCGCTACCTTATATAATAATATACTGTTACCCTGTACACTACGTGCTGCCGAGTATTTAGGTGGTTGCGGCGTCCCGTATCCCATAGTCGAGTTGATGAGCAGGCACGCTCTTCAAATCTCGTACCAGCTGGTGCATGATAATCCTTATGGGCGGTGACTTCTCATACTGCTCTCACCAACGGCAATTATTGTCCAATCTGGCGTGCAGTACACGGATGATGACGATGATCATAAATTCATCCGTGATCCATCTCACTATTCAAAATAACTATAATCCATCGACAGTCTAGGTACCGTATAAATGGGGATACTTCTACACTGCCCCCGTTTGTGTAGAACAAAATACGTTCAATAGTGTACGGGATGCATTCGCTGGTAGTCGCTACATGCGAATGAAGATACCGTAGCGCTAGTCGCTATCCAGAATCGCTGCTTCGATATCTCCGAGCCGCAGCATTTGTGGACGGGGCGATATTGATTCGAACACGCGCTGCCCGGCTACTCGTGATGAATATGACGCGACGAACGAAGGGCGGAAGTTCCGATTTTCATTCGCTTATATCACTAAGCGGCGCTTCGCGCCGGGGATTTGTGGAGGTGCCCCTACCTCTTGGGTTGAGCGTGGTGCGGCCGTGCGGGATGCGGGCCGCTTTTAGCCGGCTTGCAGTGTGGATCTTGTAATAATACTGTTGTTTCCGGGTAATAATGCTTTTAGTGTTAGATTTGTCAGTAATTTATTTTTCAAAAGAGACGTATTATTTTGTAAAACAGATTAAATTAAATCTGCAAGCCGCGTAAAAGCGGGCCGCTGACTACTGGTGTGCATTACAAAAAGGCCGGTACCCAACCCACCGCTAAAAGTTGTATTACCCAAAAAAAAAAAAAACAGCACTACAAGATCAGCAATACAGTACAAGCCGCCTACAGGCGGCCCGCATCCCGCACGAGGCCGCGCAGGTCGGGCCGGTCGTCAGGTCTACGGGGCGGGCACGGCGCGAATCGCCACGCCCGCCGCCTGTACCGGCACCGGACGCCGGACGCCGTCGTTCGACCGTCGCCCGTCCGTCGACGGACGCCGGGCCCCGGGTCGGCGGACTGCCCCCGCACCGCGGCGACCCCTTTTTACAGCACCATACTTGGACTACCGTATAGGTAAGGAATAGTCGCTGAATAGTCTCGCTTGCTGATTCAGCAGTAAAAACGCGCTGCGGTACCGCGTTATTTTGGCGGTTTAGACGAATATATGACGTGCCTGGGCTAGAATACACGCGCATCCATTCAGAATGTTTCGGTACACGTACCAGTACCGTGAAATCAAACGAGCGAAAACCGAACGTATGACGGTTCATACGCGAAGCGCGCATGTGACAGGACGGACGGAGGACATTCGTGATTTTTGCAGTATGTTTCCGGTATAATTCACGATAGATCCGTCTTAGTCGCAGGATTTTTACGGACTGTGGTAGGAGTGCCTAGAAATCAAACGAGCACAGATCGAACGTATAACGGTTCATTCACGAAGACGCAGCACACGAGGACGGAGGACGGAGGACGGAGGACGGAGGACGGAGGACGGACGCCTAAAAATCCGTGATAAAACCGTATTGTAACCGGTATCGATTCTCTCGTATTCCAGGCGATTTCGGACGCGGCTCCAAGAGGTAGGGGATCGAACGTATGACGGTTCATTCACGAAGACGCAGCACACGAGGACGGAGGACGGAGGACGGAGGACGGACGCCTAAAAATCCGTGATAAAACCGTATTGTAACCGGTATCAACTCTCTCGTATTCCAGGCGATTTCGGACGCGGCTCTCCTTTTCCTCCGCTCAACCCAAGAGGTAGGGGAAGTAATTTATTTTTCAAAAGAGACGTACTATTTTGTAAAACAGATTAAATCTGCAAGCCGCGTAAAAGCGGGCCGCTGACTACTGGTGTGCATTACAAAAAGGCCGGTACCCAACCCACCGCTAAAAGTTGTATTACCCATTAGACAGAGTGCGAGTCACGTTGCCAGAAGCGAGTGTCTTGTCTTACAAGCCCCTCGCCACACCAAACAAGATGGGTGGGACGGGTGGGTGCGTGAAGCGCAACAGCAAAAGGGATGAGCGCTATGGTCTAGACAGTTGGCTAAGTAGTAGCTGCAGGCAGGCAGGGAAACAGGTCGGGAGCTGGTGCGGTCGCGAGTCCGCTGCTCACTGTCCCATCCTGGAAGATTCTAGACAGAGCCGATGACTGGCTACTGTGCTATATTTTCCAGGTGGTAGTCGTTCGACCGCACAACTCGGTCCGTCGTCTGACTAAACTCAGTTAAGTACTTAACAACGATTAGACAGAGTGCGAGTCACGTTGCCAGGCAAAACCGGAAGGCCACAGTTACCGGTGAAAACAAGTCACTGTGAAAGATTAGCAGCGGAACGCTGCGGTGCCAGGGAGCCGAAGAAGTAGCGGGCCCCAGCGGAGTCCAGGATGCCTGGCACGATGTAATTGAGGACCACGCCGCTGCCCACTTTCCAGCCGCCAAGCCAGCGAATCGTAGGCATAGGGACGCCCGTGGCCGAGGCCGCGGACGCCCCGCCACTGCGAAGGCTGTGCGACGACCAGCAGAAACCAGCAGGCGGGGTAGCGTCAACTGCCAAGGCAGCGGCAGTTACCCATTCGGAGACAGTAGCCGCGGTCCACGTGCCGGGATCATCATCAGGGAGCTGCCAAAACCGAGTAGCACCGGGCAGCACGTGATCGCGGCAGCTGACGAAGAACTCCAAAAGCTCCGCGATTTCGGGGTGCGCCTCGCGGGAAATTTGCAGCACCGGACGAGGCGCCCCGGAAGGCTTGCCCTTAAGTACTCGACGGTACAGCGTAATGCTGCGGGAATCAACCGCCAAATCGCGCACGCCGCACCCCGTACTGGTACCCGCGCGGTGACAAAAAAGGAAATTGACCGCGGTAACGAGCAGGGCACGGAATGTGGGCAGGTCGCACGCGATGGACCTGTGAGAAACCAGCCGCTGCGCACGCCGAACACAGGCGAGGGCGACGTCCGCAGGCAGAGGCACCCGGTAGTCCGGGGCGTCCAGCACCTGCTGAGCCAGCTCCCAACCGCGCATCGCCTGGTTGACGAAAGGCCCAAGCGCCGGCGGCTCCTTGAAATTATCGGTGAAAAAGGCGTTGATCGCTGAAAGGTAGGGTCCAAAGGCACCAGCCTTGTTGCGGCCACGTGCCGCAACCCAAGAGATGTACCGAACGATGAGCGGCGGATCCGCCGTGTCCGGCAGTCTCCCATTTTGCGCGCAGAACTCGCAGAATAGGTTGAATTCAGATCCGTAAGACTGCACGGTACGTTCCGCGCGCGAAGACATCAAGAAATCCGCGGCACGGCGCCCAACCTCGTCGTCGCCGAGTAACCGCAGTAGCCCAGGTCGCATAATCGCTGCCCATGGTGCAGACGGTACGTTCGATTTCAACCCGTACCGCACAGCCGGGTGTTGCCTGCTGTGAGCATCTGTACGGGAGATCTGAAAAGCGTCCGCGGAAACGTCCAAGGTAGCAGCCGCAGCACTTAACGCCCCGTAACCGGCGCGTCGCGACCGGTAGAAGAAGGACGGAAGGGAAGGCGGAAGAGCATCACGCTCCAGGGCGGCGGCCCGACGCCCGCGCGGCGCCCGAGCAGCCCGGGAAAGAACAGATCGCGGGAAGGAGGGTAGTGCAGTACCTCTGTAGCCATCTCGTGTAGCTGCTGGAGCCAAGGGCGGCCGTGCCAGGCCGGGGCGACCACGGTCGCCGCGGCCCCCGATTGCTGCAGCTTTAGCACCAGATCGTCCAGCAGCTGCCAGGGGGGATTGCACCAGTTCACTTCGGCGCGCCACGTGGCGTCCGACTGGGCCAAGGAGTCCACCGCCTCGGTACCTGGGACCGTCCACCGGGAGTTGTACCGAGGTAACAAGGCGTTCTCCATAGTTGCGAATCGGTCGACCGTATGAGGTCCCCAGATGCGATCGACGTACCGGAATATACGAGGATTGATCATCCAATCGGAAAAGTCCTTCTCTCGCGAAAGCTTGTCCGCCCATGCGTTCGCCGCAGATCGAATGTACCGTACTCGTAAACGAATATCGTGTACATCCAGCAAATACCATAGCTTGCGAAGTTCCGCCATAAGCACCGGTGACCGAGTAGTCAAATTGGACAGGATATGCACCACCGCCTGATTGTCCTCGTACAAAAGCACGCGGCGCCCCATCAGCCGTGGCAAAAATGACTGTATGGCGAGACGTACCGCTTTGAGCTCCTTGTACGTTATATGACGTCGACGATCCTCCTCGTACCAATATCCGCGTGCCTCCGTAGTTTCGCACAGTACCGCACCCCAGCCGTACTGGCTGGAGTCCGTGTGCAGATAGGCTGTCTCCACCGGGCGCAGAATCGGTGCGCCGTTGTGGCGCGTGGGAACATCGCGCCACCACTCCAAATCGCGAATGAGCTGACGCGTCAGAACGACCTTGCCGCTCGGAGAGGAGCATCGGCCCAGGACGGTGTGCGCCTCGCGGAGGTAGAAACGTGCCGGAGGCATCGCGAGGTAGAGGAACTGGCCCTGCCCGGCGAGAGACGCAAGGAGTTTGGCCGGCGCGTGGCGGCGGCGGCGCGCAGCGATGCACAGGAGGTCGCGGGCCAGGTTGGAGAGCCGACGCAGTTTCGCCGCTGGGGCGCGGAACTGCATAGTGACCAGGTCCAAGTCCATGCCTAAGTGCTGCAGCTGCTGGGTGGGCTCGGGGTGCGCCTTGGTGGGGTGCTTGGCCAGGCCCAGGCGCCCCCAGAGTCGCTCGACCTCGGCCCGTAGGCGTAGAGCCAGCTGGCGCGACGGTGCCAGAAACAGGAAGTCGTCGATGAACGGTAGGAGGCAAACGCCGCGCGCCTTGCGGCGACGCAAGCGTCGACGGAAGGGCCGGCCGTAGCTGCTGTAGGTCGCGAAGTCTGGTTGACGCAGGTAGCGCACCATGACCGCCATCAGAGTGCAGAAGTAGTAAGGGCTTAGCGACCAACCCATGGGGAGGGCCGCGAAGCGCCACAGGGTGCCACGTACGTTGATTGTAAAGAAGTCGCGGACGTCCTCCCGCAAGCCCAGGGCGTAGTAGCCGTCCTGCAGGTCGAAGGAAAACGCCCAGTCGCCGCGTTTCGCCAGGTACCGCAGGCGACGCAGAGTTTCGAATCGCATGGAATAGACCGCGCAGTAAGAGTTTAGATGGCGCAGGTCTATTACAAGGCGCCACTGGTTGCAGCCCGGCTTTGGTACTAGGAAGACTCGCGACACGTAGTGCTCGCGCACGCCAGGTTCTAGCGCGCCGACTGTTACTAGTCGCTGGCTCTCCCGCTCCCACCACTCGAGCTGCTGAGGCGTAGCGTCCTGTAGAGAGACGCCCCGGTGGAAAGGCGTGGGCGCCGCGCCAGAGAAAGGTAGCGGCACTCCCTCGCGAACCCACCGGAGCACGCGCCCGCTCGCCCCGATTCGCCGCCACTCCCGCCAGTTCTGCCGCACGCGATGGCGCAGAAACGTGGAGGGGCGTGGTAACGAAGCGGAACGGCGGGCCGCACCGTCAGGCCTTGCCCTTGCCCTTGCCCTTGTCGGCGTCGTCGGCTGTGGGGCGGAAGTCTGGGCGTGGGCGGCGTCCGGAGGGCCGGCGCCGTCGCGCTCTGGATGGTGGCTCGTCGTCGTTGTCCTCCTCCTCGTTGGGGTCTGGTCCCACGCCGAAGCGCTGTTGTACGGCTGCCTTTGCCGCCGCCGTGACGCTGTACTCGGCCTCGCGGCGCAAAAGCTCGTCGCTGAGCTGCGCCACTGCTTCCGAACCATAGTCCGCGAAACCGGGCTTGAGGAGGCTGCGGCGAACCACCTGTGCGACTGTCTTGGTCCGCGCATCCGCATCGTTCGACGCGTTGAGGCGGATAAACGCCAGGAAGTCGCGCCGGTGTTTATTTGAGGCGTCGTAGGCCGCCACGCCCGCTTCAAGGAGGCGAAGGTCCTCCTCACCAGGGGGCTGCGCCGCGCTTGCCGCTCTCTCAATCGACGCGAGCGCCTCGCAGAGAGCCGCGTGGGCCACCGCATCGTAGAAGCCAAAGCAGTACAGAGAGCGGTACTGATCCAAAGTGGCCCAGTGCCGACGCGCGATGAGCTGGCGGTGCGTCTCGTCAGATGAGATGTCGTACAGTTGGGGAATCGGAGAGAGGCCGGGACTGGGCTGGACGGAAAAGCCGGGGCCAATTAAATGAGCCCACTCCTCCCAGACTAAGGAAGGGGCAGCGGCACTAGGGCCACCGCGCTGGGGCTGGGGCACGGAAACCTGCTCTGCGCGAGCCGGTGCGTCGTGCTGGGAGCTCGCCGCGGCAGCGCTACTAGCGGGCGCGCGGGGCTCGGTAGGAGTAGAACCACTAGGCCGCTGAAGGTCACTTCGTAGGGCTTCCAGAAGCTCCGTAAGCCCCGCGAAACCGGCCTCCAGCGCGGCGATGCGGTCTTCGGCTAGGCCACTAGGGGCGTCACCGGAGTTGTCAGGCATACTGAGCCCTGACAATGCCGTGCGCAGGGCGTCGTGCTAGCGCAGGCGGATAATATCGACAAGGATCGCTTCCCCTCGCGGCACAGGTGCCGCGCGATTGCTGGTGCGTGAAGCGCAACAGCAAAAGGGATGAGCGCTATGGTCTAGACAGTTGGCTAAGTAGTAGCTGCAGGCAGGCAGGGAAACAGGTCGGGAGCTGGTGCGGTCGCGAGTCCGCTGCTCACTGTCCCATCCTGGAAGATTCTAGACAGAGCCGATGACTGGCTACTGTGCTATATTTTCCAGGTGGTAGTCGTTCGACCGCACAACTCGGTCCGTCGTCTGACTAAACTCAGTTAAGTACTTAACAACGAAAAAAAAAAAAAACAGCACTACAAGATCAGCAATACAGTACAAGCCGCCTACAGGCGGCCCGCATCCCGCACGAGGCCGCGCAGGTCGGGCCGGTCGTCAGGTCTACGGGGCGGGCACGGCGCGAATCGCCACGCCCGCCGCCTGTACCGGCACCGGACGCCGGACGCCGTCGTTCGACCGTCGCCCGTCCGTCGACGGACGCCGGGCCCCGGGTCGGCGGACTGCCCCCGCACCGCGGCGACCCCTTTTTACAGCACCATACTTGGACTACCGTATAGGTAAGGAATAGTCGCTGAATAGTCTCGCTTGCTGATTCAGCAGTAAAAACGCGCTGCGGTACCGCGTTATTTTGGCGGTTTAGACGAATATATGACGTGCCTGGGCTAGAATACACGCGCATCCATTCAGAATGTTTCCGGTACACGTACCAGTACCGTGAAATCAAACGAGCGAAAACCGAACGTATGACGGTTCATACACGAAGCGCGCATGTGACAGGACGGACGGAGGACATTCGTGATTTTTGCAGTATGTTTCCGGTATAATTCACGATAGATCCGTCTTAGTCGCAGGATTTTTACGGACTGTGGTAGGAGTGCCTAGAAATCAAACGAGCACAGATCGAACGTATAACGGTTCATTCACGAAGACGCAGCACACGAGGACGGAGGACGGAGGACGGAGGACGGACGCCTAAAAATCCGTGATAAAACCGTATTGTAACCGGTATCGATTCTCTCGTATTCCAGGCGATTTCGGATGCGGCTCCAAGAGGTAGGGGATCGAACGTATGACGGTTCATTCACGAAGACGCAGCACACGAGGACGGAGGACGGAGGACGGAGGACGGACGCCTAAAAATCCGTGATAAAACCGTATTGTAACCGGTATCAACTCTCTCGTATTCCAGGCGATTTCGGACGCGGCTCTCCTTTTCCTCCGCTCAACCCAAGAGGTAGGGGAAGTAATTTATTTTTCAAAAGAGACGTACTATTTTGCAAAACAGATTAAATCTGCAAGCCGCGTAAAAGCGGGCCGCTGACTACTGGTGTGCATTACAAAAAGGCCGGTACCCAACCCACCTGTAAAAGTTGTATTACCAAAAAAAAAAAAAAAGCAGCACTACAAGATCAGCAATACAGTACAAGCCGCCTACAGGCGGCCCGCATCCCGCACGAGGCCGCGCAGGTCGGGCCGGTCGTCAGGTCTACGGGGCGGGCACGGCGCGAATCGCCACGCCCGCCGCCTGTACCGGCACCGGACGTCGGACGCCGTCGTTCGACCGTCGCCCGTCCGTCGACGGACGCCGGGCCCCGGGTCGGCGGACTGCCCCCGCACCGCGGCGACCCCTTTTTACAGCATCATTTTACAGCAAATATATTCTGCTGCTAGCTCATGTAATTATATACTCGGACCACCATCATGTTACAGCATATCCTCGGACCACCGTGTATATAGTGCGTTAGTTTCACAGTTGACGTTGGTTATGTTTGTAGTGCGCTTTTGTGAAATCTCCTGTAAAGGACCGTGTATATAGTCGCTGTATAAATATAGAGGGCGAGTCTCACTTGCTGATTCAGCAGTAAAAACGCGCTGCGGTACCGCGTTATTTTGGCGTTTTAGACGAATATATGACGTGCCTGGGCTAGAATACACGCGCATCCATTCAGAATGTTACCGTACACGTACCAGTACCGTGAAATCAAACGAGCGAAAACCGAACGTATGACGGTTCATACGCGAAGCGCGTATGTGACAGGACGGACGGAGGACATTCGTGATTTTTGCAGTATGTTTCCGGTATAATTCACGATAGATCCGTCTTAGTCGCAGGATTTTTACGGACTGGGGTAGGAGTGCCTAGAAATCAAACGAGCACAGATCGAACGTATGACGGTTCATTCACGAAGACGCAGCACACGAGGACGGAGGACGGAGGACGGAGGACGGAGGACGGAGGACGGACGCCTAAAAATCCGTGATAAAACCGTATTGTAACCGGTATCGATTCTCTCGTATTCCAGGCGATTTCGGACGCGGCTCTCCTTTTCCTCCGCTCAACCCAAGAGGTAGGGGAACACGTGATGCTATTCATTTCATCTAAAATAGCGAATATATGGCAAAGTTATATATATTGGATTGACACTATGGTCGAGAATGCACCAATGATTTAGTTTTGTCAACATGCCTCGTTGTCTATCCACTCGGGGTTGAGCGGTGGTTTCTAACTTGTACGAGAGGTCCCCGGTTCGATTCCCGGTTCTCCCATTGAGCCATGGCAATATCGACCAGGCGTGTCCCGGGTAATTTGGTTGATCTAGTTGATGCATTAACACTTCGAGGTTAGACATTATGGGGCAATGGTCTAAGTAAGGGCTATGCCAAACCAACAATTGTAGTCGGAGCAAGATTTTAAGTGATGGGCCGGCTTCGGCCAATGGCCCCGATTGAAGCGAACCTTACTTTACCTTTATCGCCCAGCATGCTTTGAATTCACTATTCATATTATTCCATAGTTGACACATTATCGATTTTATTCGTTTTTGGGGTATGAAATAGTTTATGTTAAATACTATTGATCAATATTACCGGTAATTTGTTGGTAAGTAATTGCATCGACTAGCGTGTGGCACACCCAAGCCATAAAAGCAACGCCGCACCCGCTAAGCAACAGTCTTAGCATCCCTCCCCGATGATGGTATCATGGCGCTAGCGCGTTGCAAAGGGATGCTATACATATGCCTCGTCTCAACCATCCATTGCCATCCCTAATTTGTTTTGAGATTTTCATGACGCGTTTTGCACGATCCAATAACAATATAACACACCGGTTCCCTGGGTATTCGCTCAATGAAATCCTCCCGGGGTTGAAGCTGTGGATAGCGGGGTCACAATCATGAGATGCAACTACCGAAACGAGTACGAGTAGTGATTAGTATCCGGTTGATACAGTCAAATAAGCACTTCCCACGGTGAGAAAGTGTGGGTTCCGCGGGACTCTATAATATATCTACCGATGGTACAGATATAAATGGGTTGCGTTAAAAGTCGTAACTTTGCATTGCCTACTGCAATAATTATTATGAATTTACACGGTTTCCTGCTTGTCCTACTCGCGGCGCAATTGCACAGCAGAAGGCATGCAAGCATGTATACATGGATGTATTAGATACACACATCTGACCATCGAATTTGGGGATGCCGGCCCCCGAAGAAACTGGCCGAGATGCAACACTCTTTCATGTGCAGCTATCACACACACATCTCCTAGCATGTCTTGCGACAACAACTACGTTTTAACGGTGTGGGCGTGTACCCATGCCGGTACAGCTCAAGAGGTCCATCAGCAGCCGGGCCAAGCAATTATTATCCTAACCATGTACGCCCGACAGCACTGACAGAACACCACCCATCATGCATTCCTTCAGACGCCAATCATTGGAGTGGCCGTCCACGCTGGCGCTCTACACCCACATGCTGCCGCAAAGACAAGCACAATGGCTAGCAGCTGCAGCAGCCAAAATACCCACCAATCACGGCGCAGAACCACTTCGCAGAACCACCGCAGTGCCTGCTACATGGCAACTGCTCTGGTGCCAACTCGTATGTCTACACATCTATTCTGCTAGGCCACACCTGTACGCTTAGTGAGGTGCATCAATGCCTTTCAGCCCATGACGCAAGGCGGCCTTCTCACATGTACGTTTACTCTTGTGTAACAGGATGGTAGCGGGACCAATTTACAAGAAAGAACTTACTCCAACAAAATAGTCTGCAAGTACTTTTACATACTGTGAAAGGCACGACCTTCACAGCCATGCCGGGCCTGAAATCCTCGAGGCATGTGTGACAGCCATGTCACGACCTGGACAGTGCCACCCACAGTGCAAGCACGCTAGTGGCGACACCAATAAAGAGCACAGCGAAGGAGGTGACTGTCTCCAGAAGTTGCGGCGGCTTCGGTGATCTCTGCCTGGAATCTGATGTGTTGGACACAACAACGTAGTAGTGGCAGATGGGCATGGCTTAACACCATATTGGCCGCAATTAGCATTAGAGTATAGGCATCACCATGTGATGGTGGGACAAAATGAAAGGAAAATGGCACAAAGGGGGGGGGGGGGGGGGGGGTCACCCAACAGCGGATGGCTGAGGGTCTCTGAGGCATCTGCCTCCAATTGCGTTGCTTCCTGATGGGCCAGAAAGCGCGCGTGCCGCTCGCGGCGGTAGATGCAGATAGGCAGCACGTAGCATGCCATGCAGACGCCAGTGGAGCCCGTGATGGCAAATATCTTCTCCGCCTGGCTAGAGAACAGAATGGAAACGGCCACGGCAGCACCCAACAGCCCGGCTGTCTCCAAGCTATGCCGCACTGGGGATGCAGGGTGCACAAGGCGGATTCAGCGGCGTTATTTCCAGCATGAGGCTACACAGTGTATAACTTGTTTCGGGATGCAACACGAAGCATTGGGGACAATAAGGCATGGCTGATAGAGATCACGCAACCCTTCGATGTGTGTGTGTGGGAGGGGAGGGGGGAGGGGGGGCGCACACCCCATGAGAACTCCGCGCCAGGTGTGACGAGCTGGCGGAAGGATGAGCGCAGCACGTGGAATATAGGTGGGATGGACACCTGCGCATTGTTCACATTGGCCGATAAGGACAGAGAGGAGGAGCCGCTCTGCGCCATCTGCGTAGCCTGGGTGCCATGCAAAGCACCGCAGCATGAACGCAACGAAGATCGGCAGGCAGGAGAGCTGGACCCACCGCCAAGTAGGCTGCCACCGCGCTGATGAGCACCACAGCAGGCGTACCGCCGATGATTTCATTCTGCAGCACATCTCCCTTGGTGTCCTCACCGAAGCTGGATGCGCCAAAGAAGCCCGTCGCACCGTACACTGCCATGCAGATACCTGCATGGGTGGGACCAGGCATGGTGCATGAGGCATGGTGGGGGGCGTGAGCGGCCAGTTGTAGGGCGACAAAGGATGTGGCATAGAGCAGGTTGGCACCACAGTATATGTGTTGTGGGATTGAGCCTGGGTTGTGCGCAGCGCTGCTGGCGGGACCCACCATACAGAACGACTCGCGTCGCTGACACGGTGGCCCGCAGCCCCAGACCGCCAGGGGGCATCTCCCGCAGCACTGGGATGAGGCATGGGTGCAGGTAGAAAGCAAAGCCGAGCAGGGAGACCGCCTCCGGGATGGCGGCCACGTCCTGTTGGGTCAAACAAGCATTGCATCAGCCATTGGTAGGTACCAGGCTAAGCAATAATGGCTTCGGGGAGGGGGGGAAGTGGGGGGGGGGGGGGGGGGGGGAGGGGGGGCAGTCCCACCGTTGGTACCCAGATGGGCATGTCGCCACTCGCGATGGCAGGGAAGCCAGTCTCAATGGCGCGGTACATGATGGCGCCAATGAGGGCGACGATCACCAGCGCAGCCAGCGGGGCGCAGTTGTCAAGCTGCACATTGGGCCAGATGGCGTGTCAGCGTGTCATGGTCAGGAGGGGGTTGGAAGCGTACATGAGGGTGCTTTGGTAGGTGGCGCTCACGGAGCGGATGTCCCGCAGCATGCACAGTGGGAAGACAAGCCCAAACACTAGCAGCAGCTGAATGGCAAGTCCGTCCGCGGAGCCAGCCGCGAGTGTGGCCCCATCCGGCGGTTGCTGCAGCTTGGCCATGATCACATTGCCCACATCGGACAGCAGCGCCACGGAGCCACAGGTGTTGCCAAATAGCAGCGCCAGAAGCGTGACTTGCACCCATATCTGCACAGGTCGCACATGAGTGGTGAGTGGAGGGGAAAGATGCAGCTCTGCTTCCCTGCCGCAACTATGATGGCAACTTTCGGCAACAATGGCATTGCTGGAAGGGGAAGCCGAGCACGCCACACCTTCCATCTCCGCCCCCCCACGGCCTCCGCGCACGCCTCGTAGGTGTCGGTGCGCGTCGCCGCCGCCGCCTTCAGCAGCAGCTCCGCTGTGAAGGCATTCGCGTACGCTACCACCAGCATGAGGAACAGGCCGCAGGCGACGCCGGTCTTTGAGAAGGCGTAGGGGGTGGGCAGCACGGAGCTGCGTGTAGGGAGGCACATCGGGGGGAGAGAATTAGCGCTATGATTCAGATGCAATGAAATGATATATAGGGTCGCGATATACATGCAGCTGATGCCATACACATCTAATGCCTGCTGCCGTGTATGCTCAGGCACCAGGACTAACTGGAGCTCCCACACGGGCGCGGTTGCCCCCACCTGCCAAGGCAACCCAGACCCAGCGTGCCTGTCGCGCTGAGCATGGCGTGCCGATAGCTCTCGTTGCTGCAGTGCAGTGAATGCAGCGGCCGTTCGCCACTACGCACTGACTGGGTCAATCCACCAGCGTCTGTTCCTCCCAACACGGAGTCTGGTGGTGCGTAAGCCGCCCCCCCTGCGGCAGAGGTGGCCGGCTCCGAGCCACCGCCGCCGGTGCCGCCTTCCATCGCCCGCTCAGCAGCCGAGCGGCTCAGCGACTCCCTTAGCCGAGTAGCCGCTGGGGTGCTCTGACCGATATTCCCAGAGGGCTGGGCGCGCGGGGGGGGGGGGGGGGGGGGGTGGGGAGAGGGCAACAGGTCTCGACAAAATCGGGACGGCCGCCACCTGCCGGGTCGCGCTACTGGCAAGGATTATCCTCGTACGCGAAGCTGGGAGGCTGATGGTGATGACATGTTCCGACTACAACTTGCCTCGGACTTTTTCGCGCCAATAATTATCGCTTGTCCGCGTTCCAGTTTAAATCGTAACCACAAATACTCGTACGGGTACCCCTTCTGGGTAAGGATTATCCTCGTACGCGAGATTTGGAGGCTGATGATGCCGATGATATGTTCCGACTACAATTTGCCTCGGACGTTTTCGCGCCCATAATTATCGCTTGGCCGCGTTTCAGTTTGAATCGTAACCGCAAAATACTCGTACGGGTACCCCGCCTTCTGGGTAAGGATTATCCTCGTACGCGAGGCTCGGAGGCTGATGATGACGATATGTTCCGACTAAAACTTGCCTCGGACTTTTTCGCGCGCATAATTATCGCTAGGCCACGTTTCAGTTTGAATCGTAATCGCAAATACTCGTAGTACGGGACCCGGCGGTATGAATTTACGGCTGCTGCTCGCGAGTACCCGTATTCGCAAACGGTCACCACCGAGTTGCCTTTTATTTGAGCCATAGCCGCAAATCACCCGCCGATTTGCGGCTGGATGATTTGCTTGCGACTGGCCTCGCTGGTCACAAAATATCGCGATATTTGCGACCGACCTAAATATCGGGCCCACTGAGCCGCAAATCAAAGTAATACATTGCGTAGAGCATACATGTTCTGCGCAATGTACAGGCCACAAATATGAGGGTATCCGGAAACAATATTAACATAGCGTATCAAGGGGTCAGGATGTAGTATTGGCATCAATTCGGAATATATGTTCTATCAAATTCCTGTTGCTTATTGCTAGCAATAAGTTGAGTAGCAAACCAATCGCAAAGGTAGCAAAACTGCTAAGGATCGCATGACAACGGGCATGTTCTTCAATGCCACGGGCACCGACTTCTGGAAGCATGTGTTCATCGGCAAGGCCACAAAGCCGCGTTGCTTTGGACAGCATTGGCACCCCACCAAGATTGGTGCGTAGTACTACAACAACGATTCCATATGGATGCGCAATCAAATATGGTAAGATGTCATTCGCAAATTTAATTGCTACCTCTACCCCAAGAGCAACAACGGCACTAACCCCGCTATCCTCCTAGCCGGCAGCTGCAACGCCCACAACATTCCACCCGAGGCATTCATGTGGAAGGTTGGAGATCTCTATGGCCTTTTCATAAAGAACATCTTGGTTATCTCTTTCCCACCAAATTGTACCTCAAAGGTGCAGCCGTTGGATGCTGGCACCATCCATGCATTGATGAAGGCGTTGCTCTATCTGGAAGCGCCACACATGCCGGCATGGATCATGGAGCAGTTGGAGGCTGCCGAGGAGGCTGGTACCAAACCTATGCTGCAGTGTAAAGTCCGTCAGGCTATGGAGTGGATCATGGCATCATTGCAGGAGCTACATGGCTCCGCTGTGGCGAACCGTTGGTGCGCCACCGAGATACAAACGCATGCACTGATATG
Organism: Tetraselmis striata; assembly: GCA_006384855.1. Taxonomy (NCBI): domain Eukaryota; kingdom Viridiplantae; phylum Chlorophyta; class Chlorodendrophyceae; order Chlorodendrales; family Chlorodendraceae; genus Tetraselmis; species Tetraselmis striata. The sequence goes on along the minus strand of VCJN01002912.1, from coordinate 15,884 downwards.
CATGACATGTCCTCTGAGGTTCGTCACTACAACCGCGTTGCAGCGAACGAGGACCCCATCAACAAGTTTGCCGTGCCTGCGGCAGTGCTAGATGAGTTGAGTGACATGCTCAACAAGCTCAGCCCATCACTCTCCGCTGACAAGGCCAATCCCGTCAAGATGGCTGGCGCGGCGGACATGTTCATGCCGATGGAGAGGGATGTGTTCGGGCATGTTGATCTCAACATGTCTTCGGACAAGGATGCTGGCGACGCCAAGGCAGCTGTAGCGACGGCTGATGTGGACACGGCGGCGTCCGCTGGTGTTGATGATGATGATGGTGGTGGTGGGGACATCACCGATGCACAAGATGACAACGGTGATGACATTGACCAAACCACGGTATCAAAGGTGCCAACTCCGTGACGCGCGCAAGCTAGATGAGGCTCTGCATTTTTTGTCCGTGAGAATAGTGACTATGTCAACCATGCAACCACCAAGCCGTCATTCAATGGATTGCCAACTCTTGATGATGTGCGCACCTCTCCGCAACGCATGCTATATCGTCACACAGCGCACCCGTGAAATGAATGTCTGGAATTTCTTCCATGTTTTAGAGCGGGAGCAGCCCATTGAGGAGAACCTCCACCATGCTCAAGGGTGGGACTAGCTTGTAGACATATCGCTATGTCTTGGCACGGATTACCCTACAGTCTAGTGGCAGCCCTATGAGTGTTTTCGAGTTGGCCTTGCCTCCATAATGGAAAATACTATCTCTATAATGAACATTCATTATAGAGGTAGCTTTTCAGTATATAAAATTAATACTCATATAATGAACGTACATCTATAGTGAAAGGGGGCGGGGTGGGGGGAGCAGAACGAGAGCAGCCCATTGAGGAGAACCTCCACCATGCTCAAGGGTGGGACTAGCTTGTAGACATATCGCTAGGTCTTGGCACGGATTACCCTACAGTCTTGTGGCAGCCCTATGAGTGTTTTCGAGTTGGCCTTGCCTCCATAATGGAAAGTACTATTTCTATATTGAACATTCATGATAGAGGAAGCTTTTCCAGTATCTAAAATGAATAACCATATAATGAACGTACATCTATAGTGAACGGGCCGGGGGGGGGGGGGGGGGGGCATTCATTATAGAAATAATGTCATTGCATCACTGCTAGTCTACCGGAGCACGTCGTAATTACTTTAGAATGTATTACCCTATATTTACCTCGCAATCTTATGGGTATAATGACACTCGTATGTAGTCGTTCCGTGACATGCTTGTAATTAACGCCATCAGGCGCGTATCACACGTCGTCGCAACACTAAATCCGTGGTGGACGGTGTTTGCTTTTGGCTCTAGAAGCCCGGCAATCTCGCAACATGATGTATATCGCTGCGCGATAGCGCGATAGCGCGCGGCAATGGGCGGCGACGTGCGGCCATGGGGGGGGGGGGGGGGGGGGGGGGCAAAATACGATTTTTACATTTGGTTTCGGCCGGGACCGTCACTGGCAGTCGTGCCACCGCGGCGGGCATGCTGCTCCTTGGTGGCGGCCAGCCCGCGACCCGAACGGCGCACCGCCGCCCTAGCCCCAACACCGCCCCTGTCCCATGCCGGCACTCTAGGCGCCGGCTTGTCGGGCTGCTTGGCCTTCTTGGCCAGGGGCTCCGGGCTATTGCCCTCGTCGACGTTATCGCCGGGAAGGCTTGCGTGGCGGCCAGGTTCTTGACCGCGTTGGTGTTGTGCTTGGTGATGTCGCCCGCCTTCTTATGATGATGCTTCAGCATGGCAAGAGTGGGGTTAAGCCATGGCGGCGCAGCGGTGCCCGGTATAGTAGCAGCGCCACGACCTTGTTCACCGCGGCCGGACATGCCGTAGCCGACGAGCGCTGAACACTCGATAAGATCCTACTTCTAAACGTAGGGTCCGGGCGGGGGCTTGACACCTACAACAATTGCGAAAGTTAGTATGCGTGTTGCTTGTTACTTGTGTAATCGAACAAGTGTCAAATCAAACGCTGCCCGCCTGCGGCTTCCGCTTGCGGCGTCACCTCGTAGACCTCATCCTCGCTCTTGAACACCACGTTAGAAAAGGGGGCACTGCCGGCTTGGTAGTACCTCCCGAGCTCGCTCTGATGCCATGCCTTTGCAAGGTCGCGTGCCTTCGCGAGTCGGTACTCGCTCGGCAAAGGTCCCTTCTACCTTGAGCGTCCTTGCCCACGTCCCGGAAGTAGTGCCGAGTAAGGTAGTTCCTCACGCCCCCCCTGCTTCCTGGACAACACAAGGTGTACCGTCATATCCATAAATCAAAAAGCCGCCGTTTCTTGTCCGATTTCGGTCAAAACATGGGGGGTGTCCATGATTTCAACTAAGGATTACGCACGGTATGGCACATGTATACCCGCGATGTTAACTACTGGCATCTTAAATATTGCTAATCCTTACTCGAACTTTGTAGCCGTTGGCTGTGCCCCGTCGTACTCGTACTCTTATATATAAACCACCGCCGGCGCGCTACGTACCGGAGATAAAGGAATAGTACTCGTACTATGCCGGATGATACTATAATGTACATCATACTATAATGTGTGATATACTACGGACGATAATATACATGCGCAACAAGGAGGCGGCGGGGGGAGCAATATTTCGGAGGTATTATACATGTACTCGTACTCGTATCTCAGATGCCGCATGCCGCCAAGACCCATCATCGCACGTCATTGGAACGTGATATATATGTTAAGACCCAGGTACGAAAATGCCTTGTGTACACACAGGTCGCCATGTGTATACACAGGTCATAAATTTGACCTGTGTATACAAAGGTCATATTTTTAATTGACATGTGTACACACAGGTCGTTATTTTGCCTGTGTATACACAGGTCGATACCGTAATGACCTGCGTGTACACGGGTCATGTTTACTTCGACCCGTGTACACGCAGGTCACTTTTTGTGACCCGTGTACAAACAGGTCAAAGTAATCATGACCCGTGTACACACATGTCACTACGGTATCGACATGTGTATACACGGGTCACCAATGATACCTAAAGCCCGACACCTTGTTTGCACATGGGGCATCTGTGAAATGGTTTGGGTGAAAACATGTACTTGGGTCATATGTCATATGACATGTGTACAAACAAGGCAGCGATGTTCGCACTTGGGTCATTTTCCATGACCTGTGTGCACACATGGCGATTTCAAGTGACCTGTGTATACACAGGTCATGGTCAAAATGACATGTGTGTAAACAGGTCAATGTAAGTGACATGTGTGTACATAGGGCATACAAGGTAATGCCCTGAGTATACACAGGGCACCTAAATGCCATGTGTATACACATGGCGTTTTGACCATGACCTGTGTAAACACATGGCACTTTCGTACCTGGGTCTTAACATATATGTACGAGAAAAATCGTTTGTAAGCGGATACGAGCAGTACGTATTGTCTATTCTTATTTACAAGCACCGTTGTCTGTCCGCACGGCAGCATGGTGGATATCTACTTCTACATGAGGTCCCCGATTATTCGATGCATGCGGCTCTCCCGGGCAATATCCTATCGACGGGGCTTGTCCCCGGTTTACCTATTTGATGCATGGATCTTTGAGCGTTGAAATGAGGCATTGGTATAGAGGCTATGTCAAACCTATGACTGAAGGTGGCGCAAGGGGCCAAGTGCTTGGGCATCCGACAATCATCGCCACCACGGCCGTATGAGTCCTTGACGTTGTCCACGGATGCTCCTCACTAGCATGGTGTCGTCATGGCCGTAGTATGAGCATGAGATCCGCTGCCGCGGCATTGAGATCGGCTCCGGTCTCAAGCGAGCCAACAATCGAGGCCATGTTCGGTGAATGATGTGCGGCGCCGGTCTTTAAGGCGCGAGCAACCTCAAACCCTAGCTGCGGCGACCTTGTTGTCCGTTTCTCTTATGAAGCATTAAGCGTAGCAACATCCGGGAAGTGTCTCACTTTATTCTCTCCTTCAGTCACGAGTTTGGTTAGAATGTGTCTCGCATGCATGCATTACGGTGTTTGTCCCTCTGTGGGTCAGCAATTGCCCGGCCTTGCAAGCGGGCGACCGAGAAATACCCACGGCGTGGCGTGTGCTGTGGACTAGAAAAACCGGATCCCGCGTGACTGGTGTACGGTGTGTGTAGACTGCAGAGGCGAGGGCGGCCTCGGGTGGTGGTTTCCATGAGCGCAGCTACGTGCCAGCGCGCCGCAAATTCTGGGGCGGAGGGGGTGGGGGGAGGGCGGGAAGGGCGGGCTTGGAAGGGGGAGAGGGAGGACGGGAGATAGAGGCTCGCGAGGTGTAGGGCCTTGGAGTGGGCGGCGGTTGGCTTAGATCACAGAACGGGTCCATGGTGACGAACACCTCCCTTGGCACATGGCCGGTAAAGATGATAGGGGCAGCGGAAATGATCGGAGGGCCGGAGGTTCAGGGGCGAGGGGAAGAGGGAAGGGGGGAGGAGGGGCGGGGAAGACTTATTTATTGGTACTGTACTTTCAATACCTAATATTGTGATGTGTTGATGACGATCTACAACTGGATGGCAATACTACTTTTTAAATATGGATATGCAGTAGCGCTTTTGCAATTCACACGAGCACATCGACTGCTACGAACATCTCGAATCGTATATTGCTAACTACCGTGACAAGAACATTTCTAATAGTGAAAAAACTCGGGTCCCCCTCCCTCTTGCACTATAGAAGTGAGTTCACTATGATGGCATTCACTACAGGAGTTTACAGCTTATACTTGCATAGTTAAATATTCACTATGTAATAAAATAGAGTATGATTTCCGCGATAGCAATAGTCACAACATGGTTTCGCACACGACATTTGCGACACTGGGACATAAGGAGGAATGCGACTAATTTGGATCAGACACGACTTGGACCGAAAATCCACTTAACCTGCTTTTTCTTTGGCCACACAGATCTAGGACGTCATGGGGCACTACGAGCGGAAAGTAGAGCTCTTTGGCTGTCCGTAGAGCCCGGACCCGGATGATATGGTGCCCGGGAAGGGTCGGAGCCGGGGCAGCGAATGTAGGTCGGTCAATGCGATATTTAAAATATGAAGCCGACAGCGCTTCTCAAAGTCAACAGCCGAGCCACTCACAGCCCAATTGTCGCGCCGACTGGGCATAGAACCCAGTCCAAGCTCGCAGGCAGCCCACGGGGGGGCCAAGTCGTTGCTCTGAGGTGCCGGTTGGTGGCGGAGCTCGAGTGCTATCGCTGGTCGTCGGCACCGTACGCATATCGGTTGATCCCGTCGCCCACAACCGTTTTTAAAACTCCGGACCAGCCGCAGCAGCAGGGGGGCATTTGGTAGCAGGATGCCAAGGCGATGCTGCCGCCTATCCAAACTAGTGACTGCACTTGGATGGGGGGGGGGGGGGGGGGGGGGGTGCGCGCTCGGGATGCTGAGAGCAGCTAAAGGGAACCCGGGGGCGGGGCAAGAGGGAGCAGGGCCAATGATTGTGGAAGAGCGGAGACCCGCTTGCCTGCCATCGTATTATATCTTGCTCAATATCTCTTGTTGCACGCATATCTCACATCACTAGCTTAGCTATAGTGATCCCCCCCCCCCCCCCCCCTCCCCGCACCGCGTACGCACAAGCCTGGGTATACGCATCAACTGCCCGCCGGGATGAGAAACTGGTATTGGTAGTGTGTCTGTGGGGGGGAGGGGGGGCGAAAGAGCTGCCAATTTCTGCCAAGCTGGTGCGTTACATTGGGGCAGGCGCTGGGGAGACAATTGGGGCTCGCTTCAGAGCATTGTCTAATGCCTATGCGGCTTCGCCGCCTCCGCCGCATGCAGACTCTCCGGGCTCACCAGCACCGCAACCTCAGTCATGCGGCCCTGCATCCCGCAGCCCGCCGCCGCCAGCCAGATCAGAGGTATCCAGAAGCCATTGCTGGGGTTGTTGCGGCATGACCGCATAGTTTTCAGCGGCTGCCCTCCACAGCTTGTAATGCACCCCTTTCCGCCGATTCCGCTGTATGCGTTGTCTCGGCTCCTCACCGCTGTCGCTGTTGTCCCCGCCCTCCGCTGGCTCGCTGCCTGACTCATCCCCCGCATCACAGTCCTCCTCGTCAGCACCGTGCTTGCGCTTTTTGACTCCGGCAGCATCGGCCAAAGAGCCCAAGGTGGATAAGAGGGGGGCAGTGGCAGCAGCCAACTCTGCAGCCAAGGCAGCAGGCGCTGCTGAGCAGTGGACTGCAAAGTGCGCGCAAGCTACCTCTGCTGTGAGCCTTGACATCGAGCAGTCCCTCGCCAAGACTGCTGAGCAGGCCCAGGTGCAGTCCGAACTCTCCGCTCTGGAGGCTAAGGCCCAGAGGGCCGCGCCAACTGAGGGACAGGGCGGGGAGGTGGAGGACGACGAAGTGGAGATCTTCGACGAGGAAGATGAGGATGACGACGAGGCAGAATGCGTGTCCGACGACCCCTCTGTCGCCACCGAGCAGGCCAAGGACGCGCGGGCAGCCTGCAGGCGGCACGCAGACGCAGCGAGGCTCAGCGCCGAGGCAGCACAGGCGTCGGCAGCCACTGCCAACGAGCGTGAAGCTCAACGGGCCGAGTCCGCACCTGCATCGTCCCAGGCGCCACCAGTGACCCCGGCTGCTGACCCCCTAACTCTTTCCATGGCACTAGATCCCCGCTGGCCATATTCAGGGTCTTGGGGGTGCGCCGTAGCCAGCAGCGGGTGTGTGACGCCGCTTGGGCGGCGTAAGGGCAGAGGGTGGGTGAGCGTGTTGGCACATCGGGCGCCGCACGCGGCTGATCCAAATTATGAAAAAAAAAACGATTTCGGCTTTTCTGACCACCCAAGCTGCCACCAACTGCCCTGCTGCCTACAGTTGGAATCAGCGCAAATCCACCCAGGGCAGCCTAGCCCTACAACTAAACTTGGCCCTTGAAGTGATCCGAACAGAAACGGTTAAAACCTGTGCCCAAACGAGCCAGAATGCCAGGTTTTCGGTCCAAACTGCGTCATTGCTCCTTAGTACTCGGCATTGCAGAGAAGGTGTAGGACGTTTTAACATCCGCGCGCACCACACTCCTTTAGCTGCGGATGGTTGCAATCTGGCGTGGTTGCCGGCTTACAATGCCCCCCGTGCAGATATGAGCAAACAATGTCCGCCATCTTACATGGTGGGTGGCGCTGTCGGGACAGCTAAAGCCGCGCATGTGAATTGGCGGTGGCCGGCGGGTCTGTCACGAGGTGCATAATAGTAGAGTCGCTAATGTACCGCAACGAAAAGCATACCGTATGCAAGCGCCGCACTCTGGCATACGGCACTGCGCTAAAATCCAGAATAGTCACTATAGTAGTGGGAAATTACAGACCGGGAACCCCCCCCCCCCCCCCTTTGCACTCTAGAAGTGTTTTTACTATAGACTTACTCACTATATGGAAGTGTTGTCACTTTATGATATACGGGTACTACGAGTTTATTGATGTATCGTAAGATTTGAAATACGGTTCCGTGGGCCAAACAACGTAATGAATTATTCTACACCTTTAAATATGTATTCGCGATGTATTTGTAATTTATTCGCATCAATGTATTCAAATCCATTTCTTTGCTTTAGTCGTTTTTCTTCTTCCTTGCGGGGGGGGGGGGGGGGGGGGTTCAAAACGTTATTTCTCCGCATGGGCCGTTTGTGTTTGTAAGGTATATATATAACGGGCCCGTTATTAGGTGACTTCATACTGAGCCCGGGTCACGTGGAGGTAATTCATCAAGTACTGATTACACAAAGTAGTCGCTAGGTACTGTGTGCCTCGCTATTCACTAATAATACCCCCGTAAGCATTACGAGTCGGGCAGCCGTGCGCCGCGTGCCGAGGGCTTCATTGCGTGCCCCGAGTGCCCAAACGCGGCGCCGATCGACCATCCCATTGATCAAGACATCAAGACGACGACATACGTAGTTGGCTAGGCACATGAGAGTCGCAAGCCTCACTCACATGGCGACCATCACGAGCACACGCCGGGCACAACCGATTGCTGGCGCGATGTCCCAAAGAACCTCATGTCCCGTACGTGGTGGCCTTCCTCGTGTACGGCGGCGTTGGCAATGGAGGCCTAGGCGATGCTACCGTTGGGGGCTGCAACGCAGCGCCGTAACCACTGGCCGCCTAGCTGCACACATGGTCGGCGGTCGGTTGCACACTTAATTGAAGCACTAATAATTCGGCCAAGGGTTGCCGTAGCGGAGCTTGGCGACGTCCTCTGGTTGATGTGACGAGAGGTTGGACTGGTGAAGCATGGGCATGCTGCCTAAGTGGGTTGTTGTCATGCTGTCAGCCGGCGCCCTCGCCAATCGTCGCGCGAGGTTGTGTTTAACATGGCGTTAAGTTGTAGCCGGCGAGAGTTGCATACGACGTTTGACGGCTTGACGCCAACGATCCCGCGGGCTTCCCCTTGCTGTGCTTGAGAATACATGAGTTGGCCACAAGGAGGTATTGTGTTCTCTCGGGAAGGTGCCCATCCGTAAGTTGCTAGATGATGCAAGTAGTACAACAAATCGTCATGTGGAAGGGCATGACCGTCGACCACGGCTTGCATGACCCGCTTGGCAGTTCCCGGTAGCTCGCAAAGCACTGCCATCTGCTTGCCAACATGGTCACAAACTTGGTTGCGATCCCCTAGTTGCAAGCGGAGTGCGCATGTGTCGGTCTCATCCCCTCCAGTGGTGTCGACCATGCCAAGGGCGGGAAACAACAGTCAAGATGAGTAATGAAATTATAATCTTGTCTGATTTACTGAGGTGAACCACGTTCACCATGAACGTGATAAGGTTTTCCCTAATCATATATGGGAAGCCTTGCAACATTTTTTGAAATCTGAGCGTCGCTTACCCATGCCTTTTCGTAACTGGATCGCTGCGTTAACGCCCTTCGTAGAGCCGCTGCAAGGATTTCACTGTTATTATTTCCGGTCCTGTAGTAGTCCAGCGGACGAAAAAAACCATTTCACGATATGCGCACGTTCTATATCCGTACATGATAGGAACAAGTCGTCTTCGGCGGGAATGTGTGGCTACTTTACATTTTGAAAAACAAGCAAGGCGGATTTTATTAGATATTCAATGGATGATGGTACTTAAATAGCGATTGTGCATTTATAAAAATCAAGGATGATTAATCCTTGTATTCCGCGCATCTTACCGCCGCATGTACTCACGACATGGACAATAACAAAGCCTCTTTTTTTACGCGCGGTCTACACTACGGTTTTATCGCGCGTTATGCGGGCAGGACGGGTCGCCTAGCGCGCTTATTTTGTTCCCCGCCCCGGGACAGGACTGGCAGTGAAACCCTTGCAGCGTCTCTACGACGGCTGTTTATTGGGCAGCAATCCTGTTTCGGAAAGCCCTGGGTAGGCGACGCTCCGTTATAGTCATCAAGCAAATTGCGCGCTGTTACTGAACACAAATGACGATTAGCGATTTATATTCAGGATTATTAATGCTGTTACAGTAGGTCGCGCTAGAGGTCATGTGCCCAGGAATGATTGCATACTTATTCTATTGTTTCTTTATTTACATAGTCGCGGATGGTCTTGAAGCGACCGTGCGTTTCCTGATACATTGCGTCCAAAGCTACTTCACATGCTACTGGTACATACCGCCAATTCGATACGAGCAGGCAGTATTTGAATTTATGGCTTGGACGTATTAGGCGGGTCCGATTTAATTTTCTACTTTAGAATCCCCCGCTCTGTTTCCACCTCTCTCTACTTTATTTATGTTGATCTCACAGTACTAAGTAGAAAATACCCAAAGTTGCATAATAACTACCACTGGCATGACTTTTGCATGGTTTCAATGCATGGCTGTGTGCTTGGTGTTCCCTGCCAATGTGCAAGCATAAAATGGAGAGGGGGTGGGGCACTTTTCGGAACCATCACCATATTACAGTCGTCGGCATCATGGCAGCCCAATACGGTGGTCCTATCCACCCCTCCATGTGGTGCTATGATGCTGCTAAGCTGCTGTATGCCACTGCTATGTGTTGCTGCTCTCACCGCAGCGCGCTGCTATGCCATGCTGCGCAATGCCGTTTGCCTATCAATTTCTCGCATCTTCTCGGCACAGTTGACCTTGGCGCCCCTCACGAACGCTCGATAGCCGGCACGCTCACATGTTGTGCACAAAAGCAAAACATTGGTGATGTAGACAGTTTGTAACGCCTCATCTACTATGAGTTCTCCGTCAAGCCTGGCCAAGCGCCGTCCAAGGAAGGATATGCCAAGCATGGATGTTAACGGCGGCGGCGGTGCGGGTCTGAGCCCCCAGCCGCTCATGCACCGCTCCCAGCCGCCGAGTATTGTTTAAGTGCGTGAACGTAAAGTTGAGGCCACTTATAAAGTGAAACCCCCCTCTCCGTTTCTCCGCAAAGTAGAGTACTAAAACATAACATTAAATCGAGCCGGCCTTATACCGATACCCGTAAGGCGGGGCGCGGGCCGCTCTTAGATGGCTTGCCGTCGTGTTGACATTTTAGAACTGCTTTTAGCGGTGGATTTGCTACCTGTACTGGCCGTTTTGTTTACAAGCACCGGCTTTCCGGTATGTGATACCGGTACCCGTAGTAACTGTAGTAGTAGCTATAAAGAGCGAGACGAAGGCCGCGGCCGCACGCGCCATTATCCAGTAGACTTCGCAAGTCCGCCAAGCAACATCCCGCCGCACGCTGCACATTTGGTACACAACAGAGCGCGCCGCTCATTTGCTGCTCAGTCCGAGAGCCATAACAATACCGCCTCACTGTCGAATGTCCAAGGTACAACGTTGTTGAAGTTCTGGCCCTAGATTCCGTCGACGCACTGTTTTAAGGTACAGCGCGCTGCTCTTGCATACATACTAGAACTACCTCAGCATATCTCGCCTACAGTCTAACATCTGCCGCTCGCAGCAAGATGTCTCACTCCTTGCCGTCGCAGTCCCGTTTGTCGCGACTACACATACCAAACCCGTTAAGCCGCCTGCGATATTATTCAAGCAAGCATGCAAGCGGTAAATGGTCGAATACTCATCAGATCCCGCTACGCCAGTTGTGATAGTGACCGCTAATGCCTGGTCGACGCCGCGCAGAGCCGCGGACCTCTTCGTAGCTAGAGCATTTCTCTGCGAAGCTGCGCCACACCAATTGTACCGTCTCGCGCCCCGCCATAAGCGGTGCCATTTATCGGGTTTGGTCAGGCAATTTCGGCATGGGATGCATCCTTGGTCCTAATATATGCACTCATCACGGGGCAGCTACCAGCATGCCCGTGTTTATTCGCAAATGTGCTCGTAGGGGTCATCTGGCAACTTGGTATTTTTGAAGCTATGCATGGGTCAGCGCGTACTTCACGTATGGCGAAATTCCTCGAAAGGTCGTCAGCAGCATTTGCTGCAATCACAACCAGGTGCGACGGTAGTAGCATAGCTGCTGTATTAGTTGACTTCGCGGATGTGGAGCTATATTGCCGCTGCCCGCTCGCACTGTGAGATTCAGATGTGACGTAAATGTCCCCTACTGGTGACGAACGACGACACACGGGGACGATACGGGACGTACGAGGGACAGGTATCCTGAGCACTTTTTCTCAGCCGTCAGATCCGTCCGTAGAAAGATTGGTCCGTCGGATGGATGAATTGACCTGACGATACCCTAGCGGTTGTGCTCATGAGCAAATTCGTGGTGAGCCGTCGATCTAGACCGACTGCCCCTGAGGCGTGGCGTAGCGGCGCCGCGGGAGGCGGAAAAGTCGCTATTTGTTTCAAGGAAAGTGGCAGGATGTTTCAAACGGCGAGTGAGCCGTCCGAAACAACATCTGCACTCAACCCGTCCCTGCGTGTCTCCCGGTACGGGAAGTAGGGCTCTTCGCCGCCGCCGCCGCCAGTGGCTGACACCGTGTGCTAGTGGGCACCCACTCTTCCACGAGCAACCACTGTCGGCGGCAGCCATTTACCGAATCCCGCCCACGATCGGAGGCAGGAGACCACGCGCCATCTTGTACCCAACAGGTAGGGGTAACCTCTCCACCTTTCTCAGTCTGGCGCTTCTCGACGTGCCGAACTACGCGCTGTCCATCGCGCGGAGCCTGCTGCCGAGTGCCAGTAGCACGCGGAGTGCGGTAAACGATCGCCGCCAACGCAAAGCCGGATGAGTTATGGCGTGAGCGCTGATCTCGCGAGTTAGGTATACCCGCTGAACCTGTGCCGGCGATCGTCGCAGGGCCATCGGGTGGGGGGGGGGGGGGGGGGGGCGGGGGGGAGGTCACGACGATACATGGCGGCTCATGCCTAACAGTTTAGGACATGTACTCTAGCTTAATTATGCGTCCCCGCCTAAGTTTGTGTCCGACTGTCTGTCGAACGCGTGTCTGCCGAAACGCGTCGAACACCCCCCCCCCCCCCCCCCCCCGCGCGCGCGCGCCATCGAACTTCGGCCCGCGCTCACGCTGACCGGTCAATGTGTTAAAAAACCTCGGCGCAGCCTACGGTAATCCATTGTTGTCGTGCTTAGCTTATGGGCGGGACAGCAGCAGTACGTTTGTCGAGCTCAACGTCTACAACAATAATACTGGTTATGTGCCGCCAAATGTGGCGAATTTGTTGGCGGCTGGCGGATCGGGAGGCGAGAAGGGTTGTCGGGGGTTGCGCCGAGGGGGCTCACTACACATTGAAACTACAAGTCCCCCCCGCATAGGTGCATCATGGAAGACCCGGAAAGCGAGATGATGTTACAGCCCCCTTAGGACTTAGGCCGAATAGTCGTCTAGCCATAGATTAGTCCTAATGCAGGAGCTGAGTCGAGGGCCCATTGGATCGTTATTCCACACGGCCAGGAATAATGAGCGGAGATTTGGGAAAAGGGATTCTTACAATACCGGAATGCCGGTAACCTGGGTGACTGGCCCGGCGGTGGTTTTGCCGGCCTATTTATAGTCGCTGGTTTCCGTCATTCCGTGCGCTGCGTATTGATTCCAATTTCCCGGCACTTGTGCTGCGTGTAACTACTAGACTAATACTAAAATCGACGTGTGCGGTCCTAACCCGCGGCCCGTCGCTATTTTAGTAACACACAACTAACAGACAGGTTGCTAGCACCTTCGTCTGTCCGCAGCACAGTGATGTAATATTTATCTACTATTGCTGCAGCAAATGCTATAGCTTTCTGGATGGTTCCAGTGGGTTCTAGTACCTACTGGTAACACGCTCCTAAGGCAGCGCCCTATTTAACGCTAGGTACATATTTTACCAGCGCGTACAACAATCGCGCTCCTGCTGGTACGCAGGCGTAAGTACAGGTTACTCGCACCCCATGTGGGTACTCGTAATACTGTCCTGCACTACTAGTCGCCTTGTCGTCGCTCGTACTGACGCCTCGGCGTCTTCGTACCAATACTTCGCCTTCACTTGTACTCGCACTTGCAATGCTCATACTCGTACTTCGCTTGGCTTGTACTCGTTCTCGTCCGCCTCAGTCGGCAGTTCTTCGCTCCTTCGTCGGCTCCCGCAGTACAAAGTACAGCAGTGTAGAGTACATAACAGATGATAACAGCGATAGAGGCGGCATGCATACTGAAGTCTTCTAACCGTTTGGGTGCGCAAATCGTTGATGTGTGTAATGCGTTGTGACATCTGAAGTGTGTACTGTATGTGTATTCTTTTTTATTTATGTATTCTGTCGGTACCACTGTCTGCGCTTGTACACAATATGAAAAAGGAAAAAACTGTGTTTGGTATTACCCATATTGTGCAGGCGATCTTTTGGAGCATAATGAGTCCGATGAGTGGAGTGCATTCCGTATGCAAGTAGCTGAGCAAGCGATCAGTGACAAGAACGCGACGCAAAACAAAAACACCGATGGTAAATACAGCGGAGGGGACAGAAAGCTCGTCCGTTTCTGGTAAGCTATAGCACAGCCTTGCCATGCAATGTCCATACACATGTTACTGTCGACATACACGTCGCGAAATCAGCTGCAGCTGACTTTGTTCGTCATGCGAGAACTCGGCATATCTGAATATCTGCATGTTTGTGTTTGTTGCGTGGCAGCATGTTTGATACCAAAGGGGAGAGGCGCCCTGGAGACCCATATCTGGATTCGAATGGACGTCCGATATCTCTGGCATCATAGCAAGGCGTGACAATTGCTGCGGCTTATCTCTTGTGAGTTCCGGCACTCCCGCAGCGAAGCAATGCCATTTTAGACGCCCCTTTGCATCTACGCCGGTCGCATGTCGCTCGCGGCCGGCCGGCACCTGCATCGCCCCGCGGGAACGATTTCATCACATGCCGGAGGACGATTTCATTAGGCCCACGGTGCGCGGTGTTGGAGCCACCGCATCGCCCCCGCGCAGCAACCACGCACTCCCGCATCGAAGCAACGCCAATTCGAATCCTCTACATATATATTCAACAGCATGGCGGCATCCTTTGGGCAGGTTTGCATTCCATCTGGCAAGCTGCCATTGTAGTATCAGAGTTTTAGAACATTATTATTATTTGTAACGGAGGGTGGAGATATTACGTGCTTCATATCGAATAGGCGAACTTATAGCTGAAGCTATTTGAATCCTCTAGATATATATACAACAACATGCTGGCATCGTTTGGGCAGGTTTGCATCCCATCTCGCAAGCTGCCATTGTAGTTTCCGACTTTCATGACACATACAATAGCGGACGTATTTGCCACGGAGTGTGCGGGAATTGCATGCTTCATATAAAATGGACGCTCTTTCAGCTGAAACTAGGAGAATCCTCTACATATATATACAGCACCATGCTGGCATCGTTTTGGCAGGTTTTAATCCCGTTTCGCAAGCTGCCACTATAGTTTCAGAGTTTTATGACACATACAATTAGCGGTATATATGCCACGGAGTGCGCAGAGAAGGACATGCTTCATATCAAATATACGCACTTTCAGCTTAAACTAGCAGAATCCTTTATGTATATGTATATACATATATATACACACACACAACAGCATGCTTGCATCGTTTGTGCGGGTGTGCGGGTGTGTCAAGCTCCATCGATGCGGTGGCTCCGTCATCACGTATTCGCGGTGTGCTAACAAGGTTCCCAAGTGATGAAATGGTTCCCGCCTGGATGAAAAGGTGCGGGCCAACCACAGGGGATATGCACACTTCTTATGCGCATGATAGGGGCGATGCAAATGATTTATCATTGGTGCAAGAGTGCGGGTCTGCCTAGCAGTAGCGATGCGATGTCGCCGATATCATGCACCCGCGGTGTGATGAAACGGGTCCCAAGTGATAAAATTGTTCCCGCACGGCACGCAAAAGGTGCGGGCCAGCCACCGACGTGGCGGATATAGGTGCCTTAGACATCGTGCCTTTGCGGTGCGATGAAATGGGCCCCAAGTGATGAAATGTTTCCCGCGCGGCACAGCCAAGGTGCGGGGCGGCCACGACCGGCATACTGTGGTTCCGGAGCATCTACGCCGATTTCAGTCGCGACGCTGCGCTGCAGGTGGCGGGGCTTCACCGACCTCCAGCCCAAACAAGCGGACATTATTCTTTACCTAACATATCACGACACTTTTCACGTGTTGCCCCGGGTGTGCCGAGCAAAAGCGATGCGGTAGTGGCTCCGCCATCATGCATTCGTCGTATGAAAAAGGTTTCCAAGTGATGAAATTGTTCCTCAAGCACGCCAACGGTGCGACCAGCCACTAAGCGATGTGCACTCGTCCAATCCACATAGGGGTGATGCAAATGGCGTATCATTGGTGCGGGAGTGCAAGTGTGCAAGGCGAAAGTGATGCGGTGGCTCCGTCATCATGCATTTGCGGTATGATGAAATGGTTTCCAAGTGATGAAATGGTTCCCGCAC
>VCJN01002911.1:0-86154 GCA_006384855.1 Tetraselmis striata | reverse complement strand
CGGGCTGCAGATCTGTCCTTCGATTTTCGTCGACTGGAGCAGAGCTGATGGCACGACTGGAGTCATGCCATCACTGAAGTAATGACTGAAGTTCCGGGTGCTTCCTCTTTTCAGCTTCACGGCAATGTTACACGGGGTTTCAGCAATCTACACAAGTCAACCCGTGCCCGGCTACCGATGCTGACAAACTTGTCCGTTAATACAGCGTAAAAATGTAGCCCGCATTGGTCCCGGAAACTCATGCATGCCCATCTTACAGGCAGATGACGGGCTCTCTTGCTTTAAGGCAGATTCTAGTAGTTACACAGTGGCCCGTCGCTACGCTGTGGCGCCAATGGGGGGCTTATCTCAGACAAGAAATGGAGTGTCCATGGCCGCGCACGATGGGCAGCGGCGGCCCGTCACACCTCCCACAGCCACATACACACACGCTGCCAGATGAGCTCCCTCATGGGCCTCCCGAGGTGATGATGAGGCACCATCCGCCTTACAACATAAACACAAGGTCGGTGTTTTTCAAGCCGGAGCCATAGTAAAGGCCACCAAACGTCATGGCAGCGCCATCGTAGTAGTAGAAGTAACCAGGGTAGAGCATGCTCCGGAGCGTGGCCTTGTTCTTGAACTTGTCGTGGTGCAGGCTCCAGCTGCCGCGCACGTCTTCAGACAGGGGCGGGCCTACGGGCGCAGCGGTGAGAAAGGGGGTCATGTTTGGCTGGATGCAAATGTATATAATCCCCGCCCACTCTCTCTCACACACATGTACACACATGCACGCCCACACGCATGACCCTTCCTCAGTACCATGACCACATCGCCAGGCGTATTTTCACGCACCGTCGGGGCCATCCCTCATGTGGTAGAACGACTCGAGCTTGTCAGGGTACGGCAGCGGGACCCAGAAGTTGTTGGGGATGATGTCCTGATCTGCGGTCACCACCTGGTACCCCTGCAGAGCATGAGTGTGCGCCAGCAGCCATTGTCAGGGGCGACAGTGGTGCAGAACCAGCATTGCCCTCTCCACCCTGACAGCAGGCTGGGGTAGAGGCGGGGGAGGGGGGCACGCACCGATGGCATCACGGATGTGGCCTCCGAGATGTCATTGATCATGACCTTGATGCGCTGAAGCTCGCCCAGCTCAAACACCAGCGGCACCGGCGGCTCCGCAGGCTCCGTGCCCTCCTCAGGGGCGGGCGGTGCCGGCGCGGGCTCCTCCACTGTGTATACCTGAGAGGGGTCGCCTGGTTGTGCGACAGCAGGCGCTCAGCCCCCGGTCCATCTTGAGGCACCCGGATGGCGACAGATACCCGCTGCCATGCGAAAGACAGCGCCGGGACGGCGATTACCGCTGAGAGGGGAGACGAGCTTCCGGCACCGCTCGACGTCCTCAGGCGAAACCTCGGTCTCAAGGTCTACCCACCGGATGCCGTCCTGGGTGTAATAGTACTTGGACTCGTACTTGGGCTTGCCGTTCACCATGATGGCGGAGTTGGTGGCAACGGCCACGAGGTAGTCCTGAGGGGCGGCCGGTCAAGCGTCAACAGGCAGCCACAGGTGATGATCACTACTCGCTAAGATAGCCGCCCTGCGTGTATTACTGGGGTTCAGGGAGTGCAGGAAGAGGAAATACAGCCAATACCCCCGTCGCGGACATAAGGACATGGCCCTCTTGGGTTTTGGTGTATATTTTATGATAATGAATGTGGCCTCTGTGGGAGAAAAGGGGGGGGGGGCACGCGCCCACCTTTCCATTTCGAGAAGTGAGCACGCCCCATAGGGTGAGGGACTTCACGCCTGCCTCAGCCTGCTTGATAGGAATGGAGTGCTTGAGCGCCGCCTGAGCACACAGCACGAGCGCGCGTGAGTGATGCGAAGTGAGCAACATGCCGGGCGCCGTTTTCGTGCGAGAGCGTCAAGCAGGCGACTCTTGGCAACGGGTGCGCCGAGGGTAGCTGGCGAGCTTGCAGAACTGGGATGGACCAGGTACAAGGAGGGGCCGCTGTGCGGCATCTGAGTCGGACTGGCTGCGGGACGCGGCGCGCGCTCACCCGCTTCTCCGCCGACAGGACCGCTCCGCAGCCGCCCAGCGCCTCTAGCGTCAGCGTCAGGTTGGGGGCCTGCTGCACCATCTTGCACTAACCGACGCACCTAACTCAAGCCGGGATCGAAGCGAAACTGCAGGCCGCGTCGCGTTAGTGGTACGGGGCTGCTGGCTGGATCTCTCCGGGTACTAGCAGCTTCGGCAGAATGACATGCTGCAGGACGGCATGCGCCGGACATGTCGCCGGGTGCTGTTGCGCCGGGTAAGAGAGAGAGCGGCGCGCGTGGAGTGCGCCCGTGGTCCCTCGAGTCATCGATGAATATCAGCGCGTCGTTAAAAATATTGTACCCTGTATTATATAAAATACATCACCACTCTTTCCCGCCCCCGGGACACGACTGGCACCAGTGAAACCCTTGCAGCGTCTCTACCAAGGTCGTTTAGTCAGCGATGTTATGACCGTGATGAGTTGCATCTTACCAGTAGGTAATTTGTGTGAATTACAAAAAGGTTCCCAGTAACACATATCCACCCCTAAAAGCAGTTCTAAAAGATCAAAACAGCAAACCGCCGAAAAATGGCCCGCATCGAATGAGTCATGCGCGCACGGTTTAGAGTCCGGGCCACGCGTGCACGTCTGTGCGAGAGTGATCCACGGACGTGCTGTGCAGCTTCGGCAACGGGATGGCGGACGAATCTGTGCCGTTTGATGAGGCAGCGAGCACGCTCTCGAGCCGCCACCAAGCTCAGGACCCCGAGGAAATCTCTTGCGAGTAAGGCCTCTTGGTGAGCTCGGGTGGTGCATCGAGCTCCCCGCGATGAGAGGGCACCCTATCCGCGGCGAGGCATGCGATACCGCGCACAGTGCGGTGCACCCTCTTGCTCAAGCACCTCACCCACTATGCCGAAGACAATGCCCGCATACTCCGCCATATCTAGGATATCTCGAAGAGGGCCCTTCTGCCCCGGCTCCGTGTTGTGCCACGCCGCATCCCGCACTGCCAACCCCCGTTGTATGTCGCCCAGCAGGGAGCACTCAAACCGATCCACAGCCGTGGCCCGGGGCACCGCAATGTATTTGACCCCGTACCGCACAGTTTTGAACAACAGCGTGGACTTCAAGCTCCGGGGATCATAGCTCCCGATCACGACGTTTAACGCCGGGAGGGAGAGCTCTGCGTCCGGCACCATGTTCTTGAGTTCATCCTGGGTACGGTGTTGCCGAGAGGCACTACCTGCTGGAACATCAAGTCATCCACCTCCCGGCGTACAGCAATACACAGGTCGTGTACACAATGATCGCGGAAAGCGTCTGCGATGGATAGCGTCGTGTTGTACACGCCAGTGAGTGTCGCCAGGTTCCGGGAGGCTCTTGAGCGCGTCCTCATAGAGGTCGACACTGACGGGGTTATGCTATTATGTCGAGGGCAGAATGATCTGGCTCCCAACCACCGAGGACGGCATTGGCTAGGCAGAAAGAAGTACCCGGCAACGACCTCTCGCAGCTCATGCGGAGCCATGACCGTCCGTGCGGTGGGGACGGCCACCGTCCACATGCTCGACGCCGCGTGTAGCTGGTTGAACAAGATCCGTTCCCTACATGTGACAGGGAGAGCGCACACCTCATTATGAAGTCGAGAATTGTTGGCCTGATCTAGAAATGCCGTCAGCTCCTTTTGCGAGCCTGCGACGCAGCAGCCGCCGCTTCCCGCTCCATTACGCGGGCATCCGCGTCGCAGAGGTGGCTAGCAGTAGCCGCATGGAGGCGGCCCCCCGCCTCGCGCACAGCCTGGCCGACCCACGAGCATCGTTGAGGAAGTGGTCATACCGGCGGGCGGAAGAAGTTGCATGGAAGCTGCCTCGGCCAAGTACGGGCTCAAGCTTTGTGCCAAAGAAACTAGGGTGGGGGTGTTGGTGTCGGAGTTCCTAGTGAGGGACCTCGGGAGGATGCCATTCATGCAGCCGATGAAGGAGGCATCACGAACGGTAGCCATGCGGCGGATGCTTACGCCTTTCAAGCGAGTGGGGAGGTGAAGCATGATGCGCGCCTTGGCCACTGCATCCTCGCTCAAAGTAGCCGCCTATGTTGCTATGGGGTCATGGTCGTGGAAAAGCTCCGGCAGGCAATCAATGATTACTGGATTGGTGTCGGTGCCGTATGTGGAAGGATCTAGCACCGGCTCGACCGATGTGAGGACGGTGGCATCCACCGCCTCCGCGAATGCCTCCACCTTGGACGGGAGGCAGTTGCTGAGCCACTACCCCGCCTGGTGTTGCATGCAATGCTTGAGCATGGCTCATGCGTGGTGATGAAAGGCGAAGGTGTACCGGCGCCTAGGCTTGGCATACATGAGCTTGCTCAGGCTGTCGTCCACCTCCTCTTGTAGCTCCTCCGCCTTGCCGCCCATGTAGGCATGCACATACCCTGCCGATCCGAGCGGCACGTTGAGGACCGGGATGCCGTGGTGGCCATCCAGCGCTCGGGACACTCGATGTATGTCGACCGGAGCCTCACGCCGCGCGGCCTCCATGTCCGCCATGTAAGCGTGCATCTTGTTGAAGCGCACCTCAAGCCCCACGGACGCCGTGATGGACGTGCGGAAGGCGTGAAGGGCCGCCCTAACGTGCGCCGGCAGGCCCACAAAATATCCATCGTCGGCGTTGAAGCGAGCTGCCCCGTATGTGACCAACGTGCTATCGCACTCATGCACCTCGGGGTGAATCGCGACGAAGAAGGAAGTCGTGGCAAGTGGCCGCCCCTGTTGCACGCCGTCCTCCGACCGCATAGGGGCGGACCGATCGTCCACGAGCAGAAACGAATCCGTGGAGAGGGAGGCCAGGAGAACAGGGATGGCAGGGTGTAGAGGAGAGCAATCGATGTGGCGTTGGATGATGGTGCGGCGCCACGCCTCGTTGTAAGCGTTGCGGAGATCGGTGTGGACGATGACGGCACGTGGACCAAGCTTCTCGGCGATTAGCGGACGCCATGGATGAGCAGCACAGAATCCCCGGCGAAAATGACGACGCCGAGCTGAGACGGCGCAAGCACCGACACATACGCCTCCTTCATGTTGTCCACCACCGCCCGCTCCGCTACTGCGCGCCGCTCCGCCTCCCCGACTGCCACATGCCGCACGTTCGGGGGCCATTCCTCGCCTAGCTTCTTGATATGGGCCACGAAGCATAGCAGAGGCGAAAATCCGGTTGAACCACCCGGGCAGGCGACCTAGGAGGTACATTGAGGCGACCTCCGACATGGTGCGGACCGCCGCATGTCCCGACGCCGGGGCGTATTCGCCCACCAAGCATCGGAGATAGTCGTTGCGCATGCGTGAGGGCCCCGCCGCCACGAGCCTTAGAAGATAGTCGGCCCGCCGCTCGGGAGAGCTCTCCGTCCTCCACCAACGCCACCACGGTGTCCGCGGTGCCCACGAGCAATAACGCCGAAAATAGGTCAGCATCCGTTCGACGCTGGCGGGCATGTTTAGCATAGAACGCCTCGGTGCGGGCGTCGTCTAATAAGCGCACGAGTTCGGTCATGTGCCGCTCGGCGGCTCGCGAATGCGCAAAAGCGCCACACCAAGGTTTGTTGCCGCCGCCGCCCGCCTCGGCCCCGGGCCCTGAGCAACAACTCAGGCGGAGTGGGAGCAACAACCGGGGGCGCTACGACGCCCCGGAACGTAGCGACGGAAGGCAATGCGGGCGACGACAGCACCGACGATTGTCCCGCTCCACCGGCGCGGCGCGCCCCCCGATGGCGGTACCGCTCGGCCAGCACGGCGGGCGCTTTGACTAACCATGCAGCGGCGACCTCAGCGAAGGCCACCACGTCAGCCAGGTGGTGCCTGACGCGAGCGGGTTGAAGCGACATGGCTGCGGTACCTGTACTGGTACATGTAAGAATAACGTGGCGGAGATGTTCACATCGCGCACGTGCGCTGCGGGACTGCGCCGCAGGTACGTAATACGGTGCCATTCTGCTCCTTGTTATACCGCCCTAGGGACTTCGTAAACCCTAGCAGAGTACCTATGGACGCAATGTAATAGGACACGGTCAGTTCCAGACCATCCGCGACTCTGCAAATAAATTAAGCGAAAAAGCGTGGTGACTTGGATAAATAAATTGAATCGGCACATGATGCGAGACCATTGCCTGAATACCTGTATGCATGAAATCTAGACCGGCGGATACTAAGGATTACAGGCATGAAGAAACATGGGCGGAGCGTAGACATGCGGCATGCAGGAGTATACCGCTAGCGCGACGATGGTACGAGCATCAGATATGATGTTTATAGTGCCGGTATACGCGAGTATGAAAAGTATACGAACATCGCACTGACCTCTATTAAAATGGTTCTATATAATTATCATTTTGAAATACTCCGGCAACCAGCTCGATGGCTATATGAGCCTTTAACGGAGTGTCGGCTACATGTATACAATGCTTTCCACATAAACTGGATTGCTGAAACGATGCGTCGTTGGCATGCGGCCGTCGTAGAGACGCGGCATCAAAGGTTGCATCATTGGTGCTGCAAGTTCTGACCATAGTTTTGTATGTATAGGTGGGGTGTAGTGGGGTGGTCATGTCATTACTAGATAACATAACTACCTATATGCCATAAGCGCATAGTTATGATACGCGCCCAGCGTATCACCATAATTCCTTGTGGCATATCTATGAACACAACCATTCCACGCATGCATACTATGCATAATAACTCGTCCCTAGAATATGCCACATTTTGTACGAGACTGCTGAGTTTGTTTGCGCTTTTGTGTGCATAATAATGATATGTGATATTGTAATACAATTTTACTGATTGTATATAAACAAGAAACAATGCTGGCGCATCACAAGTGGGCATCACAAGATATGGCGCCAAATGTCATTCTAGTATATAATATGGTTAGCAATATATGTTTCTGAGTCAATCAGCCATAATGTTACACACGTCCTATCAGGATACCGTATTACGCTTGATCCAATTATATATATGTATAAGAAGTAACTTGACAGTTGAATCAGCGATGCGTCGATTTTTTAGAAAATTTTAGAGGAACGGGTTCTATATCACTGGCCTACAGTTCCATGAATTGCATTGCCAGCGCTTTGAAGTAGCGACTAGGAACTCGCGTGTGGCTTGCATAGAAGTCATCTGGCGCAGCGTTTCGAGCGGCGGCTCCATCGGATTATAGTACTTAGTAGCACATGTCAGTAGATAAGCGCTCGTGACAACTAGCGAGTACCATTTTTTTTCCATTACCAGCAGCGAGTAGCGAATAATCCTTACCAGTGGCGAGTGGCGAGTACCACTAGCGGGCTCCACCAGATTATAGTCATGCGCTTTTGTAGCTCTGAAAATACCGTCGCCTGGCGATTAAGCGGCACACCCTCCGTCAGCAGCGACTGTTTCCTTCCCAGAATCGCTGCCAGGTTCTACTGCTCCGCCCTCGGGTACGGGTTCGGGTGCGACCTCCGATGATCAACCCACGACCATGGTTGTCCAACGCCACCTCAGCCGTGCGATTCGCTTGCGTGACTTCGTGGCCCTCGATCTCAGCTTCCAGCGTACTGGTGCCGCAGCCTCGCGACTTGATACCCTGCGCCTATACAGCGCGTGCGGGCCGGGCTCCCTATCGCTTTTCCAGTCGGATCACGAGTCAGCCCGCAAGATTCCCCATGCTGCTTATTCGGCCGCCGCTGCGCGGGTACTGGGCCTTTGCCCGCGCGGAGGCTCCGCGCTTGTCACTTGCCCTGGCCCCACGTGTGGTATTGATCCCTTATTATGGCTTCGCTCTACGGATGGCTCGAACCGGAGCGCTACGGATTTCATCGTGGATCATCTGCCCATATGCCCCGTAGCGAACTACAAGCACCGCATGCATACCGCTTTGAAGAATCTGTGGGCATCTGTGGCAATTGATGCGGGGGGGGGTACTTGACCGGGACCGTTCGGGAGCCGGCGACTTGATCCTTGAGACGAGTGGGCTGCGCCCAGCGGACCACTCGCGGCCGTCGGACTTGAAGCTGGCGGGTTGGGGGGGGGGGGGGGGGGGGGCGTGCGATTACATGATCGACTTCGCGTGCGTGTCCTCCACGACCCCCACTTGGAGCAACGACCCCCGCTGGTGCACCCCGGGAATCGCGGCGACCGAGGCGGAGCATGGAAAGTTGGCAGCGGACCGGGCGTCTTCCACCCCACTGCAGGGTGTTCACCGGTACTACCCTTTTGTGGTTGAGGACCGTGGCCGTCTCGGGAAGTCCGCTTTGACGGTGGTCTACATCTTCGCGGTGCTGTTGGCTGTGCGCAACTTCCCTGGCGGTCCTTCCGCCCCGACCTCATGCTTCCTTCGTGGTCAATCCGTTCAGGCACTTCGGAACTTTGTCGCCAGCCAACCTGCTGAGTTCCGCCGTCACTTGTCGCGCACACGGCGGGGGCTGTTGCAGCAGGTCTCGGCTTGCGTGCATGGTACCCTGGGCGGCATTCTCTCTGCCGGTGTGCAGATGGCCAAGTCTGATGCAACATTGGTTCAAAATAAATGTTAGGTTCGTCAAAAGTTTCATGGTTGCGGTGTTAAGCAATGTTGGCCTCAAAACCCTTGTTTTCAGGGGACAAGACACGCGCCACAAAATAATCTAAGTGCCGACGTCTTGCCCCCGGCGGGCTTTCATGGATGGGGCAACATGATGATCACCGATTTAGCTTGGTACAGATGATGATCACGGATATAACTTGGTACTGTATTACCAAGTAACGTAGTGGGCGCTGTCAGTAATTATAGCTAACCAAGTCTGTAATAGAAATGTTGAAACCATAACATTGCCATTGCTATTTTCATGTATGATCAAAGCTACCATGCAGCAACACATGGATGGTAATACAAGCAATGCAAGAGTAAAGTCTCCTAGACAAGCTTCGAAACCATCATGTTTGTCATGCATTCGAAAGGCATGAAGCGAGGACATGAATGATATGCAGATGCTCCGAAACCAATTGTGGTGACACATTGTTACACATGTATTCATGGCCGGCTCTCAATTAGAAAATAGGCGCGGCCGCCCAAGTGCCTACACGCACACATGACTGGGGCCGCTTGCGGCAGCGGCTTAGTCACCCAGCGCATCATCATCACTATCACTGGAAGCATCATCACCCTCCTCTGAATCCGCCGGCTCGGAGGAGTGCCCGCCTTCCTCCTCGTCCTCGTCCTCGTCATCACCTTCATCCCCATCTTCCTTCTCTTCGCCGCTGGTAGACAACGGCATCATGATCATCACCGTTATAGCCCCCAGCATTGCCGGTATCGGCATCGACACCTAGGTCGTTGGTTGGCGCTGCTACTCACGACAACTATTTTTGCACAGACCGAGGTATCTCCCCCTACCTTGATTCGATCTGGCAACATCGGCTTGTAGTGCTTGCAAGTATGTGCTCCTTGGCGATACGGGAGGCTGCAATAATAAAGCAAAATGGTTATCGAAAGGGACACATTGAGAAATAACATTATTCGTATTTCCGTCCCTTGCCGTCATTGATCTTAGCACGAGTTAATCGATTGTTGATTGTTATGAGTATTAAGCATAGATTAGCGCATTCCAAGTTTTGCTCTCGAAAGACATCCAGCATTTTTTGTCGTATTTGAATAGAAGCATAAGATCTACTCTGGACTAAATAGCCAACTACCTGTAAGCCACTACAGGAGGCTTGTTGCAGCCACGCACTCGTATATTCAAAGGGCCATGAGCTTGTAACCCGGCCGAAAGCGATGAGTGTTTTACTGCATCAAAATAATCAAAAGTATGGTACCGGTACCGTACCTTGCCTAAAAAGCAGTACGATTTACGGTACCCCGGTCCCGTACATGAAACCGAAATTATTTGCAGCATGCTGATCCGGTTCCCATGCGACAATACCTGCTGCTCATCAGAGCCCGAATTTCGAGTTTCGCTCTGCTTATTTTTTACTTTTTAGTGTAGTTACGCTATCGCCAATATGCTTGTCATATACCGTAAAATGAGTGAGTTCATACATAAATAGCGCAAAAAACCCGCAATGCGCCGTCATCATGATTAAATTTAATGAAGTTTCGCTAGTCACTACTAGTAGTAGAAAGTACCGTAAAAGACGAGTACCGATACGGTATTCCGGCATATTAATCGCTATACCAGTACAAAGACCGGGCCGCTGGTAGGCGGCTTGATGTGTTGATTTTCTAGTAATACTATACTCTTAGGATTTAGCAGTAGGTGGATTTCTCACTGCCCTTTTGTTATTAACACCAGCACAAAGAAAAGTGGTAATGTGCCACGCTGCTGACTACGCGGGGGCCCATCATCCGTAGTAGGATGTAGGCATGCGATGGACAGGACAGGATGGACACATGCGTCCATCCACAGCATGGACAGCATCACTGGTGCCAGTCCTGTCCCGGGGGCGAAAAAAAAAGCATGGACGCATGCTTCCATCCACAGCATGGACGCATGCGTCCATCCACAGCATGGACGCATGCGTCCATCCACAGCATGGACGCATAATTATACAGGTACCGTACCGGTAATCGCTGTACTTACTACCGAGTACAAATAAATGCGACAATGTACTACGCTGACTACGCGATGGTCCATCCAAAGGATGGGCACATCCTTAGCCCAACCATAGGATGCGCACATGTACCGGTAACGGTAGGGTACTCGCTGGATACGGGCCGCCTTTAGGCGCCAAGATGGATCAAATAGATTAGGACCATTGCGTCCATCCACACTGTGGATGGACGCATGCTTCCATCCACAGCATGGACACATGCTTCCATCCACAGCATGGACGCATGCGTCCATCCACAGCATGGACGCATGCTTCCATCCACAGCATGGACACATGCTTCCATCCACAGCATGGACACATGCTTCCATCCACAGCATGGAACATGCTTCCATCACAGGCAAACATGCTACTACAAAACCAAATAAATACCATGTATTACCCCTGAGGAAATGAGATATTTAAAATGTTCATTAATATATGAAACCCGGCATCTACTGAAAGCAAGGGCTCTTGAAATACATATTTAGCTAAAAAAGATGGATGATGCCTCTCTCACCTGCCGCGTTTCAGTTGCAGGTGGTTACGTATACTCTTGCCCCTAGCAGGGTGGGACTCCTATTCGCAGAGTAGAGCTGTCGATGGCGAGTTCCATATCTTCGATATCGAGGATTGCATGAGGCCGGGCGGCCGAGTGGCCGCCGTCTGCAGGCGCATAGCAGCGCCATCGGCACATATTGGTCAGTACAACAACATATATGACAATGCGGAGACACAGAGAGCCCGAGGTTGCGTGGGTAGGCTAGCGGTGCAAGACTCGACTCTTGTCATTTGAGGTGGGCGAGGCTGGGCGAAGTGCGAAATTGTGGGTCCATGAGCGTTACCTGGTGGTTGACCGATAGGGGCGTTGGGCAGATGGGATGAGCTGATCCCGCGCTTTACCTGCTCGGTCGCGAACTATACCGCATCCAACCACATGTCAGGTTTAGGCAAAGGAAATGGCAAGGCTCGGTATCGTGAAAGCGGCGGATAGGTATCGGGAAGCTGGCGGTTCTCGGCGAGGTGCTAAGTTATGGGTTCATGGGCGTGACTTACCTGGCGGTTGACCGATAGGGCAGATGGGCGGGTGACCTGATCCCGCGCTTGACCTGCTCGGTCGCGAACGATACCGCATCCAACCACATGTCAGGTTCAGGCAAAGGAAATGGCAAGGCTCGGTCCGTACCCGGGAACGCGGCGGACATGTCTGGGCAGGCTCGCGAGGAAGTAGATGGTGGTGTTGAGGGTGGTGGAGAAGTGAGTTATGAACTCTCGTCAGCAGCCCTTGGTCAGCAGATTGGGCCCGATGGCGGCGGCGCCGCCACAGGGGTTTAGCACGAAGTACTGAAAGAGCGCATATATGATAATAAATATTATACCGATTAATATCGTTCGATGTATTACGGAATGTATTGTATAGCATATCAATTCGTGTAGTTTTACAGTAGTACTGGTTCGATAAATAAATCCATACTGTACGATGTACTGCGATTGATCGGTATGTGATTTGCGTTGACCGGGTGCTCGCAACCACAGATATGGAGGGCAACCTTTGACCGACGAGTCAACATACAATCCGAAATACCACCCAAGGTTTGACTGAGGACGATCGTAGGGCGGTCCACCATCAAGGTTCTTCTCATTTCACAGTCTCTCGCCGTCGCTCATCCCCACCTCCCCCTTCCTATCCGATGGCGCTCACTTCATCTTCCAAGCCGATTCACGCACTTGTGTCGTGCCAAATAAACCTCGCAATTCCGGTAAGCTTGGCCAAGCCGAGTATCGCTACATTCAACGCGATGGCGCTATTGGTGGAGGAAAGACCACCGGTTTGAGCTTTCGTCGCGATACCCAAGAGGGCATCCTCTCGTGCGCGTTTGTTGTTGACTCACACGCTCGACCGCAAGGCCGTTCATCCTTGTTGCAAAAGCAACAAGTGCCTCTTTCGACTCATTGGCTCGCCCCTTGACCCATCGGCACCCACGATGGTGGAAGCACGTTGCCGCGACGAATTCTTGTTTGATGTTCGCGAGACCCGTAAGGAGATGCATGCGGAGGGGCAGAATCGCTCACGCGATATCCTCGTTGCCCGACTCAAGCTCGCGCTCCAACCGGAGGAGTCTCCTCCATCCCCCGCTCAAGGTTATTCCTACATTTATTCCCGCGAAGAGTCGAAGCAGGAATTGTGGTGGAAGAGGCCCAACGGAACCTTGCTCCGGGCGAGTGCCTTTTCATTACTTTAGCCTTCTATTAGTTCAGCCGAGTGTGTCCATTCCTTTTCCGTTTCAAGCAAGGCTATTATTATTTGGCTGGAATATATTTGCGTCCATCCTGTGGATGGACGCATGGCACATAAAAAAATAACTGAGTACATCAACGAGTATATTCGCTTTGAGGTAAGGAGCTCCTTTCGTATCGAACATGGTATACGGATTTGGTATTCGTTTCCCTCCACAGTCGCCATGCGTCCATGCTGTGGATGGACGCATGGTGCGTCCATGCTGTGGATGGACGCATGGTGCGTCCATCCACAGGATGGACGCATGGTGACTCGAGGGGGTTGTGTTGCACATCATACAACACCACATACGCAATGAACAGATAAACAGATACACACCTGTGGATGAACAAATTGCGCGACCGAGCCACCCGATCGTAGTTGCGTCGTCACACACAACTACGTTACATACACAGCGTTATATACAGCGTTATATACATATCATTCTATGCCGCGCGCCCGCGTAGTAGCGTCCGCTGGACCCGCCATCACAAAGTTGCAACTGCCCATCGCGACCCCGACGGCACCCGAGCCCCTAAGCTCCGAGAGATCATGCCCATAACAGTGCTTGCGTCTGAGCAGGGCGCTGCTGGTTGTCGTCATTGCCGCTAGTTGTGCGAAACTGCAAATACCTGTAGACGGACGAGACGCAGGTATCTGAAGACAGCCCCCGCGCACGCAGGTGGCACGACGATGACCGCGTGTACTCGATCAGTACATGGTATGACCTCGCGAGCCGTCCCTACCAGTACAGGTGTGAATTACAAAAAGGACAGTAACAAATCCACCTGCTGCTAAAAGTAGTACTAGAAAAGTAGTACCAGTAGTCGCTTTTGTAATCCAAACCAGTAGTCGCTAGTGCCCTTTGCAGCTAGCTCATGTAACTATTAGTAGTCGCTGCTACTACCGCCCGTAGCTGGCGAGTATATTATTATGCTATCTCTGGTACCGGGTAATCCTTACCGCCGCGGTCGGGGGCTATCTTGCCTGCGGAGCGGGTCCTGGTCTCCTGGATGCACCTCGTGGCGTTCTGCCCTGTCCTGGCCTGGCCTGGCCTGTACGAGCGACTACATTATTATACTACTACAAGTGTTATACTACTACAGTAGTACTGGCGGCATCGCGGCTATAGCCAGTACTGTCGCGCTATTGTTAATGTCGAGCACTGTACGAGTATGCATGGGTAATGATGCTGGGTTCGGTTACTTAGCGACTTTTTATGATGATTTTCTGATATCGCCTTCTGCTGCTAGCTCATGCTGTAAATATATAGTTACTAAGCGACTGGTAGTACCTACCATAGTTCGAGGTACGACAGTAGGTGGATTTGTTATGATACCTACGCTAGCGGCAGGCTTGAGCATACATACTAAACCGTGTCTGGCGGGCAAGCGCAATGCTAGTTGCCATGCGTGCTGGATGAGGAAGTCCCGAGTGTACAACTTGATGTATGTTGCCGACTGCAAGGATCGTAATAGTGAGTGCTTCCTTTCCGCGGGTCCTAGCTAGTAATGGGTATTCGACTTCAATCGGCAACATTCACTAACTTTCATTGTGTCCCCAAATTAATTTAGGGAAGCACGCATCAATTTCCTCCTTCCGCCGAGCGTGGCTTCAATTGTTTCCGCATGTGAAGATTCCGAAGGCCAAGCGTTTCACCAAATGCAACTTGTTTGCCACTTTGCTCAACGACCACCGCTTCAATGCAGACGAGAAGAAGTGCGTTTTGGACATGTTGACAATATAATGATAGACAGTGGTGTTGTACGTACGTATCTGTAGGGGCCTTTGTGGGGGGCGGGAGGGGGGGGGGTGCGAGTGTTGGCTACTCGTGCCCATTAGACAATGCGATTTGAGCACTGCAACAATTAGACACTTCAAGTATTTCCCCTCGCACGCTTGCCCCACGATCATACGACGTCAAACGCAATGAATTGATGGGGTGGCGCGCGTCCTGACTTAGGTTTTTCCTCGCATCCGCTCTGCGCATGCCCAATTTTGCACGTTTTGCGCGGGTAAATATTGAAATCGAGTGCAACCAAGGGGATTTTGTGCAATTGTGCCTCCAAAACATGCGTTTTGAGAATTTCGTGCAAAATGGCTCAAAAAAAAGGCAACTTTCACAAGTGAACAACATAACATGTTTAATGAACGAATGAACGACTGGGAAGGAGTTGCCACTGACCTCGAGATCATATATTTACAAACATGGGCAGTCACGAGGGTGGCATGCCGTTCCATCAATGAACCCCCGAGCTCACTAACATACTAGCTCAATATTATACGATCTCACATAGCTAGGAACGGCCCACACATGTAGCTCACCCCTCCATGGGGAGCTCACTACATGCACCCACTCACGTGGTGAGGGACTATATTATCTTGAGCACGGCGGTGCCCCGCCGCACAGGCTCTCGAGTCTTTGAACCTTCCCCTCCGAGCATATTGCGTGTCATAGCCAGGCACGCCACTACACTCGGCCGTAGGTGGAGGGGCTTGGCTGCGTGTGGCCCGATAACGGGGTGGCGCTAGTAATTGGGGAACGAGGCGCTGCACAGAAGTGTATCTCCGTGCCCCTCTCCCACGTTGTGCCCATACCCGAGTAGCTCAACCTCTCGGAACCTCCAGTGTAGTGCTAGAGGGTGGGAGCGGGGGGCTCAAGGGGCGTCCTCGCAACTTGAGAGCCTGGCCCTAGAAAAACAGCTCCATATGGGATTCGAGCTGAGTGGACTTGACGGCAAGGTTTGATCCCGACGCACGGCCGCACCTACTACCGCACGCCGGGCAAGCCGCCTGCCGTAATGGGAGGGGTGCACCCACGGATGCAAGCTGGGGATGTAAATCAACTCGGGCTATAGCGGACACGCAACCCTACTCCCTGCGTGGGGAGGGAGGCGTGCGATTCCACTGGCCAGGAACCGGTGCGGCCCCTAGCAGCCACTACCGCACGCGAGTCCCCCAGGTCTCGAGAGAAGAGGTTGAACCTGGGCATGGGTAGAGAGCAAGGGGCAAAGCATAATCAGGGAGCACACTACACTACACGAAGCCTCGCGCAATACACAAGGTAAGGCAAACACGGAAAGAACATACAAGCAAGGGTAAAGATGGACATTGTCGCTTCGCCCGCTTCTTGTGCTTCCAGTCATGCTGAGTCGACGCAATCGCCCGCTGATGCTCTTGCTTTTCCCTCGCCTCGATGTGGAGCCCCAACATCCCCATGTCTCGGTGAAAGTCATCGCCGGCATGACATAGGCCGACGGGAACACTGGGGGCCCGGGCCAGGCGCCGCAGACAAACCGCGCAATAGTCGTAACGAACATATGCGAGCGAGAAAAAAAATAATATCAATAGATAACTCCTTGTGATGATATTGTCGTTGTCGCCGCGAGTTCCCGCCGCCCGCCCGGGCACAGCCGGGCGGGCGAAAAAATACACACCGCCCTAAGGCTTTCCCAATTTAATTTCCTGGTTCACCCCCCCCCCCCCCCCCCCCCCCCCCCGCCCCCTCTGATTAAAAATTGCGGGTTGCGCACTTTGTTTGACTGTCTGGGCAGTCCAGTATTGTGTGAAGTACTGCCATGGGACATTAGAGCAGGTTATTCCCCTCCGTTAATGCCGCTTGCGCATTGCTGCATGTGTTATAGGAGTGCAATGCAATGAGATCGGACCATATTAAGTGGCATACATGTAAACCCCAATTATTGGTTGTTGTGGCTACGCCCCCGACCCTCACGGCCTCACAGTCTACCGTCTACTTGTTGCTCCATGCTCGCTCTCACTGCTCGCTCTCACTCCGCTGCTAGCTATCACTGCTCTCTCGCTCACTGTCATTGTCACCCGCTGTTGTCGATGGCACTCGCTGTCGTTGTCACTCGATGTCACTCTGCGCCCCGTCTAACAATGAACTCGTGCTCCATGTGCATCCGGTCATGCGGACTTGTAGAGGGCTAGCGGGGGGCGCCGAGATGGCCTCGTCCTCGCGTGTGTCCTCCATTGCAGGGCAGGGACGGTGCATGTGGGTGTCGGGCAGTGGATAAGGTGGGAGTGACGGCGGCTTCTGTGGGCCGCATAGTTTATGATAGCGTGTGTGGCAGCGCGCAAGGGCGCGTGTGGTCGCGCGCGTACTCATATGCGATTGTGAGCTCGCGCTTATTATGTATTGTTTCGTTCATCCCCGAAAAACGTTCCCTGAATAAAACAGTCCCCCCTCCTCCCCCCCATTTTTTGAGAAATAGGCAGCTAAACCAGTAATGAATTCATTCGGAAGAACCTAACAAGACATTGGCCCGATGATGTGAGAAACGCCCGCCTGCAGAGTGGGGCATCAAGCTACCGATAGTATTAATATGATGCTGGGGTCGCGACGTACAGTAGATATAAATACGGTTTGCGGAGTTGAAAAATATGAATTCTTTCGCACCTTCGCGTCGGAGTCCTCGTGCTGTATTGTGAATTATTTCTCCGTTGTTTTTCCTACTGCGCGCGCGGGGGTAGGGGGGGGGGGGGTCGAAAACGCGGTTTATATCCGCGGACCGTTTGTGTCTATACGGTATACATGTTTTAATACTCTTTAATGGCATGTTATTTGGTGGTGTGTTAATGGCATACTGGCAATGCACCGATACCATTGATGACTAATCACCTAGTCACTAAATCACGATAGTCCTGCGGACTGCCGGCCGCTGAGGGCGCCTGCCGAGTGGCCTCTCCATCTCGCCCTCGGCCTCCTCCTCTGCCTCCCCGGAAACTGATGCCGCGACTAGTCAAGCGAAGGCAAGGACGCGAAAATTGTTCGCACGCAAATGCTCGTTGGCCTCGTGCTCCCTCTCGGCTTCTTCCTCGGCATCCGTCAGGTCCGTCATAGCAATCCCGAACCGCTCGGCCGCCCAGCTGATTGTAGTTGCGCTGCTTGGTGCGACAAAGCTTCCGCCAATTGTTGTCCTCCGCCTCAACGGTGAGCACGAGCTCCATCACTATATTTCCATTTCATGTCTATTTTTCTGAGAAATAATTTTGGAAGAACTGAGAAATATTAATTGAGAAATATGTTTTGGTATGAACTGAGAAATAATTTTGTAAGAACTGAGAAATATGAACTGAGAAATATTTTTTGGTATGAACTGAGAAATAATTTTGTAAGAAATCATTTTCTGAGAAATATTGTATCACTTACTGAGAAATACGCAAAAATGCATTTTCATGAATTTCAATCATGCATTCGAGTCTGGTTATGCCAAAAAGGGTGCGGAGGCTGTTTTACACGGAAAAGCGCCATTTTATGGCTAGGAAGGTTCAGCGAAAGGGGAGGGAATGTCGGAGGAGGAGCCCGCAGGGCGGAGGCGGAAAACGGGAGGGCGCTGCCGAAGGCAGCGAGCTGGAAGATGGCAGACGAGCTGCTGGTGGCTGTCCTAAGTAGCTCCCGGCCGGGAGCGCAGGGCTCGCGGGCGATGGGGTAGCCCGTACCAAACCCCGATGGTAACGGCTTCAAACCACTACAGACCGTACGGGTCGCACTAGGACAGCTATAGTCCGTTAGGAAACCCCATAAACACGTTTAGATCATTTCAATCATGCATTCGAGTCTGGTTTTGCCAGTTTACACGCGGTTCGTTTACGACTGCGAGCGTGGGCAGTCGGCAGGCGTGCCGACCAGACGAAGGCGGAAGATGTCTTGAGTTGTAGAGGGGTCTCGCGCCAAGAGGACCTCGATCGAGGCGCAGGCGCATCAGACGCGGGCGGGAGATGTTGACGCCGGCATGACACAGGCCGGACGTGTCGCGGAATTAAGGCGCCGTCTCCCGACGGCGCCATATAGCATTGGTTGCGCGCCTTGGTGGCGTGCGGCACGAGCCGGAACTGCAGGCCAGTAGAAGCAGCAGGGGTAGCAAAGCCCAAGTTGGCGACGAGCGCCCAGCAAAGCAGCGGCACAGGCACGAGTAGGACGAGTACAGCTGTGCGCACGAGCGCGCGAGCGCGCCGAGTACAGTCAGGTGAAGTACTGGTGCACTGTACCCGACGCGATGATAACTCGTACCATGTACCTGTACTGGCGATGCACGTTACGAGGGGTGGACACGCAACAACTCGCGATGACAGCGATATACTGCTGCCGTAATCACCAGCGGTAGTTGTTTCGCCCCCTTGCGCGAAGAGCGGCGGGTGAAACGCACAACGCTGAGGGCGCGGAAATGTGGAACCCTGTGTGGTCGTGCCGTACCGGTTCAGGTGTGTCGGGGTCGGTTGTCGGCGACGTCGCAGAAGACCCGCCGACTCGGTTAGCTGTCGCCGTGGGTCTTTCTTCGCGGAGAGCGATGAGCCGACCGCCGTTGCTGCACCAACGACGGCTGCTGACCAACCCACAAAGCGTAGGCTTAGGATGATGCCACGAAACGCACAAGTCGCGTTAGGTGGCGGAGCTGTCCCCCGGCGGGCAGCTCGTGTTGTCACAGATGCGTTGCCGTGACGTTGGAAGCGGGTTGGCCGGCGTAGAGGCCCTTGTAGCCAATGCCGGCCCGTAACGATGCCAATGATGTCGGAGCGAGGGTGACGACGAGGCGGCCGCTGCTGCTGCACCAGCGACGGCCGCCGAAGTCCCAAACCCAGAGTTGGCCAAGGGTAGTTACGTACACCACGAGACGCCAGGCACGCCAGGTGGTAGAGCTGCCCCCCGGCGGGCAGCTGCAGGTTGTCGTGGTCCTTGTGACGACGACGTTGGAGTAGGAGACGTCGGAGACGCATCGGCACGGGCCGCACAAACGCCTCCCACTGCGACCACAGCAAACGTTGCTGAAGCTTCATTGGGGCGAGGGCAACGTGCCCTCTCAAAACACCGGCGCGTGAGCGGCGCCACCCATGTAACATGCCAATTACGCGAGTAGTTCCGGAAAACCACAGCATGTAACGACCGTTGATGCCACGGCGCCCTGCTGCGAGGACACGGGGACTTGGTTGTAGTGTCTTGCGGGACAACAAGTGGTCGCCCCGACGACACGGACGTCCTCCTCCGTCCGCGCCGATTTGTTGCGGTGGGCGTAGTTGTCGTCGTTGACAACCGTGACGAGCAACGGCCATGGTGCCGAGCGCGTCCACCTCACCTAAACCTCAAGAGTTGACTACTGCGAGAGGGCGCTCCACTGCGGGAGCCCCGAAGGCCTGTATTGCGACTCGACTTCGGGTGTTGAGGTTTAAACCCCCCCAACGGGGACCCCCCAACTCCAATTCCTTGCCGTGCGCATCGCCATCCGAAAACGTCCCAGCTGCAAAGTCAGGGCAAAAACGAAAAACGACCTCGGGCGCACGAGTAGGGAAAACCACACTACCGAGGGGTTGTCTGTCGCTGCCTGATGTTGTAACGCATGTGCGCGGCACGACGACTCACTACCGGGTGGATGAACCTCGGTGCGGACTTGTTCAGCCTCAGTGACCCTCGCGCGCACAAGTACGCGAAGCCGCTGCCGAAGGCAG
This sequence comes from Tetraselmis striata, assembly GCA_006384855.1. Lineage (NCBI taxonomy): Eukaryota > Viridiplantae > Chlorophyta > Chlorodendrophyceae > Chlorodendrales > Chlorodendraceae > Tetraselmis > Tetraselmis striata. Next base: position 65,789 of record VCJN01002911.1, on the reverse strand, counting down.
CGAGCTGGAAGATGGCAGACGAGCTGCTGGTGGCTGTCCTAAGTAGCTCCCCGGCCGGGAGCGCAGGGCTCGCGGGCGATGGGGTAGCCCGTACCAAACCCCGATGGTAACGGCTTCAAACCACTACAGACCGTACGGGTCGCACTAGGACAGCTATATAGTCCGTTAGGAAACCCCATAAACACGTTTAGATCAAAACTTTCCGCAAAACAATTAATTTATTTGGGGTTCTAGAACATGATTTCAGCGCGCGGGTAAGTTATGCAAGCCAAATAAGTAGTCGCTACTCGCTACATGCGCTCTTACTCCGGGGGTAGCGAGTAGCGACTGCTACCAGCCCGCGACCTCCGCCCGCCGCCCGCCGCCCGCCGCCCCACCGCCGCCCGGTTCCGCCCGCTTCTCCCCTCCCCCCCCCCCCCCTAACCGCGGAACCCACAGACGGGGAGGTCACTGCGTGACAAGGGCGGTTGGCGACACCTGTGTCGTGGAGAGATCGAGTAGGCGGGAACCCTGGCGCAGGCGATGGCGGCGGGTGTGTGCGCTGTGCCGACGCGCTGTGCCGGAAAGCGCGGGGAATGGCGACGCGAACAATACAGGTATAATACGGCCTTATGTCCGCGCGCGCAGCCCAGGCGACTATGCGAAGTTTCGGGAAATATTTGCAAACTTTACATACAGCGTGTTAGCTAAAATAGTATATTTCTCAGATGATACAGCCAGACCCGGACGCGCAGCGCCGTACTTGTAAGAACTGAGAAATAAATTTTAAATTTCTCGGAACAACGCCGCGAGTACGAGTACTGAGAAATAATTCAATATTTCTCAGTTCATACAGAATTATTTCTCAGAAAATAATCAATTGCCACAAATGCGCATGTAACTCCTTGAGCTTGTTGAGCTGCGCCGCGGTCTTGCTCTTTTTTTTGTGCGAGCGCGGCATGTAACGACGGATGCGACAGTGCCATTTAGCTTTATCACCTCCCGGTTGTCTTGTTGCGGCCCGCTGTCGCCGTTATCGCCCTCTCCACCAGTCGCCGCATCTTGCTCCTCAATAGCATTGGCCTCTGACTCGCTCCTCTGTCGCCCCTTCCGTTCTTTCGGGTGGGTCGGCTCCCGCCTCTCATGCCGTGTGATCGTCAGTTGCGGGGCTGCCGAGCGGCTGCTGCGCTTGGCCCGTGCCGGCTCGTCATGTCTCCCGCCCACACACCTTCCGTTTTTCCAGCTTGTCATTCGCCGCCGATGGCGTAGATGGTCTCGCGGTCTTGGGCAATCATGTTGCACAACTAACGGTAGTCTCCTCGTCGAGACCCACCCGACCGTGAGCGCTGTTCATTGGCTGGATGGGACTGGCATGCATGCATGCTACCATTCGCGCGGAAAAACTTTCGCGACGCCGAGTGTCTGCTGGCAGTAGGAGGACCGCGTATCACCGGGGCGTTGATCGATGAGTGCTGCACATGGTAGTCGCCTGACCGCGGTATACGCCGTCAACGTGTATACTTCAGCGTCAAGTACTGATAATTTTATTACTACATGGTTCGTACATTTATACTGCGCTAAAACTGCTTGCTATTCGGGCGTCGCTGCTGGGTGCGCCTTGCTGGCCTATATTAATGATTATTTGTCATGACTACGGCGGCGGTTCGTGTTCGCCGTTCCGTGCTCGTACGTACCAGGTACCGTCGTGCGAACCCCAAGCGAACCGCCGCGTGCCGAATAATAAAAATGCACAATAATATATATAATAAAAATATATCGGCAGTAGCAGCATGCACACGAAAGCTCTGCCGAAAGTACTTTTATACCATCATTCGGTCGCGCGGTACGACCAATAATAAAATAGCAGTGGTAGTCGCATCTTTTCGTCCTCATATATAGTCGCTATACCGTACCGGCACCCGCGGTACCGTACCGTCCCGGCGCCCCGCGCCGGGCCATCCATCGCGCCGGGTGCGGCAGCTGCAGTAATACGCAAAGAATCCTTACCACCTAGCGACTACGGTACCGCCGAAGTGTGCGAGCTCGGCACACGTTTCGCAGTGACACAGGGCTACTGGTAGCCTCCCCTGGAGGTTATGTATCAGGGCATAACCCGCAAGCGTTTGACATGGCCAACCTTTGCAGCGAGCCTCATGTCTGCGTGCTCTGCATGGCGGACGTGGAGGAGAACCAAGAGATCGTGCGCCAGTCGTGTGGGCATATTTTCCACCTCCCGTGCTGGTTGAAGGCCTGCACACCCTACGTGGCCGCGGACGGGGGCTACGACAGGTACGTGGAGGGTCGCCTTGCCGCAAGGTGCCACCAGTGCCGCCAACCGTACGCGGGCGCGACCTCCGCGCACCTGCTGTCGCTGCTCCGGACCGTCGAAGAGGGCACCAAGCGGAAGCGCAAGAGGGTATCGAACACCGCGCTCGTCGTCCTAAACGACGTCTGCTCAAGCCCCGAGGCGCGCACTCGTAACGGGTTGAGCGAGCAAGTACCCGCACCCATTCTTACCCAAACTGCGCGCCCCTTGCTGCCCAGCCCTCGATACTCACCAAGCTGTGACGAATGCATGCCCGGCAGGGAGGAGACGTCGCAGCTCGTGATGGATCATATGGTGCTGCTGCCTCTCGAAGACGGTGACGCGTTCGCCGCCCTCCGTTTCTTGGCCGCCAGGGGAGCCGAGCGCGAGAAGCGGCACTGTCTGGACAAGGTTCTCAGGGGCGAGCTGCAAAGCCACCGCCTGAGTACCTCGGGCTCAACCGACGACCTTGCCGCCCGCATCGTGGAGAACAAGCTGGCGACGCGCGGCCTGTTCAAGAAGCTGCTCAGGATGGTGGGCGCTGCTCCTTGCTCCCCTACCAGCCATCCGCCGCCCAGAATTAAAAAAAAAAAAACTCGCTGCCAAAACTCTCCAATCTTGATTACTCTGTGCGTGCAGAATCTGCTCACCGAGGCGCAGCCGCTGCGTAGCCTCATCGAGGGGCTGCTCAAGCAGCCGGCGGAAGCGCGACATGATCTTGAGTATGAGGAGGCGCAGCACTCAAAGCTCGTGACCCGCGTGGTGCGGCATGTCCTCAAGAAGATCAAGCGGAGCAGTTCAGACGCGTATGCCCAGGCCGCAGTGATCGACCAGATGATGATGGCGGAAGGCATGGAGCCTGACGAGCGTGAGGATGACGGCGACCTGCCTCTGGGGCGGATGCATCTCATGACTGCCGGCGTGCCTTCGATCCTATTTGAGTCCTTCGACGCGCAGCTAGCGGCGGCGCAGCCTCGGGAACAGCAGGAGCTGCCGCAAGGCGGCGACCAACCGCATGACGACCAGGTCCAGCGCAATTCCGCTCCTAACCCAGCTGCCCCTCTTTCCGCTTCTCTCTGATGATTCCCGACGTGCTCCTCACGAATGGATGTTGCCGCTGACACAGGACGCTGCACAGAACACCGCGGCGAGAGCACCCAGCATCCCGGACATCCAACTGCGCATCCAGTCATCCCTGGATGTCCTGCTCCCCATGGGATTCGACAGCTCGCGGGCCAGGGCCGCGCTCGCTGCCACCAACGGGGACGTCTCGGCGGCGGTCGCCCTCCTCCTCAATTCCTGAATCCCTGAGCTCCCGGGCAGCCGGGCGGCCGAGGTTGGGGGGGGGGGGCGTCTTTCAGCTCCAGAAATCCTCCGCAATCTAGCACAAGGGCTCACAATTTTGCGACCACAAATAGTACACCTTATGCGACCTATCTAGCAAAGCCCCACACACCACTAACACAGATGCTACGGCTTCCGCCTAGCATCAAATCCACACGACCAGAGTTCCCTTACTTAACGGCAGTACATCACGGGAAGAAGCCGTCCATGCAAGCGTGTTGAGGTGCAGGCATCCCTGAGGCACAAGCAGCTCCATGAGGCACCCAAGCATAAAAGCCCTTCCTCATGCTGACCAAACATGCAGTGCCTAGTGGAGCCAGATTTTAAAAATAAAGACTATCTGGCGCAGAGCAACAAGTTATCTTGTCACTTGCTGCTTGCGGCAGCCGAGATTCTGTCCTTCTATGTGCGGCATTTTTTTTGGCCCCAGGACATGACTAGCATTAGTGAAACCCTTGCCTCTACGACGGCCATTTGGGCAGCGATCTAGTTACGGAAAGCCCTGGGTAGGCGACGCTCCGTTATAATCATCAAGCAAATTGCCGATGCATTCTGCAAGACTATTTGGAGGCCAGTGACGGAATTTCAAACACTATTGGATCACCGTCTAAAACACTGCCATCAGAATACCCGGCACTGACCACAAAAGGTCTGCCCTACCCGTTTGGGCGTCGGCCCATTACTTAATACTACGTGATATTTACTTCAATACTACGCCCGGAGGCGCAATGCCTGCTGCCCACGGCCCTAGGGCAGGGGCGTCGCCTCCCCAGGCAGCATGCGGCACTGTACTTGACATCCGTGGGAATCGCAGTTGCCTTTACCTCATCATGGAGAGCATACCCCGAATATCTGGCCTTCAGAGGGCTTCACGCTGCGCGCTTTTATTAGTGGACCCTATGCGGGTTCATGCAGCCCGTCCGCAAGACAGCTGGCCCCACTTAGCATCAAAGACTAAGCGGGAATAAAGTTGGAACAAATTTCCAACATACTACCTCGAAACCTCCCGGCGTATCCCATGGCTGCACAATAATCACTGCCCTCCCTCCTGGCCATGCGTTGACTCCCGCCGTGGTTTGGCAACAACTTACCTTGGAATCTCAATGAGCTACCAAGTCGTGCGGTATGATAGCCACACAGCAAGCAGACCCAAGTGAGGGAGACGAACCGACGCCTTGGCGTCCCTCTACCAGGTCAGCACTGACCTTGTTAAGTATGTCCGTTCCGTTAAGTTCGCCTCACTCTCCAACCTGGCGGATCACAGATGGTAGCAATCCGTCCTTCGTAGCCGCGGCACCCAAGCAAAGAATTCGACGCTGCCGAAACTGCGCGTGAGCTCTTCTGCTAACAACATATCGCCGGGCACGATGAGAATTCCCAAATAATGGAACGAATGGCAAATTCCCCATGAGGGTACAAGATAATTACACGGATTGGCTCACCCGGTGTTTGTCGCGTTTGTTGTCAACGGAGCTGCACTGCCCTCTGCTCAAGGCCATAATAGTGCAGTGTTATTCTACCTATCGCCTATGAAACTCGCCCCATCTCGTCGCATCATTTCTGCGGTTGAGACAGATCGCCGAGCACGGGGTGGTCGCTCAACCACCCCTCCTGAGTCCCCCCCCCCCCCCCCCCTCCCCCCCTCTCTGCATCGCCTAGTCATCCTCATTGAGGAGCTCCTTTGCGTACTTGATGATGGTGGCCTCCAGCCTGGCCAGCTCCGGGACCCCGGGTACCAGCTCAGCTTTCCAGTTGGTCTTAAACTGCGGCTGGCGGATCCCAAAGCACGTGTCCACCAGCGGGTTCCGCCAGCGGATTGCCCATGCCTCGGCTCGGTAGTCCGCCAGCGGGTTGCTGCCGGTGAAGCTGATGACCATGTCCCACGCCTGCCGCAGCTTGTCTGGAGCCAGCTTGTAGCTGTTTCGATGCATGAAAATGCGGTTGCCAGCGGGATCGTGCTGCACCATTGTCAGCCCGCAGAAGCGCCCAGCTATGAGCGTCCCCGCCGCGCCCGGCGGCGTCTGCACCATGTGGAACGCCGCCCCCGCGCGCATCCACGCCAGCCGGAACAGGTCCTTGTCGCCCCAAACCAGCTTCCAGCGCCACAGCAGCTTGTCCGGCTTGGCGTAGTACATCATGAGGTGCAGCGGGGCAACATGCCGGGCGCGGTTCACGAGCAGCTGCCCCGACTCCTGCTCGAACATGTCCACGAACGGTACGCCAAGCAGATCCCACACATGGCTGTGGCGTGTGACGCCAAAGATGCTATTCCCGGGGTTCCAAAAGTCGGGCCAGAAGATGGCGCCCGCCTCAAGGAATTCGTGGCTGTCGAAGAGGTACGTGGGGTCGCGCACTGGGAAGTTGTCGGAGTCTAGCAGCAGCACGGACTCAAACCTGCGGAGAAACACAGTCGAGGATGAGCGGACGCGGTCGCCGAGTCGGTGGAATGGGAGCGGAGATGTCAGTCATACCTGGCATGGAAGAGGGCGTAGGGCTTGATGCCAAAGCACCGGTTTGCGTCCGAGCACAATGCGTCCTTGCTCGCCATGATCTTGTGCAGCTTCGCGCCATACACGAGCGTCAGCTCCTTCAACGCCTCGCGCGACGCCTCCGTTAGCTCGTCGGGGAACGCCCACAAGTCGATCGGAAGCTTGCACCCGTGCGCGCGCAGCAGCCGAACCACCGCGTACGCGGAAATTAGCAGGCCGTCGCTCACGGCGATGACAATGCCGCGAGAGCCCGGCTCGGGCGGCTCCCAGCCGGGCTCCAGGTGATTGTCGGCAGCGGCGGCGAAGTCCAAAAATTCCGGCGCGTCGCCACATGAAACTTCTACTGGGAACGCCTCGCAGCCGCGACGTAACGCGCGGCGCTTGGTGATTGCAACTGCCCCGTCCTCGCCCCCCGGCAGAGCCGGCTCTACGTTCAGTAGCTCGCAGTATCCCGGCCCCCGCGCGGGTGTCGCGCAAGTAGTGTCGTTCTCGGGTGCGCGCGGGCCGTCCGGGTCGCAGGACGCCGACGCCCTCCAAGCCACGCACGCTGCCGGATGGGGAGAATGATTGTCGTTAGCGTGGTCTGAAGCATCAGGTACGTCATCGAAAAGGCAAGGCGACTCTTAGCTATAGACCCGCGTTCCGATACACGAAAGCCACTTGCCACGCCGCTGCCCTCGCGCCTCTCGGCCATCGAACTGCGCCCAATTACTACGCGGAGAAACATAAGACGGCAGGGGCGCAGCGGTGGCTCCGTCGGAGGCGTCGTCGATACCCGAGCGAGTAGAAGCAGAAAAACGGTATCGGCTCAGTCGCTCAGGCCGACATTCGTCGTCTGGTCTGTAGCTGAACTTGCAGATGGTGCACGAACGGCACTCACGCGAGGCACGACAAAATGCGCCGCGAAGCGACGACGAAGATGAATAATAATACTATGAACTCATGAAAGGCGATACCAATCCTTACTACTCGTACAGCGCCGCCGGCAGACGAACTCGAGTGATCTTAGAGAGTGTGAGATGGGGGGGGGGCGGGGGGGGGGGGGGGGGGGGGCGGGGGGGGCGGTATCACGCAGAAAAAAGCAAGTATCACGCAGACTCATCGTGGCGGTCTCCTACTCAGGAGGTCCCCGGATCGATTCCCGGATCGTCATTTAGGGCAATATCGTCCGGGCCCGTGCCCCGGGTTTACCCTTTTGATGCATTAGCCCTTGGGTTCGAATGAGGCTAGGGTCTAATCCTTACCCAGGAATGCCGATGCCGTACCTGTACAACTGCAGTTCGCGCACGACGAGGTCAAGTGCTCGGGTGGCTTCAGCAGATGACCCGGGGCGAACTTTTTATCACGCAGACTCATCGCAGACGATAGTCGATTGCAGATCATCGTAATAGAAACACGTAATCCTTAGTCGCTACAGGTACCTCTGCCTGTGGGCGCTACGGATATGAGATAAATAGTCATTTTATTGATAGTAGTATACTGATAGTCGCTATTCATAGTCATTCTACATGGGACGAGCCGACGAGGGGCCATCAAACCGCGATGTTGGCGGCGGACGGTGGTTTCGGAGCTACCCGTAGCGAGTCAACATGATTTATAATCACAGGAATATATTTATGCTACAGTACCCTGTAAAATCGCTCGGCGCCGCATAGCCGCGCACGTGCCGTAATCAGAGATGCTCACTCCGTGAATAATCCTTATTTGTTTTTTAAACAAGCACGAGCTTTAGGGGTCAAATACGGGTGATGACATTTTTAATAACCGCGGAGGGGTCCGTATGTATTCGCGCCCAGGACAGACTCGGGTGTGTGTGGAGGGGGGGGGGGGGGGGGGGGCAGGGGGGAGGCGGACTAGGAGGGGGGGGGGGGGGGGGGGGTAGCATACTGAAACAGTGATTTCAATGCGATGAGGATGCCGAAGAAATTCGCTCGGGCCCGAGGGTTGGGAGGAGGGGCGAGAGGAAAAAATGGGGGCCTGTGGAGGGGGATGTCACCTGTGCTCGGGGCACCATCGGGGAAGAAGGGTAGGTCAGGGTCGGCAGCCGCGGGGATGGGAGTGTTCGGCAGCCCGCCCTTGGCGCCCTCGGCATCTAGCAGCAGCACCCCCCCGACATCAGCGCTCGTAGTTGCGCCGCTCTGGACATGGACCCGGGCGCGCGTCCCAGAGGCGCGACCCCCGAGCGAAGGGGGCGGCGGAGCCAGCGCCGGGGCAGCAGCCGGCCGGCGGCACAGCCCGAAGGTGGTCAGCACCAGCGCTGCGACACAGGGCAGCGACAGCCAGCAGCGGCCACCCCGGGCCGTTGGCTTTGCCCGCTTGAGCATGGCGACCGAAGTCGGAGGATCCCACTGCGCTCTAGTCACCAGAGCGCGATTGAGCCCTGGCGCGGGCGGAGGCGAGATGAGCAGAAGTGGGCGACGCCTGGTGGGTGGCGGCCCGTCAGCGCGCCAATACAGACTATGCCGACCGGCACGTAGGATCGCTATTTTTAGCAGCCAGCAAGCCGGAGCAATGTAATATTTATTAAAACGAAGGATTATTATGCTGCTTTCGGCGGTTTTTTTTTCGTCCCCGGGACAGGATTGGCACCAGTGAAACCCTTGCAGCGTCTCTACGACGGCCGTTTAGGCAGCAATCCAGTTACGGAAAGCCCTGGGTAGGCGACGCTCCGTTATAGTCATGAAGCAAATTGCCGAGGAAGCATTCTGCAAGACGAATTGGATTTCGGCGGTCTTCGCATACCGTAAAGATCATATATTAAGGATTGAATAATAATTTTAGTAAAATCCAAATTTATTCCTTTCTGGCGCTAAAAGTAAACTAAAGTTCGCCCCGGGTCATCGGCAGAAACCGCCCTAGAGCACTTCACCCCGCGCGCCAACCAACTTCAGTCGTAAGATAGCCATGAGACTGTTGCCTCATTCCAGCCCCGAAGGGCTAGTGCATCAACCGGGCATACAACCCGGGCGGGACACCGGCCCGGTAGATGCCCTGAAATGACACAGTCGGGAATCGATCCGGGGACCTCCTCAGTTGGAGATCGATCTCCGCTCAACCAAGCGAACACAGCAATGAGGCCTGTCGGGTGTTGTGATGAGTAGCGCCTACTACTCCTCGTCGTCGTAGTATGCATTGTAGCAGTCCTTTGTGGGGCTACTCGTCATCGCGCACGCAAGGGTTTGAAATTAGTACTGGCGAGCCGCAATGGAAAAATACTAATATAAACAATAAATATTAGAATTATGTAATAGATCATGTCATTTATAGTATATCCATATGTATATATGTGTGTACATATATAGCCCATAGGGGCAATCCGTAAAATAATGATATAATAACATCATAAGACCTGGTGTTTAGTCGCCATCAGGTTATGTGTACCTGATTGGCGACTAAATGAGGTACAGGTAGTTCTTTTACATCATGGCTTATATATTTGCGCACTACAAACAGAACTAACAGCAACTATGAAAGGTTATTGCCAGCAAAAGAGAGACATAAGCCTGAAACCAAGGTCGAGCTCGAGGCGAGGGATGGAGCCAAGAAACAAGGGAGAGCCAAGGGAACCACAAAGTCGCCAACCTGCCAGAAACCAAAGGGACCACCGCCCCGGGGTAGGCCATCAGCCACGGCGAGGACGCTTGCAGCCAATGACCCGGGTCATAGCAACACATGCCGACAGGCGACGCGACGCAGGCGCAGGAGCACCATCACGTGCCGCGCGCGCGGCCGTGACCCCGCCAAGAACGTTGTCTGCATGCATGTGCCATGTTGATGAGCAAGGAGAAACGGCGGCGCCACACAAACAAGAGCTAGCCGATTTTTTGGGCCAGTGTGTGTGGCTAACTTTCGCGAGCTCCACCAAGAAGGCCTCAGCGTGCGGGGCAAGCGAGCCGAACTCGGAAACTGCGAAAGGAACAAAGCGAAGCATGCCGGTGGCGTTTCGGACACCCTCGTCATACTTCTGGATTTTGTGGCGCTTTGCAATCCGCAATGCAGTCGTTGGATCCGAGCTTGACACGCCGAGGATAGGGGCAATGGTGGTATCGACAGCAACCGTGTTCCCGCGAATACCACCATACCCAAAAAGCCCAACATCGGCCGGCCGTCGCTGCGCTTTGGAAGAGAAACAAGCACCAACGGGTCCGTGAGGATCTGAACACCCACACCCATGGCGGAGTTCACGTCGTGGCAAACGTCGGAAAGGCCATGTGCCGCCCACTCGTGTGCGGCGTGATTGGAGTCGCCACCAGAGCAACGTGCCACGTGATCAGCGTACGCGACCGCCCAAGCTGAAGGAGTGAATTTACGCCAACTTCCTCAAAACGGGCCTGCAGGTATGATGTTAACAACGATTCGCGACTACAGGCACATGTACCCGTACAAATAATGGGGCGCGCGATACACGCGCCCTACGGATACGTGTACGCCAAAAGTGATCACATCCGTTTACACTCAGATGTTGTTGTCAGACGGACACGGGCAACTGTTTATTTGGACTCTTTGTGGAAGGGCGTATGTAACGTTTCCGCGGTGTTGATGGTGGCTGCATCACTTTATACAGGAGGTGGCGGCCTGGTATACTTGCACTGCTCTACACTGCACATGTACCAAAAATATGGTTATAGGTAATGTTGTGTATGCAGCGCAGCGAGAGGGATACCGCCTGTACCTGCTTTGCCTAAGCCCATTGTATCAAACCTTGGTAGATAAGTTGGTTGTAGAACACAATACGAAATTCGTGCGAGGTGATGTCGCAGCCCCTTTATGCGACACTGACCGTGATAGATGATGCTGCGAGCCACATGTGCACGTTGCTAGCAGGCGAGACACGGTGTTGGCACAATTGAAACAATGAGCGCGAAAAGCCTTACAGTCTCGGAATGTATCAATGCAGCAAGCTTAGCAGGGCTTCTCAATTATCATCTCTGGGATGAGTACTGCTATCATTCCTTCTCATCTGAGATGATAAAATGTCGTTATGAAGGCATAATCGAAATCCTACTTTAACACATTATCAGTTTGTATCTATATGCTACGCCGCAGTCCGTATCCAAAACTTTGCTCACAATAAACCGTCAACAAGATGTAACGAGTGCTGAAAATACCGAGGCTTTCCCTCAAAAGCATAGCCATGCCTGTATTGAAACCTCTTCTTGCTGTGCAAATCGCAGGTCATCGCGGCACTAGCTGACAAGTGCGAGTGCCCCCTGAGGCCGCCGCGCTGCACAAGCTGTGCGAGATAGAGACCTACAAGGCAGAGGCTGCTGGCGCGCTTCCGGATCGTGAAGATGAACCTGCCGGAGCTGGTGGACGCGCTGCCGCGGCTGCCCACGCGCTACTACTCCATCAGCAGCTCGCCGCTCGTGAACCCGCAACCACTGATAATAATGACTTCGTCCAAGGCGAGTAGGGGTGCTACCATGTTGGGGTCATGCACCCCCCCCTAGCAGTAGCCCCTCCCCCAAAATAGTCAACGACATAATGTTAGGGTAATACCCAGCGGCACAATGCAGTACGTGAATGCGCGCGTTTACATGCAGAATTTGCTCATCCAAACAGAAGTGGTTATTGTCTCATGGATGCGACGACAGATGGCATACTTACATGGAGCTACTCACACTCGGCACGCAAGATGACACCATCCTCTGTAATGAATTTAGCAGCTGCAACAACTCGACTAAAATCTGCAATAAGCCTGTTGAGTTAGCCGGCCCACACATCCTCCAGGTACTTGCCGTCAGCGATCATCTGCGCCATCCAGTTCTCCGCCTCTATGGCCGTCATGCTCCCCAGCCGCTGCGCCACCTCGCAAAATCCCTTGCGTACATCGGGCGCCATGCGCCGTGCGTCGCCGCAGATGTAGACTTTGCCGCCGCTCTGCAGGAGCGCCCACAGCTGGTCGCCGGCGTGCAGAACCAGGTCCTGCACGTACGTCTTGGGCGTGCCCGGCTCGCGGCTGAACGCAACGTGCAGCCCGTCCTTGGAGAGCACACCGCTCTTGCAGTACGACTCCAGCAGCTCCTTGTAGATGAAGTCTGTCGTGGAGCTGCGGCAGCCAAAGAAGAGGTGGGCCGGGCCCAGCGAGGCTCCCTCCTGCAGGTGGGCAGGCCACGCGGCGGCAGGTCAGTGGGCGCCCCATCACAGTGGCAACAGCCTCGGCCGCAGCAGGTTGGCAGCGGCAAGCGCAGGCGGGCACACTGGCGAACCTTGAGCTGCACGTTGCGCTCCTCCAGGAAGCCCATCATGGGCGCCACGCCCGTACCGGGGCCGATCATGATCACGGGGGTGCTGGCGTCCTCAGGCAGCTGCGCACACACAATGATCATCATCCTTAGTAGTGGCAGGCTAGCAGACGCCCGCAGGGGGGCAGACATTGCCATCATTGATATCGGTCATGCCTTGTATCAGCGGCAAGATGGGGGGGGGGGGGGGGGGGGGGGAGGGTAGGCGGCCGGCACTCACCCTAAACTTGCCATTGAGGGACACGCAGCGGCCTGCCATGACCTGACCCTTCTGCATGGTGTGGATCCTGCCCGACGCGATGCCGGTGTGGTGGCGGCCGGTGCCAGTGGTGAAGTCCACGAGGCCGACGGTGATGGTGGCCCGGCGCGGGTTCACGAGCGGCGAGCTGCTGATGGAGTAGTAGCGCGTAGGGCAGCCGCGGCAGCGCCTCCACCAGCTCCGGCAGGCTCATCTTCACGCTCCGGAAGCGCGCCAGCAGCTCCGGCAGCGTCATGCGCTTGCCCAGCACCTCTGCCTTGTGGGTCTCCGTCTCGCTCAGCTTGCGCAGCGCGGCGGCCTCAGGGGGGCACTCGCACTTCTCGGCTAGTGCTGCAATCACCTGCCAGTTACAGAGCAACATGAGGATTCCATACAGGAAAGACTACAGATTCGAGACTACATAAAGCTCCCCCCCCCCCCCCCCCCCCCCCCCCGTGGAAATACAGACTGACCCCAAACATATTGGGACATTAAAATGGCTGCGCAAAAACGATAAAAATGGCTGCGCAGGCAAATATTGCCAGCTACATGAAACTGTGGGATCTGTGGGAGTGGGTGGAAGTATACCTTGCGGGAGGGCACGGACGCCAGGTCAGGTATAAACTTGAGCAGCCCCTCCGCCGTGACGGGGATGGTGGCCATGCCCACTTTCTGAAGCTTGCCCACCAGCTTTTTGTTGCGCACGCCCGCCACGAGGTCGAACTCGTAGCCGTCGCCCCCGGTCACGCCGCACACCTCCATCGTGAAGCCGACGAGCTCCGCCGGGTTGGTGGACCAGACCTCCAGGTGGTCGCCAGCTGTGTAGCTGAACTGTGGCGGCAGGGCCACCTCCAGCTCGCAGGTGGAGCGGTCGCTGTCGGGGGACTGCAGCTGCTTGCTGCCCGTCACCGTGAGGGCCTGGGGCGCGGCGGGGCGGTAAAGCAACAACACATCAGGCGCACACCAAGCATGCCCAGGGGGGCTGTGCGGGCGAGCGTTCAACAAACCGCAAAATCATGAGTGGAAGGGAATCTTTTGACAGATCAATGGCACAATGACAACAGAGCGGCAGTCAACGTAGTGACAACACAGCTGGACATAAGGAAGCTCGTCCGCGTGGGCGCTCACCGCAAAGCTCTCGGCCTTTATGTGCGCGTCCAGGTCGCTGTCGGGGTACGTCTTGGCGATGTAGTCGTAGATCTCCTTCAGGTCGGAGAAGTACTCCTTGCCGGAGCCCGCCGGCATGGCCCGGACCAAGGACGGCTTCTTGGGGGCGCCCGCGGTGGCGCCGGCCACCTGCGAGAGGCCAAAGGAGACGGACAGCGTGCGGATGAAGGAGTCCAGCCAGTCGTGGAAGTCCTCGACAAAGGCGGGGTCCGCCGCGTCCACCGTGGTCAGCGGCATTAGCTCCTGTGCGGCGGTGCCGCTCAGGACGTTGTGAATGTGCGTCGGGAACTTCTGGTAGGTGGCCTCCCAGTTGATGTTACCCACGCCAAACACGGCGAACCTCTTGCCAGCCAGCGAGTCGGCGCCTTGCTTGGGCAGCCACTCGGACGCGAACTTGGCGGCGTTGTCGGGTGGCGTGCCGTTGTAGGTTGACGAGAGGATGACGGTGGCCCCGGACACGGCACCGAGATCCTGCTTGAGGCCGGCATCCAGGCTAAGCACGGTTGGCTTGAAGCCCTGCGCGCTGTGCAAGAAGGTTGGGAGAAAGAGAAAAGGGGGGCTCAGGCACTACACGACCTCTTGCAGTGTGATATCCAAACAAAGACGGATGGACGGGCCAGCTGAAGCGTTGTTCATGCGAAGGGGCATACCTCGCTGCGGCGGCAACCTGGTTGGCAAAGTCTTCGCACGTGCCGCCATTGGAGCCAAACAGCACCAGCAGCGGGGTGTCGTGCTTGGCAGCCGGCACGGCTGGAGCCGCCCCTGCGGCAGCAGTGGCGGTGGGGGCGGCGGCCGGTGCGGCGGTGGGCATCTCGCCCTTCATGAGCCCTGCCCACGCGCGCGCCAGCGGGCCGCCGGGGCGCGCGGAGATGTAGAGGCGTAAGTCCTCCGGCGAGGGCGCGGCGCCGCCGTCCTTGCAGCTGGTCACCATCTCGAAGCCGTCCGGCAGCTTGAAGCTGAAGAAGTTGAGCATCATGCACAGGAAGGTCTTCGCCTCCATGATTGCCAGCTGCTGCCCAATGCAGGCGCGCACGCCAAAGCCAAAGGCGTTGAAGGCTGACAGGCAAGGGGGGAAGGGTGGGAGTCAGCCGGGGGTGACCATTGGCGATTGGTTTCGAAATTTCATCCAAGATCAGCGAGCAAAATTATAGAATGGAAGAAATAATGCCAGAATAATACCCAACCAGCTCAACTGACTGAGATTAAGTGCCGCATTACTTGGAAAACAAACCCTTATAAGGAACTTGGATCGCCTAAACCAGCTATATTTCCCAACTATATACTACCCTCAGCTAGGTTTAAAACTTATTATATTGATGAATACCCCACTGGGTAGCCCTGCTGCACCTGCCCTGACATTCCTAGCCGCCAAACTGTTTTATTTCGAGAGGGGCATCACCCGGATGGAAGAAAAACCCCAGGCAGGTGCACCGCTGGGCCGGGAGCAGTGCCGCTCACCGTTGGGGTGCCTGGGCGGGCCGCCGGGCATGAAGCGCTCCGGGTTGAACTTGTTGGGGTCGCCGTAGACGCCCTGGTCCCAGTGCTCCGGGTCCCGGTGCAGCGCAATGTGGTTGACGATGAAGCGCTGCCCCTTGCGCAGCAGGTACTTGTTCGACAGTACCATGTCGTGGCCCACGTCGCGGACGTTCTGCACCACGGAGGGGTTCAGGCGCAGCGCCTCGCGGAAGCAGGCCTCCACGTACAGCAGCTTGGCGAGGTCGGCGTAGGTGGGGTTCACCCTGGCAGCGGCGCATGACAAGTACGGCTCAGCCGCCAATAAGCTAGCCGTGAAGAGCTGAAAGGGGGGACTGGGGGCAGGAGGTTGGGGGAGGGGGGGGGGCACCTGTCGCCCAGCACCGACTCGATCTCTGCGATCGCCTTCTGAAGGACCTCGGGATTTTGGATGAGGTGGCAGAACAGGTGTCCCAGCGCGGCGGCGGTGGTCTCGTGGCCAGCGATCATGATTGTCATGAGGTGGCCGTACAGTTCCTTCACCTTGACCATCTCGCCCGTGCTGGGCGATACCTCGTTGAGCATCATGGAGAGCAGGCTCAGCGGGCCGCCGATGTGCCCAGAGCGCGTCTGCTCGATCAGCTCGTCCACAAAGTCAGCGGACACCTGGCTCATCTCGTCAAACTTGGCCTCCATGGCCTTCTTGGTGTCACAGAAGGGGTTGTACTTCGCGTTGAACTTGCCCACCACTTGCTCCGGCTTGATCGCGTTGATCGAGTAGCCCAGCCCAAAGCGGAACGCCTCGATGAATGGGTGCGGCGGCTCGCCCGCCGACTTACGCTCCACGTTCTTCATGTCAAAGTCCAGCGCCGCCTTCCCCACGGCGTCCGCCGTCATGCTCGTGAACCAGTCGTTCACCTCCTCGATCCACACCCCGTTGCCCTTCTGCGCCCACTCATGCACAAACGTCTGGGTCTTCTCCAGGATGATGGGGAAGTAGTTCTTGATGCGGATGGCGTTGAAGGCGCGCGGCAGCAGGCCGTGCCCCGTCTTCCATGTCTCGCTGTCGGTGCTGTCTGTGAAGAGGCCGTGCCCCGCAAATCTGGAGATCTTGAGGCTCTGCGCGGTGGTCCACATTTTGGGGTAGAGCTCGTCGTTCTTCAGCACCTCCGCCAACACCTCCGCATCGCCGGTCATGATCGTCCCCTCATAGTACGCGGGGACGTAGTCGATGCCGTACTTCTTGAGCTGGACCTCCTCCTGAGGAAAAGGGAGCATCAGGCGCACCGTCTTGCCATACGGAAAGGTGCCGTTGCCGAAGAAGTTGTAGGCGGCGTTGTACATGGGGTGCGGGTAGGGGCCGCTCTTGAGCCCCGCCGCGTTGCCGATGATCGGGAGCGGCGCGGGGCCGGGCGCGACGCGCTCCAGGGGCGCAGCCGCGGCCGCCTCCGTGCTCAGGCCGGCGCCACCGATAGTGGCGATGAGAACCACCACGTTGCTGCAATCCCATCACAAACAGGCGGCGCTCAGGGGCGGTGGACGACGAGACTCGGCAACGACCTCGCCGACCCGGGCGTGCTGCAAACCCTATATACATGCGACGGTTGGGCGACTAACGACCAGCACTCCGACTCAGTCACCGACGGGGCAATACGACACGCGACACCCTGGGGGTACTGTATGTGCTGACACACGCGTAGCACCGCAGATCACCGAGCCGCGCGGGCGGCAGACGGGCGTCCCCAGGTGGACGCTCCCGACCTGGAGGATGGGGTACATATCCGGGTGGTCGGGTCGTCGACGGTAAATGATCGGGGCGCGGAGGACGACACGTGGAAACCGACTACACACAGATGCAGAACCTGGGTGCCATGACGTGCGAGGCGCGGCAGAGTCTATTTATACACAATTAGGCGACAGCAGGTGGAGCGAGGGAAAAGGGGGAGGGGGGGGGGTACCTGGCGAGGTTGCTGCTGCCGTTTGCTTGACGGCCGATAACCGCGGCGAAATTGAAGTCCGTCACTTCCTCCTTCGTCGACTGCACGAAGAGGCGGATGCCCTGGCCCAGCTTCAGGGAAGTGCTTACCGCCGTGGCAAGCTCCTTCACATTGTTTCCAGGATCAGAGATACGGACCGCTACTTGCCGAAGTCCCAGGGATGCTCCCGGCTCGGCGCCGCCATCAGCGAAGACCAACAGGTGGAGCTTCCGGCTGGGGTTGTTTGCCACGGCGGCGTACAGGCGTGATGCGCCCATCGCCCCCACGGCGATCGCAACGCTCGCGCCTGCCGCTGCGGCGGCAGTCTTCATGTTGTCGAAGCCTAGAGATATATCGGATAGGCAAGGCAAAGCGCTGCGGGCTGAGAAAGGTGTCGAAGCGCGGTGTATTTCTCGCAGTGTTTTCTCGCTCGGCCAGGGTGTTGGACCTGCTGATCGGAGATCGCTCCCTGCCACACGGACGGTGGTTCGAGGGCGGGGTACGAGCATAGACTGAGTGAGATGAGTGCGCGCTTATGATCCGTCTCACACTCTCACAGATCCGCACTGAATATTTATACTCGTAGCCCTACGAGTCCGGCGGGTAGTCGGTCGGAAGTCGACTACCGCTATCATATTATGGCCACATGTCAATCCCCGCCGCGTCGTAAGGATTACTGCCGGTGGCGGGTCATTTAGTTATTAATGTATTACATTACAGTACTAGTGGCCTGTCAGCCTGTGATATGATCTAAACTAGTTTATGGGGTTTCCATCCTTGACCTAACCGCTTTTCAGCTACAAGTGCTGCGCAGTGGTACGGGAACTAGTAACTGTTGTTGCGCCCTTGTTGGGTGCAGCACGAGTAGACATAAAAAGCAGCCAGAACAGCTGAGCCTGCCATCTTCCAGTTTTCGCTGCGTTCCACGCAGCGCTGTAAAAACTGTCTCGTAACCCGTTGCGAGCAAGGTCACCCCAGGTTGTTCAAGACCACACCCGGCTCGCCATCCGAGTGTGATATTCTCGTCCGTACGTCCGTGCGTTACTATGTCAGATGGAGAAGAACCCGTCGCTGAGCCGACGTTGCAGTCGCTGAACGCAGATATGAGGGCCCAGTCTTCATTACTGCGAGAGCTGGCTACAGCTGTGGCACAATTGACGGCTCGTGATCGCGTTGTTGATGGAGAAGGGGCACATGGCTCCGGCTCAGGGCAGCGCTTCGCGAGACAGCCGACAGGCAGCGGGGGAGCCGCAGAGCGCCCCGACTTGCTAGAGCTAGCCCAGAGCGGCCGTGTCGGAGCAAAATCCGTGAGTGCCGAGGATGATTACCTCGCGGTGCCAGAGCTACTGCAGAGAGCAGAGTCTGGTTACGAGGCCGTTCGACCGGTCAGCCGAGTGCCTGGACTTTTCCCTTTGAGCACCGACCTAACGAACGAGTACCTCAAGCAGGATGACCGGCGTCTGCCGGCCCAGGAGGAGTACTTGTGGATGTCGTGTTTCGGGGCCCACATGGCCGCCCTTTTCGTGGCGCTCGACGAGCTGCTACCTTACGTCCCCGCCACTAACCAGGACTTCACCCCCTACCTCGCGAGAGCCCGGAACCACGCCGAGGCCATCGACAAGGCGTTTCGGTTTCGTCTGGCCTTCCTACGGAAGCTCAATGAGATCAAGCGTGTACACGGTGACCAAGGTGTTCTGGATGTGCTGCGAGCCCAGCATTTTCAGCCTGCTTCGGAGCATCTGGGTTCCGCGATCTTTGGGGACCTCATGCGGGACTACGAGCGTCGTGTCTTCGAGGCGACCGTCGCCAGCAGCGCCAAGGCGACCGCTACTTCTCGAGTGGCGGCTGCAGCTGCAGGTCGCGGGCGTGGGCGAGGACGTGGCGGCGGACGTGGACGTGGCCGCGAAGGTGAGCACGAGTGACGGTGTGGGGCGCCGTTCGTCGGAGCTGCAGGAGCCTTGCGAGGCCACCTTTCGGTGACCGCCGCAAGACGCACCCTTGCAGCTCAACGGCGGGATGAGCGCCCTGTGTCAGGACCTGACCCCCCCACCTTACAGACTTCATTTAGACCTTCCTCGGTGCGGCGCTTCTTACAGCTACAGCCGAGTGCGGCTCAACCATCCGCACACCTGCACATGGCGGCTCAACCATCCGCCTTTCTTACAACCCCATCTCTGCGTTCGTCGGTTGTTACACTACGAGTTACAACCGGTTCGCAACGACCAAGTTTCGCGCGTGTACGTTACGCACGGGACAGGCGCTATGAGCGCGAAGGGCGCGCGGGGCGGCCCGCCTACCTGAACCTAGCCCCGCAAACCCGTACTGAAGCTACTGCAAACCCGTCCAGCAACTACCGGCCAACCGCCGGGAACCTAACCGCTGCTGCCGAGTACTTTGCGAACAGTAGCCGTGCCGGTGGCACTCTGTCAGTAAAACGACGCACTTACGTAATCGACGAGCCCGCAGCTGTCGCTCCGTGGGCTGCGTCACTGCGATCCCGACTACAGGACGCGTTCGGCTCAGACGAGCTAGGCCAGCGGACGCTCGACTTGCTCTCCAGCTCCCTCAGCGCTCAGACCCTCAAGAGCTACGCCGGCAGGTTGGCTCAGTTCGCTGAGTTCTGCCACGACTCCGAGAACATCAGCCCGCTAGAGGCGACTACTGCTACTGTTGTTCGGTACGTTGCCTGGATCGGGGAGCGAGGGCATATCGCAGCTAAGTCGCTACAGCCCTATCTGTCTGCCATCAACACCTTCTTCGAGCTGCACAACCTCGTCCCGATCGCCAAGGACAGCCTACACCTCACTTCGGCAAGACGTGGGTTAATGTTACGTCAGCGTCGACTGGACGCTGCCCCTTTGCGTGTCCCTCTGCCTGCGGATGTAGCTTACCGCTTCGTCTCAAAGGCCGAGCTAATTGTGTCTGCTCCTTACCCAGAGTCCCACCTCGACTACCGAGCCCTCTTGGCCTCGGTTGTCAACTTCCTGTTCTTTGCCAGGGGCCTTACTGGCGTCTCCTGTCGAGTGCAAGATGTGCATGTCGACACCTACAACATCACCTTGCAGATCTACCGCGAGAAGGGTCGCGCCGGCCGGCGGGGACCTGACGACCTGCGCGTACTTCTCCTTCCAGTGTCCGAGCACCCTCGAGTGGCACGTCTCTTGCGCTACTTCATCGACAACGTCCAGTCTGTCCCCCTGGTTACTGTTGGCTTGGCTACCTCCAACTTCTGGGCTGTCAATGTGGCTGAGCAGTCGAAACCTTGGACTGCTACTACGATGTCAGACTGGTTGTCTACAGCAGTCAACCTAGTCAACGCTGCCCCCCCTGCTGGCACTTCCTGGACTTCACACAGTCTACGCAAGGGCGCAGCCTCTGCAGCAAACGCCATTGGAGCGCCACTGTCCCACATCCGCTACCAGGGCGGTTGGGCCACTAACTCTGATGTCGTTCTGGACTACATCGACCCCAACGTTCTTCCTTCTCCTGGCGCGTGGTTCTTCTTTGGACACATCGCCCCCCTCCGCCACTTCCAAGTCCAACAGGACTCCGCAGCGGTGGCCTTCCCAGTGCCTCCTTCATGACTTGGCGCTACCCCTTCTCCGTCAATCCACCGCTCTCTCCGTTCGCTCAAGACTGGCAAAACCAGACTCAACTTTGAAATGATCTAAACTAGTTTATGGGGTTTCCATCCTTGACCTAACCGCTTTTCAGCTACAAGTGCTGCGCAGTGGTACGGGAACTAGTAACTGTTGTTGCGCCCTTGTTGGGTGCAGCACGAGTAGACATAAAAAGCAGCCAGAACAGCTGAGCCTGCCATCTTCCAGTTTTCGCTGCGTTCCACGCAGCGCCCCCCCTGACTCCGTTTTCCCTCCACGCTTTTCGCTAAACCTTCCTGCCAATTTCGGCTCTTGACCGTGTAAAACAGCCTGCGCGACCTTTTTGGCAAAACCAGACTCAACTTTGAAATGTCCGGTACCTGACTAAACAAACACCTGTAGCGATTTCTTTTTAACACCGGCGCTTTGACATATGCGCACGACACACATAACGAAAAGCAACTATGAAAGGTTTCCGGGAAAAGAGAGACATACCTGCAACCAAGGTCAAGCAGGAGGCCAGGGAGACAAGATGAACCAATCTGTAAGGCGATTTATTGGTTTTTATACTATTAACTATTACAGTCCTTTTCTGAGCTCTTCATCTCTACATTTATTACATAGCACATCAGCATCATATCATCGCAACTAGATTATGTACTCGTACGAACAGATACCGTACGAACCCAGCCGTACGAACAGATAGATTTCCGTTACGGTTTCCTGTTTTTTTAATACCGCCAAATCAATTGATATATACTGATATACGAGGAATTATTCTACTCGTACGGGTACATCACGCTCGGCGGGTGGCGCGGTTTGCGCGTGGCCGGAAGAGTCGGAGGTACTCCTAAAGTACTGGAGGAGAAAGGGGCGGTTGTATGGCTTTTCGCCCCCGGGACAGGACTGACAACAGTGACACCCTTGCAGCGTCTCTACGCGACGGCGGACGGCCGTTTAGGCGCAGCGATCCGGTTAGGCCAGTAAGAATTGTTACTGTGTTTTAGGTGCCATATCCCGCTCAAAACAGGAGGGGGGGGGGGGGAATTTTGTAGCTGGGCAAAGGTTGGTAGCTAGTACTTTCCGCTTTTCTTACCGGCTCCAACTAACCGCCGTACGGTACGCAACGCACAACCCTCGCACCCCGCGCTAAGTAGGCCGGCATGCTTCTGTTGCCCCGAACGCAAATACCTATCAGTCCACAACCACTCCTAGGACCTCACGTGAGTCGCCAGCCTTCGGCTTGGGTAGATGACACCATGCATGTCGGTATCCACCAGGCACACCATGAAGGGGGAGGTGAAGTGGGACGGCAGGGAGTTTTCGGGTTTTCCGATAAGCCCGTGATCTACCCCCTAGAGCATGATTGGCTGGAGGCCCGTACCGTGCGCAGCAAGCTATAGAGTATACAGTGAACGACCTGGACCCTAGCCTATCCTTTGAGCTCGTTGAACACATTGTAGTGGTCGTCATGGAGTATGAGCTGTTCAGCTCGCCATCCTCGGGCAATAAGAGGCGGCATGTGACCGGCAAGTCTGGTGGCAGCCGCATGCTCCAAGACAACCTAACGTGTGGGATTCGATGGAAGAGGTGCCCACTCGGTCTCACTTCGAGTTAGCCAGGTGGGCACACGCCAGAAAGGGAGGAGCAGCCATAGAACACTACTGCTGTATAATCGTGTGCTTTGTGCTCTCAATGCTGCCCTCGTGCATTGATATGCACACCTACGTGTGTGGCAGTTGCCCCCTACACAATATATGGACAATTGCAACACCTTTCAAATGGACATTGATGTTGATAGTACTTAACACAGTACATCAGCCAGCTACAAAACTTATGGAGGGGCGGGTCAGATTGGATAGGGGGGGGGGGGGGGGGGTACCTAAAACACATTTACAATTCTGACTGGCCGTACGGGAACATGTAGGCGACGCTCCGCTATAGAACGGTACGTCATGAAGCAAATTCACAGCGCACTAACCTGCCGGAATTTTCTTGCCAACCATTACGCAACTCTAATTGAAGGCTACTTGTAGAGATATGTGTAGCGGGCGGGCGTGCCCAATATAAAGAGCCGCTAGTACAGGTAGTATGTCGCTACAGATAGCGACTGTGTGCTATATTATCACACACATACAACAGATTGTAGTAGTGAGATGTGTATTTGTATATATATCTCACTACTGCAATAATTCATATTGTTGTACAAGATTCCCCATGCTGCTTATTCGGCCGCCGCTGCGCGAGTGCTGGGCCTTCGCCCGCGCGGGGGTTCTGCGCTTGTCACATGACCTGGCCCCACGTGTGGGATTGACCCCTTATGGCTTCGCTCTACGGATGGCTCGAGCCGGAATGCCACGGATTTCGTCGTGGATCATCTGCCCATCTGCCCCGTTGCGAACTACAAGCACCGCATGCATACCGCTTTGAAAACTCTGTGGGCTTCCGTGGCGATCGAAGCGGGGGCGGTCCTCGACCGGGACCGCTCGGGAGTCGGCGACTTGACCCTTGAGACGACTGGGCTGCGCCCATCGGACCGGTCGCGGCCGTCAGATTTGACGCTGGCGGGGTGGGGGGGGGGGGGGGGCGTGCGATTACATGATCGATTTCGCGTGCGTGTCCTCCACGACCCCAACTTGGGGCAACGACCCCCGCTTTTGCTCCCCGGGGATCGCGGCGACCGAGGTGCAGCGCAACAAGCTAGCTAGCGGTGGACCGGGCGTCTTCCGCCCCGGTGCAGGTAGGGTGTTAACCAGTACTACCCTTTTGTGGTTGAGGACCGCGGCCGCCTCGGGAAATCCGCTTTAACGGTGGTCTACATCTTCGCGGTGTTACTTGCTATGCGCAACTTCCCTGGCGGTCCTTCCGCCGTGACTTCATGCTTCCTTCGTGGTCAGTCCGTCCAGACTCTTCGAAACTTTGTTGCCAGCCAGCCCGCTGAGTTCCGCCATCACTTGTCGCGCACGCGGCGGGGGTTGCTGCAGCGAGTCTCTGCTTGCATGCATGGTACCTTGGGCGGCATTATCTTTGCCGGTGTGCAGACGGCCGCCAAGTCTGATGCGTTTGCCCGTACTCATTCCGCGCCCTCTTCTGGTGTTGCTTCCACCCCGCAACTGCTGTAGTGGATGTTTCCTACTGCCTATTCGGGTGGTTTCCTGAACGCCTTTTGCAGCTAGCTCATGTAAGTGTATTGTCGTACCGCAGTTGCTGTATCGACTAGTGGACGTTTCCCGTTGCCTTTTCGATCGGGGGATGTCCTGATCGCCTTTTGCAGATTGCTCATTTATTATTTATTATTTGTTGCACCAGCAGTAGTCGCTACAAGTTCACAAGCCAAGGTATGTGTTTACATGAGCTAGCAGCAGAAGGCGATATCGGAAATCACCAAAGGTATGGTATGGTACGACCATCCTATACGAGGTAAAGATTTAGTATGTAAAACGCCAGGATGACACTAAGCTACCGGGTAGGAGGTACCGGTACCCTGATGGTACCCTGTACCCTGGGTATGCCTGGGGCGAACTACCTGTAGTAAACCATGCTAGTAAACCCGCAAATACTTTTTGTATATCCTATTATCCCACAGCGACTGTACCCTAGCTAGTGCAACATCCGATATTTGTCGGTCAACATCCGCGCATCGCGCTGTCCGGAAGCGCCGCCACCGTCATCAGCAGCGCAACATCGCAGCAATACCTACCTACGAGTACTGTAATCCTTACGCCTTCGTACATGTACGGCTGTACTTGGTACGTAACCGTACGGCAGTGTATATATAAAATATTTCAAAGTTGAGTCTGGTTTTGCCAAAAAGGTCGCGCAGGCTGTTTTACACGGTCAAGAGCCGAAATTGGCAGGATGGTTTAGCGAAAGCGTGGAGGGAAAACGGAGTCAGGGGGGCGCTGCGTGGAACGCAGCGAAAACTGGAAGATGGCAGGCTCAGCTGTTCTGGCTGCTTTTATGTCTACTCGTGCTGCACCCAACAAGGGCGCAACAACAGTTACTAGTTCCCGTACCACTGAGCAGCACTTGAAGCTAAAAAGCGGTTAGGTCAAGGATGGAAACCCCATAAACTAGTTTAGATCATTTCAAAGTTGAGTATGGTTTTGCCAGTCTTGAGCGAACGTAGAGAGCGGTGGATTGACGGAGAAGGGGTAGCGCCAAGTCATGAAGGAGGCACTGGGAAGGGCACCGCTGCGGAGTCCTGTTGGACTTGGAAGTGGCGGAGGGGGGCGATGTGTCCAAAGAAGAACCACGCGCCAGGAGAAGGAAGAACGTTGGGGTCGATGTAGTTCAGAACGACATCAGAGTTAGTGGCCCAACCGCCTTGGTAGCGGATGTGGGACAGTGGCGCTCCGATGGCGTTTGCTGCAGAGGCTGCGCCCTTGCGTAGACTGTGTGAAGTCCAGGAAGTGCCAGCAGGAGGGGCAGCGTTGACTAGGTTGACTGTTGTAGACAACCAGTCTGACATCGTAGCCGCAGTCCAAGGTTTTGACTGCTCAGCCACATTGACAGCCAAGACGTTGGAGGCAGCCAAGCCAACAGTAACCAGGGGGACAGACTGGACGTTGTCGATGAAGTGGTGCAAGAGACGTGCCACTCGAGGGTGCTCGGACACTGGAAGGAGAAGTACGCGCAGGTCGTCGGGTCCCCGTCGGCCAGCGCGACCCTTCTCGCGGTAGATCTGCAAGGTGATGTTGTAGGTGTCGACATGCACATCTTGCACTCGACAGGAGACGCCAGTAAGGCCTCTGGCAAAGAACAGGAAGTTGACAACCGAGGCCAAGAGGGCTCGGTAGTCGAGGTGGGACTCTGGGTAAGGAGCAGACACAATTAGCTCGGCCTTTGAGACGAAGCGGTAAGCTACATCCGCAGGCAGAGGGACACGCAAAGGGGCAGCGTCCAGTCGGCGCTGCCTCAACATTAACCCACGCCTTGCCGAAGTGAGGTGTAGGCTGTCCTTGGCGATCGGGACGAGGTTGTGCAGCTCGAAGAAGGTGTTGATGGCAGACAGGTAGGGCTGCAACGATTTAGCTGCGATGTGCCCTCGCTCCCCGATCCAGGCAACGTACCGAACAACAGTAGCAGTAGTCGCTTCCAGCGGGCTGATGTTCTCGGAGTCGTGGCAGAACTCAGCGAACTGAGACAACCTGCCGGCGTAGCTCTTGAGGGTCTGAGCGCTGAGGGAGCTGGAGAGCAGGTCCAGCGTCCGCTGGCCTAGCTCGTCTGAGCCGAACGCGTCCTGCAGTCGAGATCGCGGTGACGCAGCCCATGGAGCGATAGCTGCGGGCTCGTCAATTACGTAAGTGCGTCATTTTACTGACAGAGTTCCACCGGCACGGCTACTGTTCGCAAAGTACTCGGCAGCAACGGTTAGGTTCCCGGCGGTTGGCCGGTAGTTGCTGGACGGGTTTGCAGTAGCTCCAGTACGGGTTTGCGGGGCTAGGTTCAAGTAAGAGGGCCGCCCCGCGCGCCCTTCGCGCTCGTAGCGCCTGTCCCGTGCGTAACGTACACGCGCGAAACTTGGTCGTTGCGAACCGGTTGTAACACGTAGTGTAACAACCGACGAACGCAGAGATGGGGTTGTAAGAAAGGCGGATGGTTGAGCCGCCATGTGCAGGCGTGCGGATGGTTGAGCCGCACTCGGCTGTAGCTGTAAGAAGCGCCGCACCGAGGAAGGTCTAAATGAAGTCTGTAAGGTGGGGGGGTCAGGTCCTGACACAGGGCGCTCATCCCGTCGTTGAGCTGCAAGGGTGCGTCTTGCGGCGGTCACCGAAAGGTGGCCTCGCAAGGCTCCTGCAGCTTCGACGAGCGGCGCCCCACGCCGTCACTCGTGCTCACCTTCGCGGCCACGTCCACGTCCGCCGCCACGTCCTCGCCCACGCCCGCGACCTGCAGCTGCAGCCGCTACTCGAGAAGTAGCGGTCGCCTTGGCGCTGCTGGCAACGGTCGCCTCGAAGACACGACGCTCGTAGTCCCTCATGAGGTCCCCAAAAATCGCAGAGCCCAGATGCTCCGAAGCAGGCTGAAAATGCTGAGCTCGCAGCACGTCCAGAACACCTTGGTCACCGTGCACACGCTTGATCTCATTCAGCCTCCGCAGGAAGGCTAGACGAAAACGAAACGCCTTGTCGATGGCCTCGGCGTGATTCCGAGCTCTCGCGAGGTAGGGGGTGAAGTCCTGGTTAGTGGCGGGGACGTAAGGTAGCAGCTCGTCGAGCGCCACGAAAAGGGCGACCATGTGGGCCCCGAAACACGACATCCACAAGTACTCCTCCTGGGCCGGCAGACGCCGGTCATCCTGCTTGAGGTACTCGTTCGTTAGGTCGGTGCTCAAAGGGAAAAGTCCAGGCACTCGGCTGACCGGTCGAACGGCCTCGTAACCAGACTCTGCTCTCTGCAGTAGCTCTGGCACCGCGAGGTAATCATCCTCGGCACTCACGGATTTTGCTCCGACACGGCCGCTATGGGCTAGCTCTAGCAAGTCGGGGCGCTCTGCGGCTCCCCCGCTCCCTGTCGGCTGTCCCGCGAAGCGCTGCCCTGAGCCGGAGCCATGTGCCCCTACTCCATCAGCAACGCGATCACGAGCCGTCAATTGTGCCACAGCTGTAGCCAGCTCTCGCAGTAATGAAGACTGGGCCCTCATATCTGCGTTCAGCGACTCCAACGTCGGCTCGGCGACGGGTTCTTCTCCATCTGGCATGGTAACGCACGGACGTACGGACGAGAATATCACACTCGGGTGGCGAGCCGGGTGTGGTCTTGAACAACCTGGGGTGACCTTGCTCGCAACGGGTTACGAGACAGTTTTTACATCGCTGCGTGGAACGCAGCGAAAACTGGAAGATGGCAGGCTCAGCTGTTCTGGCTGCTTTTATGTCTACTCGTGCTGCACCCAACAAGGGCGCAACAACAGTTACTAGTTCCCGTGCCACTGAGCAGCACTTGTAGCTAAAAAGCGGTTAGGTCAAGGATGGAAACCCCATAAACTAGTTTAGATCATATCCCCCTCCACATGAGTCCCAGGCCCTGTAGTAGGGTAGCTATAGTAGAAGGGCAGCTGAATCCAGGGTTTATGACCTGAAATCCCGGAAATCCACATTTATGCTCACCTTTATTTATCACCACAGGGTGTAAGCAAACCCTTTGGCCCTAACAAGTGTCCTACAAAAGTGGCACTTGCGCCACACTGCGCGTTAATTTCTAGTACCCCGACACCAAGCAACGGAGATTAGTGCCCCGCACGTCCCGCCGCGCATGCATAGACCATTGCATGATGGGATGGCCATGTATGTTGGGCGAGGAAACATGCAAACAAAGATGCTAGGGTATTTTTGGGTGGGGTAGGTGGGGGCATATATTGGCGTGCGCCCGTGCACGATGTGGCGTTATACCATCGCCACTGTGGTGTTGCCTTGAGGTTCAGCTCTCAAACTAGCGTTATCGCTCAGTGCGTTGCGAGGAAACATCAGAAAATTTTATATATACCACTCAAACCTACCCAAGCAGGGCTACATTTTCTCCGGCGTTCGTCCGAGGCCGTTTAGGCACTGACTTTTCATTTTTTTTAGAAATAATATAGGTCGAAATCTGACGTATGTGTGAGCGTGTGGTCAACACTGTGGCGTGAAACTCTACGCCAAGTGGATCCCAAAAAAACCTGATACATGGTGGCGGGACAGTGTGACCACTCATACTTGGCACATGCCCCCCCTTGAGCGATGCCCACGGCCGCCATGCCGGATCCCCCCTTTCAGAGCATTATTTGCAACAGCATCGACGCATTAAGGTGCACGCCATTGCCGTCCCACTGGCCTCACCATGGCGCGCTACGAGCATGCGGCCATGCACTACTATAGAAAAGCTTTGCCCTACGGCAAGGAGGCCGCGAGAACCCTCTCATGTTTGCGCGTGCAGCGATCACAACCGCAAAATGTCCATTATTTTGCTCACAAACTCTCGTCATCGACACATAGGGCTTGGTTTAGGTCGTAAATGACCAAATTTTAATGCCCTACGTGTTTGGCGGATAGCAATAATATCAAGGGTAATGTAGTATTAGTACATGGGCAGTGGTGTCTCATGCCTATTTATGCACACAATTGGCGCAATTTGTGGTTTTGAAGCGCCAGGCAGCGCCACAATCCCTGTTTTTGCCTAATGAAAGTGTTGACGGCAACGGCTACGGCGTGGCAATATGTATGGGGAGTATCGCACTATCGCGGCATTTCCCCCCAGCCGTACGATCCTGAGAAACATGCATGCACGCGCGAACGGTCTCAGTGTATACTTAGCCGCGCATGGGCATGTGGACCGAATTCGCAAACCCCATACTTATGTGAAGAGGTGTATATTAACACCAATACTACAATATAGGACGGTGCCTGTATCCCCGTTTGTATAAGGTCCCTGCTGGTCGATCCGACCATCTGACCCGGGAACGTATGCTGACTAGGGCGCTCAGTGGTAGAGCGAGTGACCGAGTATGTAAGTCGGCACCTCTAGACTGGCCGGGCCGTGAGAGCGTGGTCGTCACGGCATACTTGTACCGGCACTGTCTCATCTCGTAACAAAGACGCAGTGATTCGGTACCGGGTTCGTCGCGACTTGAATGAGGACCTGAAAAATGGGCCAACGCGGATCGGCTAGTTGGTCCCAGCTCGCCCAGGCCGCGTCTGTCCGGATTACGAGTACATGTACATGTACCCGTAATACCGGCAATCCTTTACAAGGTTCAGCCCTTGTCCGCTCGGTTGAGCGGTCGTCTCGTACGTGAGAGGTCCGGGTATCGATTCCCGCCCGATGTATTTCGGCAATATCGTTGTCTTGGGTTTACCTGGTTGATGCTTTAGCCCTTCGGGGTTCGAATGAGGCAATGGTTTACGGAGTGTGCCATATACCCACGACTGCAGTTAGCGCAAGGGGTCAAGTGCTAGGGCGGCTTCGGCCGATGTCCCGATCGAGGCGAACTTTACTTTACTTTTAGGACGGTGCCTGTATCTTTTTAAAAATGAAATATGTGAAATGATATACATCGGATTTGATAGCGGATGTTGGAAGAATCTAGCGACTGCAGTTGGGATTATTTAATTGCGGGGACCGTCAGTTACAGCTCGACGAGCAGCGCGCCGCGAGGAGTTGCTGACGTAGTGAATTTAGTGAGTATCGTCAGTTGCTAACTAATCTCCGCCCAGTCCCTGCGTTTGGCGGTAAGCCGAACGTATCGAGTGTTCAACGCAACAAGGTTGTGGCGTTGCCGCTGGCGGGCAATGGTTTACGGGCTACGCCATATAGCAACGACTGCACTTGGCGCAAGAGGTCAAGTGCTGGAGCGGCTTCGGCCGATGTCCCGAGGCGAACTTTACTTTACTTTTAGGGCGGTGCCTGTATCTTTAAAATAAAATATGTGAAATGATATACATCAGATTTGATAGAGGATGTCGCAAGAATCTAGCTAGCGACTGCTGTTGGGATTGAATCGCGGGGACCGTCACATACAACGCGACGAGCATCGCACCACGAGGAGTTACTGACGCAGTGAATTTAGTGAGTATCGTTATCTGCTAAGTAATCTCCGCTTAATCCCTACGATTGGCGGTAAGCCGAACGTATCGAGTGTTCAACGCAACAAGGTTGTGGCGCTGCCGCTGGCGGGCACCGCTGCGTCGCAAGAGCTCCACGATTTTGTGGACATGTTGAAGCTGCAGCGTAAGAGGGCGGGCGGCATCATCAAGCACAACACCAGCTACAAGCAGTAGAGATTGTCGCTACAACCATTACCATATGCTCGTGGGTCGACCAGCTACACCGTGGCGGTGCGCGAGACGTGGGGATGCCTACAAGCAAGCGGCTACTGTTGGCCACCTCAGCGCCGCGGATGCCCCGTGATGGAGCGGGAGGCGGAGGCTGAGTCGGGCTCGCAAAATGAGCTGACAGCATTTCTAGACCAGCAGGTTAATAACTCTCGGCGCAGTAAGAATGAGGATGAGGTCTCCCTTACACATGTAGGGAACGGATTTTGTTCGGTCAGCTTGACGCGGCGTCGGGCATGTGAAAGGTGGCCATGATCCCCATCGCGCGGACAATCATGATTCCGCATGAGCTGCGGGTCGGAGGTCGTTGCCGGGCACTTCTTTTTGTCTAACCCATGCCTGCCGGCCCCGGTGTTTGGGAGCCATGATCATTTTGCCTTCGACAGAGCACAACCCCGTCACTTTCGACCTCTATGGCGACGAGCTCATGAACCTCTCGGCACTTGAAGGCGCTCACTTGCGTGTACAAAAAAACACACGACGCTATCGCAGACGCGTTCCGTGATCATTGTGTTCACGACATGCGTATCGTTGTACGCCGAGAGGTGGGTGACTTGTTCCAACACGCGGTGCGTCTCGGCAACACCGTACCTAGGGATGAACTCAAAGACCCGGTACCGGCCGCAGACCTCTACCTCCCGGCGTTCAACGCCGTGACCGGAAGCTATGATCCCGGCCCGGCGCTTGAAGCCAACACTGTTGGAGTTCAAGACTATGGGGTAGTACGGGATCAAGTACACCAGGGTGCCCCGGGCAACGGCTGTGAATCAGTTCTAGCGCTCCCTGCTGGGCGACATACATGTTGGCAGTGCGGGATGCGGCGTGGCACAACACAGAGCCGGGACAGAAGAGTCCTATTCGAGACATCCTCGACATGTCTGAGTACACGGGCATGGTCTTCGGCACAATGGGGGAGGTGAGCAAGGGGGTGCGCCGCGCGGTACGCGCTGTCGCAAGCTTGGCCGCAGATCGGGGTGCCCTCTCATCGCTAGGCAATCGGTGCACCACCCGGGCTCACCTTGAGGCCTTACTCGCAAGAGATTTCCTCGCGTCATGGGCTTGGTGGCGGCTCAAGAGTGTGCTCGCTGCGCCTCTGTCATCAGACGGCGCATGCACTCCAGCCAGACTCGTCCACCATCTCGTTGCCGAAGATGGATTGCACAACAACGCGTGCGTGGATCGCCATCGCTCACACGTGCCCGCGTAGCCCGGACTCTCAACCGGGCGCGCGTCACTCATCCATCCCGCCTCGTTCGTGATGCGGGCCGCTTTTTAGCGGCTTGTGTGTTGATCTTTCATCACGCGGGTACTGCTTTTAGCGGTAGGTTTGTTACGTCTATTGGGCCTTTTTGTAATTCACACCAGGACGACTAGCAACGCGCGCCCGCAGACAAATCATCCGCCTCCGCGCCTCCGCGCCAACGACCATACAAACGACGACGGCGCGCGGTCGGAGCCCAACAGGTGTACCCAGGTGTCCCGTCAGTGCCACTGCATCACCCACAAAACCACTAGCAAGTCCACCCCCCGTTTACTCGAGGCGGAGCGCATCAGGTGGCGGGGACGATGGGCTCAGAGACCGAGCAGTGGCACCTGCGGCCTCCGGTGGAGGGCAACCCCATCGTGTTCTTCGGTGCGAGCCCCCGTCCCCTCCCCCCCAATACCCCGTCAGCCACAGCTCCCGGGCCCTACGCCGCAGCTTCAAGCGTCCCCGGGGACCTGGATCGCCTGCGGGAGAACTGCTCCCCCTGAGCCTTGTGCCCCCCCCCCCCCCCCTTCCCCCTCCCCCCGCCTCCACCTGAGTCTTGTGCCCCCCCCCCCCCCCCCCTCCGGTGGCGTGGCCGAACGGGCAGATGTCACCATCGGCGGCGCCCCAGCGGGGCGCATCAAGATGGAGCTATTCGCGGACATCTGCCCCAAGACGGCGGAGAACTTCCGCCAGTTCTGTACCGGGGAGTACAGGTGCGGCGGCGCTGCCCCTGCTGTGGCGGCGGCAGCGGCGGCGGCGGTATAAGGCGGCCTACGGGATAGGCGACGGCGCGAGTGTGTGTGGTGTGTTGTGAGGGGGGGGGGGGGGGGGGGGTCGCAGCCGCCGGCGATGCCGCCACCTCTTGTTTTTTTTCCGGCACCTCGTACGGCGGCGTACTCCTTTGTAATTAGAGATGAGATGACAACAACCAATCAAGGCTCAAGAATATTTTCCTGACGCATCCTTCAATACTCGTACTGGTCGGGGGGTGTACATCCATCGTCAGCCCACTCCATTCACGCAGCAAGTGCTGGCATGGCCGCAGGAAAAACGGGCAGCCGGTGGGGTACAAGGGCTGCGCCTTCCACCGCGTCATCAAGGACTTTATGATCCAGGGCGGCGACTTCCTTAAGGTGCCCCGTCCCCCGCCCCCAGGCCCCACCCTCCCCCGCCCCCTTCCCCTACCTCCCTGACGCGAGGGTGACGTGCTGGCGATTTGCAGGGCGACGGCACGGGCTCGACAAGCATCTACGGCACCAAGTTTGCAGACGAGCCCTTCGTTGGCAAGCACACCGGCCCCGGCCTGCTCTCCTCAGTGCGCCCCCCCCCCCCCCCCCCCCCCGCCCTTAACCCCCGGCCCCGCTTAAGCTTCCCTCATGATGCACAACACCGGCGAGCTGACCCCCTCCCCCCCCCCCCCCCCTCCCCCCCGGTGCCCGACCTCCCTTCACCAAATGTCCCTCATTAGGCCAACAGTGGGCCCAACACCAACGGCTGCCAGGTGCGCCTTCCTCATCGTCCACACCATTCTTGGAAGCGTGCAGAGGAGATCGCCCGAGGCGTGGGGGGGGGGGGGGGGGGAGGGGGGGGAGGGAGGGCTTGGAGGGCTTCCCTGCTGCTGTACTGCGGAGTCGCTAAGGGGGGAGGGGGAGGGGGGTTATAGCCGTTGAGAGTGCGGTTTGTAAACCCAGTGTGCTTATAAAGTGGCGGCATATATAAGTATACACCTATTAAACCCATATAAACCTTATAAACCCAATTACACAGTGTTACATCGACTAACCCCCCCCCCCCCCCCCCCCCCCCGCCGTTCCCTTCTCCCTGTTGGGGGCTGTCGGCCGCCGCGGCAGTTCTTCATCACGTGCGCCAAGACGGAGTGGCTGGACAACAAGCACGTGGTGTTCGGGCGGCTGATGGACGACAGCCTGCTGGTGGCGCGCAAGATCGAAAACGTGTCGTGCTGACCCAACAACAAGCCCAAGCTGCAGTGCCTCATAGCGGAGTGCGGCGAGATGTGAGCCCCCCCCCCCCCCCCCCCCCCTTCCCAAACCAAGCACCTGTAACGCGGCGGCGCAGCTGGCTAGGAGTGACCCGGGTGGGGGCAGGGGGGAACGGGCCGCAGCCGGCATTTGCGGAGGTGAGGATGTCGTCATTGAGGCAGCATGGCCGGCGCAGCGGCAGCAGGGTCTCCGGGACCGGAGAAAGGGTGGGGGGAGGGGGGCGACGGCGGGCCGTCTGCGCTGCCCTTGGCGCGCTCTACGGGGTGAGTTGTGGAGGCTGCGGCGCAGCGGGGGTCCTGCGCGGAGACGATGCAATGATGGGCGGGTACGGCGGCCGGGGACAAGGAGCCGGAAGCGGGGCGGCCGGCGGAGCGTGTGACTGTGAGCGCAGCAGGATCCTTGCGGCCACCAGGCAGCCACCAGTCCGCGGGGTCGCGGTGATGGTGGGTTGCGCTCCGGCGGTCGGGCGTTCTCCATAGTAGCAAGGCGGTCGATGGCGCCCCCCCCCCCCCCCCCCCCCCTCCAACTGGCGGTCCAATGCGGGGAATGTGCTGAATGTGCTGTAGTAGAAGGTGCGATGAGAGCGGCCGGTCCCGTGTCGGCCCGGATGTCTGCCATCTCTCCACCATCATCATGCGGCACGGCGCGGCGATGCCCTCCAGCACGTGGGGATCACATCACATCACCAGCAAGGAAGGTGGGGGTGGGGGGGACAAGAAGCCGGCGGCACGGTGGCTGTTGGATTGCGTGACAGTGAGCGCAGCCGGATCACCGGACTTTGCTAGGCTGTGCCTGCCAGCTATCCACCCCCACCCCGACTCGGCGTCTCGCCGCTGCCCCCTACCAGCATGTGCGGGTGCCATCACGTCTCCCCATCGCCAATCGAAGCTTGGCGTGGGCCTGGGTGGGGACAGAGGGATGTCCAATGGCACGGCCGTCTGGGTGACCGCTCCCGTGGCAGTGAGCGCGGACATACATCATCAACGGGCTGCCTAGCGGCTGCCTGCCAGCCCGCCACCTCCGCCGCCCAGCATGGCGCGGCAACCCCTCCAGCATATGCGGTACAGCGCCACCCGCAACCATGCAAGACTTGGCATTGAGGTGGGCAGCGACTGGGCTGGCAGCGGGGCGGTGGATGTCATGCTGCGGAGTGAGATCAAGGGGCCGCCTTTACTAGGGGGGGGGGGGGGGGGGGTCCATCCCCATGCAATACGCCCCGTTGTGTTGGTTCCGCCCCTCTCGCTTCCGCCACCCGCCTCTCTCGTGCACTCTTACAAACCTGAAGGCTCCGCCCTTATTCACCCGTGATGACGCCGCGCGCCCCGCTTGCCCACCACGAGCGGCGGCCTCACCAGCGCGAGCGGCGCATCCGTGGATATAAAGGCCGGGTACCAGCCCTGCTTGGCCACCGCCAGCTGGTAGCCCACCTGCACCTTGCCCGCCGCAAAGGGCCCCACGAACGCGGCGCAGCGCGACATGAGCTCCAGCTCCACAAACTCGCGCAGGTCGGCGTGCGCGCCCACCAGCTCCATCGCCCAGCGCGGCGTGAACTCCGCCGTGCGCGGCGCCTCCGCGAAGCGCGTGCCGCCCAGCCACTGCGCCGCGGGCGGCGGCGGCGCGACGTGCTGCAGCCGCTCCAGCGCTGAGGCCGAGTCAAACATGAGGTGCTTGAACTGCATCTTGCTGTACCTGTCAGGAAGAAGAAGGGGGCACAAGGTAAGGGGGGTGTTGGGGGGGAGAGCGAGAAGGTAGAGTGCAATGACATCGCACTGCCGGTAGGGGCCAGGTTAAAAGTGGGGGGGGGGGGGGGGGGGGGATATCCATTTCGCCATGTATATGTTTCAGGTTCTCATTTTCTATATTCATCTTAGGTGTTTGTCAAGTTGACACGATAGTAAGGCAGAATAGCCATAGCACGATACAATGATGCCAACGTTTCTCATCTTATTTTTGGCTGGCTGTTTCCCAGAACACTTCATTTATTTATTGATACATAAAATATTAGTTAGCGTGGATTGGCGGATAAGCCCTTTGGCGAAGCTCGTCATCCGGCGGCCTGTGCGACTGACGAAGGAAGTACCGTGCTGACAAGCAGCCAGCCGGAATTGGTCCACGGAGTGAAAATGAGCGAAACTAGCGGACACCAGCTTGGCCTTGTCAAGGCACGAGGTGCACGAGCCTGTCGATGTAACCGTGCCCCTGTTGCCGTCGCCGTCGATACCGATGTCGCCGTTGCGTCGATGTCGATGTCGATGTCGATGTCGATGTTGAGAGAGGGAGAGAGCGCGCGCGTCGGGATGATAGGGCCCCACTGTCGTATATAGACTCAGGCCATGCCGATGTTCGAACATGTCGGAGTGTTTGCGCCCAGTGGCGCGGTGATTGGGGTTTTTTTTTTTTGGGGGGGGGGGGGGGGGGGGGGGGGTCCGCGCACTTGCTGCTGGCGGCGACCGCACGCAGGCTGTCGGTGACGAGAAACACTGTGGAGATATTGTAGCGGAGCCCCATCTCGCCCACGGCTGGCATGACTCTCTCCAGGGATGTAGCGCTACCTACGCAGCCCCCGAGCCGGCTCTGCGCGAGGCCGAGGACACGAAGTCGGGAGTCAGGTGCTGATTCCAAGGTTATGTTATCGGAAGGGCTGATTGACAACCTAAAGTCGACGAGGAATTCGTCGACGACGCCAACGTCGACATTGTGTTGGCATCGTGTCGGCACCCTCGACGCGATGTCGAGGGTGATGCCGAGCCCCTCGGACATGTTCCCTGAAGAGACGGACGCCGAGGGCATGGTCAAGCAGCCCCTCTTCCTTTATCCGGCCGAACGCACCTTCTCCCCCGCTGCATCCCCCTCGTCGCCGCAGTCCTCCACCACGGCGCACACCA
Organism: Tetraselmis striata; assembly: GCA_006384855.1. Lineage (NCBI taxonomy): Eukaryota > Viridiplantae > Chlorophyta > Chlorodendrophyceae > Chlorodendrales > Chlorodendraceae > Tetraselmis > Tetraselmis striata. The sequence continues at coordinate 29,049 of VCJN01002911.1, read as the reverse complement.
TCCTCGCGCCGGAAATTCCGAGCTCCTGCTCCACCAGCTGCACCACCTGCGCCGCGCCAATTGTGGGCTCGAAATCGTGCCGACGCCCGTATTAAAGCATGGCATCGCTCGACGAGCATATGCGCGCGGTGGGAAGGGGAAGGGGAAGCGGAGGATCACCTTGCCGGCCGCCTCGTTCGGCCGCCAGATAAACTTCAGCAGCTGCGTGAAGTACCAGAAGTTGCCCAGCTGCCTGAACCGCGCCGGCACGTTTCTCGGCTTGACGAGGTGGTTATCCGGAACCAGCACCTAGTCGGCAAGAGGGAAAGGTGTGTTGGGGGGGGGGGGGGGGGGGGGGATTGATGAACGAAACGAGGCAGCTATATTGCCGGGTGCCGGTACTCACATGCGGACGAGGTCGGTAGTGCGATGGCCGGTGAGCGGAATCGGACAGCAGCGCAGTGTAGAGTGACGCAGACGGATTTTGGTGACGATAGTGCGGTGGGGTTTGAGGGAGGGTCACCTCCAGGGAAGGGTCCTTCATGTCAATGGCGCGGCTGGGCGGGCTGCTCGCGGCGCCGCAGGTGCTGGTGGGCTCCAGGAAGCACGCCATGCGCGAGGAGGTCTGGCAGAAGTCGCCGGGCGCCACGGGGCCATTCAGCGCCTGCGGCACAAACTGGAAGCTCCGCCCCGCGCGCGCCGCGGAGGACAGCGCGCTCATCGCCGACGCCAGCGACTGCGCCATCGACAGGCTGCCCGGGATGGAGTACACCTGCGCAAGACAGAAGGGGGGGGGGGTACCTCGGAGGCAGCAATGGGCGGCTGGGGCACAGCTGCGAGCAAGTCGTCGCCTTGAATACATTTTACGACTCACTTGCCACGCCTGCATTGCGCCGACTCAAAAGATGGTCCAGGGCAGGGCTCCGCTTTTTTACCTTCCCCTCTTGCTGTAGAAAACCCTTGTCCAGATAGATACATTGAGCGACAGACGCGTCGTATCTGGCACTCGGTAATTATCGGACAAGCGCTGCTTTTTTTTGTAACAGCACATCAGAGCCCTGTAGTCTTTAGCCGCTGAGCCCCCCCGCCCTCCCCCCCCCACCCCGTTGTGCCCGCGCCGATGCTTCTCCTGCAGCTCCTGCTCGGGTCAAAAGCAGCGAACATGCCCTAGGCAGGCGTATCCTGACATCGGCAATCTAACTATCTGTCTGGCAATAAAGAAACCGATATTATTTAGCAAGCCTTCGGGACACCAGCTGTAGGTCTCGGCTGTTTTTTGGTAGATCTTTATAATTGGTAGATTTCTTGGTGGATGTTGTAGATTTCGGAAAAGCAAACCCAGAGAAACCGTATCCAAGGGGTGCTGATCCAGGAGATAACAAGGGCAGCCCTGGTGCCGCCCCAGCAAGGCTGGCGGTGGGGTATCTTCCGCTGCCGAAACATCTACCTACAGGCAGGGAGGCGACTGTGCGAGTGGGGGAGGGGGGCTCCACACCTTGAAAGCGTGCTGGGTGTGGCCGTGCGTGCAGTGCAGCGGGTCGCGCAGGTACTCCAGCACGTCCTGTGGCGGCGGCCCCCATGCGCACCGTCCCCCCGTCAGCGGCGTGGGCGAGCTGCAACCAGTGCCCCCCCTCCCCCGGGGCCTGCCATGCTGCTCATGGGGCGCACCTCGATGGCGTGCCCCTCCACCATGCGGGACAGGTTCATGCCGTGGTCGCCCTCCACGTGGAAGTCGCCTGCACGCTCGCCACCAGCATCGGGGGCGCATCACCCACACGAGCGGGAGAGACAGACGTTGCGGCGAGCGATTGCGTGAGGGCATGTTGGGGTAAGGTGAGGCGAAGCTGCAGCGGAGGCGCTGGGATGAGGTAGGGTGAGGTGGGGTGGGTGAGGTCGGGGGGGGGGGGGGAGCCACCGGTGAAGTAGCGCGAGAGGTCCATCTGCGCTCGCACCTCCTCCGTCGGGCACGCCCGCAGCGCGTCCGCCTCTGCAAAGGCAAAGGCGGCAATGTGAGGGCAAGTGTGCGGCACCAGGTGGTGATCATCTGGTTGCGAGGGCACTGGGGATCCCGGCCGCCGGCCGCCCCCTCTGTCCCATCCCGACCCTCCCGTCCCCCCCCTCACCCTCCTGGTGGGCTCTCTGCTTCCGCCAGCGCTGCACACGGCATGGCGGGCGCACCAACGGGGAGGTAGATCTTGGTGCGGCCCACCCGCGCCTTGCAGCCCTCGCCAAACCAGTCGCCCGTGCAGTGGCAGCCGCCGGGGTCATTGTCCGCGGTGCCGGCGTAGCCCATCCACTCGCTGGCCGCGATGCAGGGGTAGGGAGTGAGGATGGAGGGGACAGGAAGAGGGGGGGGGGGAAGGAGGGGGTGGGGGGGCAGCACCGTAGTGAGCACTGATGTTGAGAGATATGTTCGTTTGCTGCCACAGAGCTGCGCGTACAGGAATAGAAGGAACGATGAAGGAAAGAAGAGGAGCGGGCCGGGTGTCTCCCACCTGAAGGAGGTGGAGGCGCTGAAGATGTAGTAGGCGTAGTTGCCGACAAAGAGCAGCGCCACCATCGCGGCGGTCCACCAGAAGGCGTCCTCCCAGCTGCACAGCCTAGGCTCGCTGCTGCTGGTGCCGCCGCGCCGCCGCCCGCGGCTGGGCCGAGCCGCCTCGCCGTGCTCCGCGTCCCGCTCGCGCCCCGCCTACCGCTCGACAACACCCCCCCCCCGGTGTGTGTGTGAGATGGCGGCCGTGTACTCTTGCCCCCCCCCCCCCCCCCCCCCCCCCCCCCCCCCCCCGCCACCCTTCGAGCCAAACACGCTTTCCCGAAAGCACCAAAGTGGATTGTCAGAGGGAGGATCGCCACGGGCTCATCATTGCATCGCAAAGGTCCGTCCCTGGTGCCGGTCTCAGGAGTGCTCGCGACTACGGGGCGTCTTGTCGGCATGTCGCGGCGGCAACCACTACCGCCTCCGGTAACTCCCCCCTCCCCCCCCCCCCCCCCCCCCCCCCCCCCCCCCCTCCCGCCCGCCCCGGGCCGCCACTTGGGCTTGGGGCTGTCACAGGGAACGGCGCACCCCTGCTATCCCTTCCACCCCCATGTTTGCGTTGGCGGGGGTGAGCGCGCAGTAGCAGTCGCGGGCGGCAAGAAGTCGCGGGGCTCACATCCAACTCGTCCGGCGCCGCGCCGCTCGGCGGCTGCTTGCGCTGCGCGGCGGTGTTCATCCCGGCCTGTGACAGCTGCGTCGCAAAGACAGCAGGAGCGGGAACCGTGGTGCAGCCTTTCTTGACGTGCGTGTCGAAACCTGCTTCTCGTACTGGACTACTGGGGCCACTGTCGGGCGAGTGGAGGGCGTGCAAGTCGCTCCCTGCGCGGCCAGCCTACTGATTGGCTGAGCTGGCTCTCGACGCGGCCGCGCTATCGCCAGAGGTAGCGCGATTTTGATCACTAAGGGGTTGCTTTAACCTTCTCCATGAACGAAAATGAGCACGCGGATGTATCAGGAAGGCAGGAACCGTGCGTTGAGGCAAGGCGCTCTGGGTGTGTGGGGGGGGGGCGGAAGGGGTTCGGGGGGGGGGGGGGGGGGGGGGGGCTTCTGAGCTGCCGCGTCACGCTAATGGCGGATCAGAATCGTCCCCATTTTCGCGCAGACGTCGCGGAGATCTGTTGGTGTGATTTCCCGCGCAGCGTGGAGTATTTATTCCTTGTAGTTAACGCTGCGCGGTCGTTATTGCTACCGTTGCTAGCATTTTACTATTGCTACGGTAACTAAAGTGACGATAACTGTGCAGTAATATTAATTCGCCCCGGGCGGGTTATCTAATAATGTGAAAATAAAAGCATATAAGAATGGATTGCGAGTAAAAGTAGGACGACTTGGGTTATCTTTTTGGCTCGCTTTGGCTGGTATAGGTTCTCGCTTTTGCGCTGGTTATTTTGGACTGTTCAACATCGAGGTGATCTCGCACGTTTCTACCGTTGCGTTGCGCTCTAGCACATTTAATCGTAGTCATGAATGTCATAAAATCACCACCTGTAGAATCCTTACGTACTACAGGTACTCGTACAGTAGACATACTCCACTGCTATAGAGGATATCAAGTGGCCAGTATTGCATCAGTACATATATATATACATATGTGTACATCTAACTAAGTTCTTTTGATCGCCTATTCAGGGCTCTCCGTAGCTGGATTGCTGCCTCAATGATTCGCCGGTGAAAAGCAGTCGTATAGTAGACGCTGCAGAGGTTTGATTCACTGGTGCCAGTCCTGTCAGGGGCGAAAAATGCATCTGTACACGTCTGAATATCCGCATATCTCGCCTGCACATAGAAATATATGCACACATAAGTACTTGATCATTTGATGCAACGGCTACCTGTTCTTTTCGCGGCGCGCGGCGCCAGTGCATCAGCAGCCGGGAAGGGTGTCGTGGTAACTATTGATTCAGACTGACCCGGCGCCGCTGCCTGCCTGCAGTGTTGCACAACATCTTTCCCCTGGATAGCAGTCCCCCTGCTGGCGTCTACCAGAAACACCTCCTACATTAATCAATGATCAATATTAGTGGTTCGGACTGCTCAAATATCCATGGGGATTGATGGATAAGATTTTAATCTTTCAGCTGATTGTACTCGCAGCAATTTGAATGATGAGGCGCCACGGGATCCTTGATCGCCGTAACATGCCGATAACGGGCAACAGGCGATTGTTGTTTATTATGTATGATCCTGCACATGATGCAAACCGCGTTGTTATAAAACACACCAATACCTGCTGCGCACAGCCGATCTTCGGTGCGGGCACTTCTCATGCACATGCTGTGCAAATGCGGCATGGAGGTATGTTCTGGTTCGCCGCATCTCTTACGTTCATGCAGCAACTGGTTCATCAATTTGAGTGGGACGATGCGGCTGCACTTCCCATCGGTTGAGTATCACAGTTGTTGCCATTTTCAGTCCATTATTGATGTGGGCGATCAGTAAAGAAATGGTCTCTCACGTTGAAGGGGGAAAGCTGAACGCTCCTTACACGGCACTTGCCACACAAGGGGCATTAAAACGGAAACGGGATCGCGTATTGGAGAAGCTTCACAATGTCCCAGTGGCCAAGTCACTGCAGCGCCAATCTCGCCAACAGCGAGGCTCCCAAAACTGCCACTGCTGCTTGCAGTTGCGTACGTGTTCCGCTGGCATTCGACGAGCCCCCAGTGGGGCCTGCTGGCGGGGGAGGGGCAGGGGCAGGGGGCAGAGGGGACTCATCCTGGGGACTGTGCGGCGTGCCAGAGGGCGCGGGTGTGGGTGTGGACGTTGACGTAGGTGGGGCTGGGGCTGGGGTTGTGGATGTGTCGTCCGGCGCTTGGCCCTCACCACCAAGCACATCAGGCGACCCAGACGTAGCTGGCCCGCGTGGAGGGGTGCTGGCTGACGACGCGGTCTGTGTCGGGGTGGGCACTGCAGGTGCGGTGGGCGCAGCTGTGAGCGGCGATGCTGTCGATATCACGGGCGGTGGTGTGGCGGTCGGGACATGGCGGGGCGCCGACGCGGTCGCAGTCGCACCTTGGCCGGTGTAGGCAATCCTGTACACCATGTCGCTGCCGTCGTCCGAGACCAGCAGCGAGCCGTCGGGGTGCATTGCGACGTCCACCGGCCGGCCCCACGCGGACTGTCCCTCCAGCCAACCTGTGGCAAACGGCTCGTGGCTGACCGCCCTGTTACTGCTGTCCAGCACCACGCGGGTCACTTGATAGCCTGCGGGTGACACGGCCACATCGCAGGCGGCACACAGCCCTGAGCGGTCACACACAATTCCATGCTTACCAGTACAATGTCAGCAATGTAAGCAGTGCATCACAGTGCCGACAAGCACCATGCCACCAGTGTGCAGGGAGCTAACACCGCGTGAAGGTAGAGGTAGCCTATCGGAAGGGAAAACTCAATAAAAGTAGGGTTCGATTCATGGAAATAATCCCTCTGGGACCCTGTGGATGTGATTCTGCAGCAGGGCCACGGTCAGTGTGGTTTTGGAGCGGTTGTTCCAATCACCGCCTAGCCTGCTCCGAAACCATGCAATTCGGATCGACATCCATCGTCGGAAATGCTACCCAGCATTGTGACGTGAACGAATACCTGCATGTTTTTAATTTCGCATCTGGCCACTAATAACACAACTCTGATACTGCTGATGCTTGGCCCAGGTTCTCCCTGGCGCATAGCTCCACTCGGCGGCGCATGTGGTTTTGCACTCAGCAGCGCAAAGCACAGAATTAAGAGACATTAAATAATAATGATCACACGCCATACCGTACAAACACACACGGTCTGCGGATAAATGACGTTGTTGACCCCCCGCCCCCACTCAAAGAGAAAAAATGTAAAAATGTCAGAATAGCATGAACACAACACAAATATTCCGACACTAAGTTGCAAAAAAATCATAATTTTTTGGCCCTGCAGACCGTGTTTATTATACAGTATACAGTATGCCACCCCGCAGGCGGAGTACTGCAGTCGCGGCCGGGGGGATAGGCGCTCGCCTATCTTCTGGGCTCGGTTCCACGAGCCGTGCAGCGCGATGAAGACGCTGCGGTTGTACTCGGCCGGGAACGCGGAGCCGGTGTAGAAGTCCATGCCCAGCGGCGCCACGTGCGGGCCCAGCGCCTGCACGGCCCGGATGTACTGGCCGCAGTCTACCTGGCCGTTGGCGTTGACGGAGGGGTCCGCCACCAGCGTGCCGGGGCCCACGTCGCGATTGTAGGGGTCGCCGGAGCCAACGGTGTGGCAGAAGGGGTACCTGCAGCGCCAAGCCAGCACGGTGCGGCGTAACTCAGCGGCAAAACCCCGGTGCCCATGCATCGACAGTCACTGGCGAGGCCGCCGCTTGGAGCTGCGAGAGAGTATACAAGAGGTGGGGGATGAGGCAGGGCTGAGGCGGTGCGCACCCATAGTTGGGGATGCCGGCCGATGCGCCGTCGATCACATTCAGCTCGCAGTCCTGGCGACATCGACGTGTAAACAATGGGCCGGGTCACACAGGGTTGCTTGGGAGGAGAGGCAGGGGGCAGGCGCTACTTCGGACTCGTGCTGCATCTGTCACTGGTGCCAAGACGCAAGGAGACACGCAGGTAGGAGCTCGGGCACACCGGGATGTTGTCGCCCATCATGTCCCGGCCGTTGTCAGTGAACCACAGCTGCTGCGTGTCGGGATGCCATGCAAACCCCACCGTGTTACGGATGCCCTGCGCCACTGTCTCCACCTGCAACGTCTCCAGATCCAGGCGCTGCAACGACGCTGCAGCCCGGCACAGCACGCAGCATCGCACTCAGCGCACGGCGCTACTGCCATCGCCTGCCCATGCTCTTGCGATGCTCAGCTAGCCTGTGAGTGAGCGCCTGGCAATGCCGCACCAAAGGGAAGCTCCTCGATGCACACGTTGCAGTCAGCGCCGATGGCAACGTACAGCTTGCCATCTGGGCCGAATGCAGCGTAGCGCCACGCGTGCGACTGCTGGGAGGGGAACTCGCCGAAGACGAGGGTCTGCCGGGGAACAGGGCATCGGCCCCACACTTAGCACGATTCCAGCTGCGCATGCTCTGGCATCGCAGGGGCGAGCAGCTCCTAACACTCGGTGTTCCTCTACCGGTAGCGCCCACTACACCTAGTACCCCTCCCCCCCCCCCCCCAACCCCACCCACAACTTCGCCGTCAACCCCAATCGCTCCCTTCATTCGCCGGCAGGACTCACTGGCGCAGGGAACGGCGTCCCGTCAAGCGCATGCTGATCCACGTCAGAGTAGCGCCACACCGATGTGGGCGTCACAACGAAGAGGTTGCCGTCGCGCCATGCTATTCCTGCACGCAGTGTCGGCGCACGAAGCATCCGGTTAGATTTGGGACCCCCCCCCCCCCCCCCCCCCGCGCCTGTCCCCGCCGTTCTCCCTCTGGCCGCGGGCGCTAGCCCGTGAGGCTCAGGCCAGAGAGTTATAGGTCCGTGCGGCTCACCGTTGGGAGTAGGTTTGTCGCTAATGACCGTCGTCACCGTGTCAGCCTGGCCGTCGCGGTCCGCGTCCACGCAGGCGTACACGTTGCTCAGCTGCCGGGTAGACACGTACACAACTCGCGAGTCGGCGCCGCTAATCGCCAAGCTGCGGGCCGGCGACAAGAGGGAAGACGGCCGCTCAAAGCCCGTAGGATAGCACCACGCACACATGTGATCGGGCTTCGCGAATTTATCCGTGTCCCTCACGTCCGAAAAGGCGTTTGTTGTCGGCGGGGCTTACCTGCGGGCGTTGGGCAAGTTGGTCGCGAATGCGGTGATGGTGAAGCCGGCGGGCAGGCGGATGTCCTCCAGCTGCGCGGCGACTTGGTGGCCCGTCGCCATCAGCAGCAGCAGCAACAGCAACAGCAACAGCGGCTCGCGGGTAGACATCGGAGACCTCTTCGACTGCAACCCGGTGTTGCACTCCGTGATTGTTGACGTGAGCATGCAGGCAGGCAGGTGGGATCGCATTTTACGTCCGCGCTTGGAGCTGGCGACGACAACGACGGTGGTACTGGTAGTCGCTACCCCATAGTTAAAACAGCTGCTGTCGTTGCTGCGGTAGACAAATTGCCACAGTATACTGGTATACTAAAGGGTATACTAACTACGCATGTAAAAGTAATGTGTATTTAAATAATATTTCTGTCAGTTTCGTATCACAAAAGGACTTAGGATTACACGATTCTACCGGTACCACTGTTACCTGTTAATGGGCTGCAACCCCGCGGATGGAATGCGCGCAGCTGCTGCGCATCGCCGATACGGCAGCAGCAAGTGAAGGCAGCGCGCAGCCAGCATGATTTACCGCATTAGCGACTACATGAATATGGGATACTACGCCGTCTAGCGACGAACGTGGCGCTGCCACTGTCGACCGTACGCGTCGTACCGAAGGTAAGCATACAGCAGGTAGACCGGGCGGCGCGTGGCGCGGTAGCTCTACCTCACTACCGACCGCCCCCAGCCCCTGGCTTGTGCAGGCTCGCAAGTGTTGTGCGCCTGTGGCCGCTCACAGCGTTTGCAGCTGGGCGCCGTTATCGTGTCATTATCGGCTCATCCTACTACGGTGCCGACTGAAACGAAATGGCGCCGTTAGGCCGCTTAGCAGCGCGCGCGGGGCTCCTGCTCGGGATGCCGGCGGCGGCACACGCGGCGCTGCTCTCCGCTATAGACGACCCCGCGTCCCGGGAAACGCTTCTGGGAGCTGGCTGCCCTCCGGAGCTCCGCGACGTTGCGGCCCTACGCGCTGATATTGGCGCCGTCACGACCGGCGGCGTCAGTGAGGTGGGTCGCTGGCTGGCGGGCGAGCTGTCGTCGGACCACGCGGGCGAGACGGGTGCGGTGTACATCTACCGCGGCGCACTGCAGGCGCTGCAGGTGCGCGCCTTGGGATGCCCGAGACCGCGGCGCTAGTGCACTAGCGCCGGCGTGTGACTTGGTGGAGCACCGCGTGTGTGGCTACCCGCCGTGCTTGCCGTGTCTGATCGCGGCAACACGCAATTCCGCGTTCAATGGTTTCGGAGCACCATGTTCACCAAATGCGGCAGAAATGGTTTCGGAGACCGCTGGAACCGCGAACGAAATCACAAATTGCGCGATTTGCAAAAAGTGTGTTTCTTATGACAATATCTCGGAATGGTCTATGTTCGCATATTTTTCGAATCGCCTACTCTTCATAGACGTGAACGCCAGTCCATGTCGGCGAAGTGAACATGGCTCCATTTCCCCGCCGCCCTCGCGCACTGTGGCTGAACATGTGCGGCCCAACACTGCAATGATGGCAGGATGTGCGTTCCGCATATGCTTAGTATATTGCTTCTTATGGGTCGGTTTCGCCACAAACTTTGCGGTGCAGGTACGGAGCTGGCTGGCGGAGAAGGGTCTAGCATCTACCGAGGGGCTGGCAAGCTGCACGAAGTTCTGCGGGGAGCATGTTCAGGCGGAGTCTCTACATTTGGCGCTCATGGAAGCGCTCCTGGATGGGCCGCAGCGGACGGCGCTCGTCCCGCTCTGGAGGTTGTCCGGCTTCTACCTCGGCTTTGTGCCCACGGTGCTGCTGGGGCCGCGGGGGCTTTATGCCACGGTCGAGCCGGTTGAGACATTTGTGGTTGGGCACTACGAGGAGCAGTACGGGCCGCTGGAGGAGCAGGGGCTGGCTCCCAAGCTCTGCGCTGCGCTGCGGGTGTGCTGCGCAGACGAGGCACACCACCGGGACGATGCTGCGGAGAGGGCGGGCCCACCGGGATCCCTTTTGCGCAGCGCCTGGGCTGCGGTTGTGCGTGGGGGGTCGGCAGGAGCAGCCCACGTGGCCAGGTTGGTGTAGCAGCTTGCACTTAAGACCCATATTGGCACTGGGGCGGGGTTGGGAACCACAGAGGATGAGAGGGTACCATGGAACGCAGTCTCTACTTACTCTCCCGTCTACAAACTTAAAACCATACAAAATAACTCTCCTCGCCCTTGGCCTTCAGAGGGCTGCATGGTACAGGCTACGGCCGACCCTGTGCGGGTTCATGCAGCCGGACCGTAAGACAGCTGGCCTGTGAAGTTGGAAGACTGGCAGGAATAAAGTTGTAACAAATTTCAATTTCAATAACCTCACCCTATGCTAAATGAATGAGCAGGCTATGGCACCTTCCGGACTGCTGCAGTTTTGCTAGTAAGATGCTTTCAGACAGGAAGCGGAGATTGGGCAGCTCAACTCGCCTGCCACCCCCCCCCCCAACCCCCCTCCTCCCTCTCCCTACCTCCATATGCATCCATGGGGCCACTGCCAGCATTTGCCAAAGTGCCCTACCACCAGCCAAAGATCGTCGGCAAGCTAGTGTCAGCAACATGCGCGGCGGCAATTGCAGGTGCTGCAACGTGCAGCGTGCGAGGTCTCTATAAATTACCATGCCAGGCACAGGCCAGGATGGGACAACCAAAAACTATCCGAATCTGTCTACGCGAGAGGCGCAACGACAGTGCTGCGCCCGCTCATCGGTCTGACGTGGGCAAGCGCCTGGGCGCTGCTTCCTTATATGAGCGTATCCCCACGTCGCAAAGTATCAACACTACATTAATGGTAATCGATGCTTGCACATCGTCGAACGCGGCCAGTGAAGAAGCGCGGTGAGGGCACACTGCTGGCACAACGGACACAGGTGCTCGCTCTCCTGACATTGGATCCGTCAGCTGAGGATCATGTCCAGCATACTGAGGGCCATCTCGGGCGTGTCAGAGGGCACCTGCACCACAGGCATGCGGGCAGCCAGGCGGCGAGTCAGCGTCGCGCTCAGCAAGTCCATGGCAAGCAGGGATCATCCCTGCCCATAGCCAGGTATCAGTGCATGGCCCGCCCACCATGTGCCCGGCATTCATGATGTAGAAGATCGCCAGGTTCTGGTACGACTTGTAGAACGCGCCGGTGTTGCTGCCCGGCGTGCCCACATAGAGCGGCATCCGGGTGGCGGTCCCGAACTTCTTGGCGCCACCCCACTTCAGGCTCTTGAGCCACAGCTCGGTACCTGTGTCCATGGGGGAGACCGTAAGCTACTGCGTAACCTGCATCGCACCAAAAAAATATAAAAATATATAAAAAATATATATATATATATTATACATATATATATATATAGAGAGAGAGAGAGAGAGAGGCACAAATACAAATACATATATGTATATATACATATTGGCTGGCCTGATGTGCATCAACAACCCCAATGAAACCGGGAGACCTGTATGTGAGACCTGAGCACTGGCGGCAATAGATACCGCGAGTGATAAAGATGGACATCAAGTATAGCCGTCTGGGGAGGGGCAGGGTGAGCGATGCCTCAAAGCCGTTGCATGCAAGCCATCGCCTGAGGGCAGTGGGCGAGGCCGTACCGCGGGTGCAGCAGATAAGATCGAGCTGGCCGTTGTAGACGGTCACGTTGAGGCCAGCATCAAGCAGGTGGTCCACGTCTGTAGTCACGTTTTTCTGCACCGCCACACCCCTGACTGGTCAATCCACTGTTGGTACCTGAATCTGGTTGCCGGACCAAGCAAGGGGGTGAGAACCCGCGGGGGAGGGGGGGGGGGGGGGGACCATGAAGTCGTCCTTCAATTTCTTGAACACCTCGCCGGCCTGCCCGCCCCAGATGACGCCTGCGGGGATGACTGACCCCAGAGCCTCCTTCACCTAAGTGTCGACATGTTTAGAGGGGAGTCAGCCAGCCGCAGTAAAACGCAGCATTCAATGGACAGAAGGTAAGATTTCACCGGGGTGAGGGACACAGCTCGAGGTTGGGAATCGTAGGAGCTGGCCGGAGCGACTCCAAGGGGGGTGCCTGGTGCCTGGGCCCCCACCTCGCCGTTCATGAATTCGCTGAGCCCTTGGTTGTGGTAGGCCGCGAGGTGGCGCTCAACGCGGGCGGCAAAGGCCCCGCCGCCGCCCTCCATCAGCCCGCCGCTGCGCCACTGCTGCAGCAGCTGCGACAACAGGGGGCCGGCCGCCGCGCCCCACCTCACGAGTCGCCTCCCCCGCAGCGGGCCGCCGCATGAGGTGGGCAAGCAACAGGGAGCATGGGGGGCAGCAGAGGGATGGCGCCGCACCGCAGGAGGCACGCCCGCCGCGCCAATGTCGGGCACATTGTGCTGCAGCAGGTTGTAAAAGTTGACGTTGTCTGTCAGCCCCTCAACGAGGGTCTCCAGCTGCGCCCAGCCATCCGACGCCTCCGGGTACTCCTCTGGGGCGGCCGGGCGACACAGCGGCCCGTCACGGGTGCACGCCGCAGAGCAGCAGACAGCGATGCAGCCATGGAGTTGGACGATGCAGCGCTGGACTCAGACTGCCAGAGCATGTAGGGGCAGGGGCGCCTACTCCGGGAAATGGAGCTCTGGATGTCCAGCGCGGCCTCGGCAATCGTCTGGCAGCACAGGGATGGTTGGTTCGGGCAGCACAGAGATAGCACTCGGCACGTGGCAGACAGAGGAGGCGTGGGGTTGGCGGAGGAAGGCCGGGGGGGGGGGGGGGGGGGGGGGGGCACCTCGTAGTCGTTTGAGTCGAGCAGGGAAAAGTCGTTCAGCAGCGGCCCCCACGCCAGCACGAAGCTCACAGGGCTAATCCACGAGTCGCCCAGCGCGAGGCCCTTGAGGTTGACCTGCTGGCCAGCGGGGAGGGAACTGAGCGGGGGGACTCCTTGCTGCCATTCCACCGCCGCACCATGTGGTGGCCATGTGATCACAGGGCAGCCAGCCTACCCTACAGCTACATCCATCAACCCATCCACAGTCAAAGCACTTGATCCGACAACTCCCGGAGGCTTAGCACAGGCCAACATGCCATCTGCACGGGTGGGTCCAAATTGAGCGCCCAGCGACCCCTCCCCAGTCAGACCCATCCCCCCCAAGGGAGCCCCGGGTTCCCACCCTCCCACAGCGGTCACATACATCTGGGCGCGCACCTTGTGCTTCTTGTCGCCCTTGGGGCCGAGGAGCTCCTTGGCAAGCGCCACGCCCATCTTCCCACCGTACGACTCGCACACAATGGTGATGTCCGCGCCCGCCAGCCCCGGCTCCGCGTCGAGCACGCCCATAAGCAGCGCCGCGAGGTCCGCCCCGATCTGGCTGTTGTCCGTGGCTGTGCACCGCCAAGCAAAGCCGCAGCCTCTTGTTAGCCATGCCAGCCAGCGCCCACAGCGGCGCGCGCAGGGCGGAATGTCTGGCCAGCAGGGCGGTGCAGTCAGGCAGCTCAGTCACCAAAGGTGCCGCCCTCCTCCACGTAGCTGAACCCGGTGCCGACAGGGTTGTCCACAAACAGCACGTGCGCGCGCTCCGTCCACGCAAACTCGCGCCACTTGTCGTCCATGTCCACCGGCCCGACCTCCGTGAACTGCCCAAAGCCTGCAGCGCCGCGTTGCGACATGGCGGCCCACACACTCAGCCTTTCAAACGGTGCGGCCAGCCGGACGACAGGCTTATCCGACACCATCTGCTCCCTCCCGAGCAACCACCAGCCCAACACGCGCGGCTGTCCACCCAGCCACTCAACATCCCACTCCATCGCCCTTATATACACTGTCCTTTTCAACCTATAGGGGATAAGACAGCCGCCGAACCAACTCCTGAACTCGCCTCACGACCGCGCAGGTTATATTGCCGCAGAACTTGATCCGTGCAGGAGCTGCCCGGCCTTGTCGGCAGTAGAAAAGTCGAAGCGTACTCGTACCTGTCCCGGACGCTCCCGGGCCGCCCTGCAGCCAGATAATCAGCGGGGTGCCCGTGGCGGCGTCCCCGAGGGGCTGCTGCTTGTAAGGCTGGAGCCACCAGAACATGTGCGCCAGCGGGCGGACCTCCACGTAGCCCCAGCTCGCAGCTTCGGTGTATCGCGGAGCCTTGTACTCGTACACGCCGCCCGCTCCCGCATCGCGCCTGCTGCGGGAATACAGTTCGATGCCGCTGGCGTGCAGCCCCTGGCCGGCCGCCGTTGACAGCCAGGAAGCCGGCAGCAACAGCAGGACCAGGACGATCGGGGGTGACAGGCGCGGCATTGCGTGAAGACAGGGGGGGTGACCCGCTTCAGGGTCGGAAGGCGCCGATGCTTCTGGGGAGACTGATCGCGCCTGAGGGTCGGTGGGACGCGGGGACAAGGTACACCGTAAACGAGGCGTCCCTCGGCTTCGTTGGCTTCTTCGTCAAGAGTTGTCAGCACGCTGCTTCGAATGCATGCAGATGGATCGTTCCTACGACGATGGGCGCATATTCGCATATGATGCCTCAATCCTGGCTCAAGCGCTCCCTTCCCGGCGGGGGCGGCAGGGGGCCTTCGGGTGCATGGGAATGACTACTGAAATGCTCTTTATTTTATATGTAATGTACTTTTTGGTTACAGGGAGAGCGTCAAGAGAATGCACGCAAAGTACTGGGGAAGGAAAAAGCCTGCATTTAAGCAGAACCCTCTTAGCGCCGGGCCGCGGGGCAGGTAATTGTCGGCCGGCCGGCCTAAAGATCTTCCGCCGAAGCCGAAGGGACGGCTTCCGGTGTGCCGACAGATTTTTTTTCGCCCCCGGGACAGGACTAGCACCAGTGAAACCCTTGCAGCATCTCTACGACGGCCGTTTAGGCAGCAATCCAGTTACGGAAAGCCCTGGGTAGGCGACGCTCCGTTATAGTCATCAAGCAAATTGCCGAAGCATTCTGCAAGACTAATTAGAGGCCATTGACGGAATTTCCAACACTGTTGGATCACCGTCTAAAACACTGCCATCAAGATACCCGGCACTGGCCACGAAAGGTCCGCCCTACCCGTTTGGGCGTCGGCCCATTCGAGTAATGCGAGTTGGGGCAAGCCCCAACCCGCGGAGCAAAGCATTTCGGGAGTGCGATACATGTGCAACAAAAAAGGCAATGTGAGGGAGGGCCCGACGCCATATATAGCTGGAAAAATTTCCCATTCCCAGTAAAATCCAGGGCGCCGTGAAGGGAGGGAGGGACCCCGCCCAAAATAAAGGCAGTTAAGTCCTCAGGTGTTGACGCAATAACCTGACTACTAATAAAATCCCTGAACTCCGGAACTAACAACCCAAAATTATGACGGTGATACCCCCACCGCGGGCACTCCACCAACATATGTTCGATAGTCTCATATTCACCTCCGCCACATGCAGGGCAGTGTTCAAGGAACCGCTCAGGCATGGCATGAATCCGGGCCAATCGGCGGGCAGTGGGAAATACTCGGGTGCGTAATTGTATCTATCATAATGTGCAACCCGGCCACAACCCCCGCGGGGACACCCACACCGTACTGTGGCAACGGGTTTGACGCATAGGACGCCTGGATGGACATATATACCCCAGGTGTTATTGCGTGCTAACGATGCCGACGATTCGTAACGCGCCCACACCGATGCCTTTACTAGTTTAGCGGCATCGCGCGCGGCTAGTGACCTCCACTCAAGTGGAAAGTGCGCCCCCTCAGCTAGCCCTACGTTCGCCCTAGCTAGTCGATCTAACCACCGCACAGTCCCTGACGTCCACGTGTTAGGGCGCGCCCGACTTGGCTGATCTACTAAATGGGTTATACATGTATTCAAGTCGGATGCTTTAAGGAACGCCCGAGCCCGTGCCGCAGCGGCCGTAGCCTCTATGGGCGCAATATCCAATTCGTCCCGCATCATCGGTGCAGTGGCCACCCCAGGGGAGTTTTTACCTACCCCAATGAGGCACCGCAAGCACTGATTGAGTACGGTTTGTAATTTATTTGCGCCGCTAGTTCTATCCATGCCCCATACTTCACATCCATAAGTTAAAACCGGCAGTACACAGGTTTTAAAAACCGACACACGCACATTAATAGGGATTATGTCCCGTCCACCGACTAATACCGAATCGAGCGCCTCAATAGCGCGTCTACCCTTCTTAACCCGGTCGTCTACTATGTGTTGCATACCTAAATCCGACTTAATGACCGTACCCAAGTACCTATATTCATTTACAACCGGTACCCGTTCCCCCCCAAGCTGCCATCGGGCAGCTTGTTCGCGTAACGCGGTCTCGTCGGAATATCGGCCTAATAATGCCATCACCCCACACTTAAGTACCCCAAATCCCATAAAATGGTCCTCCGCCCACTGCGAGAAGTGGGCGAACATGGCATGCAGGTTATCGAACGACAGAGATATTCGGCGAGAAATATGTGCAGTACCACAGAAAGCTTATTTTATTTTACTTTATTTTATATATCCTAGTAGTTACGTGTCATCCAGAGCCGGACGGCGCCATCCACCAATCGCCCATCGTCCGATGATATCGGCGGGCGGCGGAGGCTGATGAAGCAGATGATTTTTAATTTCAATTTTGTATTCGGGCTACAGGCACCAGTAGGTCGCTGAAGCCCGGATTATTCGAATACCAGGTAGATTACAGATCACAGATCATCTGAGACCCGGTATTCAAAATAGTCGCCAGCCAGAAGAAAATCGTCGTCACAGATCGCAGATGAGCAAGCAATTCGTGACGTCACAGATGAGCTTGCAATTGTCTGGCGGTACCAGAGCTACTGCAGCGAGCAGAGCCTGGTTACGAGGACGTTCGACCGGTCAGCCGAGTGCCCGGGCTTTTCTCTTTACGTACCGACCTAACGAACGACTACATAAAACAAGAAGGATGACATGCGTCTGCCGAACCTCAAACAGCCAAAAGGAGTACATTTGGTTGATGTGTTTTGGGCCCACATGGCACAGCTCTTTTCGTGGCCCTCGACAAGTTGATTGCTACCTTACGTCCCTGCTACTATAATCAAGAAGACCTCACCCCCTACCTCGTGCGCCCGGAATCGCGCCGAGGCCATCGACAATCCAAGGCGTTTCGCTTTTGTCCAGTTTTCCTGCGGAGGCTTAACGAGATCAATAAGCGTGTGCACGGTGCTGACCAAGGTGGTGTGATGGACGTACTACGGGCCTTTTCAGCATGCGGCTGAGCATTTGGGCTCTGCGATTTTCTGCGACTTGATGAAGGACTACAAGCGCCGGGTCTTCGATGCTACGGTCGCGAGCAGCGCGGAGGCTACCGCTACCGGCCGAGTGGCGGCGGCGCTCGTTGGGCGCGGGCGTGGAGTGGATGTGGCGGCGGTCGTGGGCGAGGCCGCGGAGGTGAGCATGAGTGACAGCGAGGGGCTGATGGCACTTTGCGAGATCACTTTTCGGTGACCGCCGCGCAACGAACCTACTTGGCAGCTCAACGGCGGGATGAGCGCTATGTGTCCGGTCGGAACCATACCCCCCATCTACTCTACAGACTTCTTTTAGACCTTCTTCGGTGCGACGCTTCTTACAACCACAGCCGAGTGCGGCTCAGCCATCCGCACACCTTCATATGGCGGCTCCACAAACCGCTATCCGTATCATCCCATCACTGCATCCCTCGGTTGTTACACTACATGTTATACAACTAATTTGCAACGATCATCTTTCGCGCGTGCACTTTACACGTGGGACAGGCGCCATAGCGCGACGGGCGCGCGGGGCGGCCCTCCTACCTTAACCTTGCCCCGCAAACCTGTATTGGTGCCGTGACTAACCCGTCTAGCAATTACCGGCCAACCGCGGGCAACCAAACCGCTGCGGCCAAGCACTTTGCTAAACTGAGCCGCCCCGTGTTACTCCATCGGCCAAGCGTCGTACTTGCGTAGTTGACGAGCCCGAAGTTGGCGCTCCATGGGCTGCTTCACTCCGGTCCCGTCGGCATGAAGCGTTTGGCTCGGACGACTTGGGACAATTGGCCGTCGACCTACTCTCCAGCTCCCTCACCGCCCATACGCTCAAGAGCTACGCCGACAAGTTGTCTCAGTTTAAGGAGTTTTGCCCCGATACAGAGAACACCAGCCCGCTGGAGGCGACCACTGCTGCCATTGTTGTCCGGTACGTCGCTTATAGTGAGCGACATACATCTTCGACATCTCGAAGGATGTGTTGATTGGTGAGCGGGGCCTCATTGGGGCTTGGTCGTTACAACTTACAACCTGATCTCACTGTCAGCAATCAGCACGTCCTTCGAGATGCACAACATCGACCCCATCGTTAAGGATAGCATGCACGACCTCACCACCGCGCATTGTGGCATGCCGCTAAGGCAACGCCGCATGGAGGCTGCCCCTTTACGAGTCATGTTGCTTGCCGATGTTACTGACGTCTTCGTCGAGCAGGCCGAGTTGATTGTGTATGCTCTCTTCCCCGAGTATACCAATGGAATACGACTTCCGGGCCTTCATTTCCTTGGTGGTCAACTTCATGTTCTTTGCCAGGGGACTTAATGGCGTGTCCTGCCGAGTGCGGGACGTGCATGTCGACTCCTACAACATCACCCTGCAGATGTACATAGAGAAGGTAGGGGCGTGCCGGACCGCGCGGCCCCGACGACCTATGTGTACTACTCTTTCCCGTGTCGGAGCTCCCCCGCGTCGCCCGTCTCCTGCGCCACTTCATCGACAATTTACAGTGTACTCCCCTGGCCCATGTTGCCATGGCCGAGGCAAACTTCGGGGCGGTCACCCCGAGCGAGAGGTCTAAATCTTGGATGGCAGCTACAATGCCGGACGGGTTCCCTGCGGCGGCCGTTCGTCTCATCGGTGCTACTCCTCCTGCCGGCACTTCCTGCAGCCCTCACAGCCTTCGCAAGGGTGCAGCCTCATCTGCTACTAACGCCGCGCCAGGGCTATCCCGTACTATGAGAGAAACCACATCACGGCGATCCTGAAACGCGAAAACGCGATTTTTGTACGTCCTTGTAACACCACACCACCTATCAGCGGTGCCTGGCTACCACACGACCTCATGAAGCTGCGGTTGCTCAGCCGCAAAATGCAAGCGAGCGAGCGGCGGCGGCGGCGAGGACACCGCAGGCAGTAGCGGAGAATGTCTCGCTCCGCAGCAACGTTGACATGCTCAGCAAACGTGTTGAGAAGCGAGTGTTTACCGGGGCCGGTCAGAGCCACCACCTGCCTCCACGGCGGACCGACCGGTCATCACTCTCCTTTGCTGTGTCACGCTCCATCGAGCGCATCGAGCCCGCCCTCCCCCCCCCCTCCCTCCCTCCCTCCCTCTATGCATGCTTGTTTGCCTGCAAATTCATGATTTTCACATCATGTAATCAGACCCGATATTCTTCGGCAAACCAGACGTTCCTTGTAAAACGCTGTACCCCTAGAAAAGGGTTGACCACGGCTAGCAATTAACAGTGGTCAAGGAATGACGCGTGCACCCGTTATCTTGTAATACATGTACATTTGGAACCAACTCAAGGTCAAAAAAAGCGTAGGACGTCACATAATTGTTAGCTTAGATAATCAATTTGTTACATAATAGTTTGTATACTAGTCGTATACAAAATTAAAAGTATACATACCAAATCTATGTACGACTACTACACCTCTCCACATAAGTATGGGGTTTGTGAATTCGATCCATATGCCCACGCGCGGAGACACTGAGACCGTGCGCGCGTGCATGCATGTTACTCAGGGTCGACAGCTCGGGGGAGGGGGGGTCGGGGGGGGATGCCGTAATAGCGCGATACACTCCATGTTGCCACGCGGTAGCCGTTGCCGTCAACACTTTCATTTAGGCAAAAGCATGGTTTTGGGCGCTAGCGCTTCAAAACCACAAATTGCGCCACTCGTGAATAGGCATGGCTGGGACACCACTGCCCCCGTACTCATACCACATCACCCTTGGTATTTGATCACTATCCACCATACACGCTGAGCGTTGTAATTGGGTCATTAAATAACGACCTGGACCAAGCCCTACGTGTCGATGACGGTGATCTATGGTGGGCAAAATCATGGACATAATACGGCTGTAATCGTTGCACGCGCATGCAGGAGAGGGTTTTCGCGGCCCCCTTGCCGTATGCTAAAGCTTCTCTATATGATAGTGCATGCCCGCATGCTCATAGCACGCCACAGTGAGCCAAGTGGGACGGCAATGGCGTGCACCTTAATGCGTCGATGTTGGTGAAAATAATGTTGTGAAAGGGGGATCCGGCATGGCGGCCGTGGGCATCGCTCAAGGGGGGCATGTGCCAAGTATGAGTGGTCCGTGCACGAGTACACGCAACACACGCTACTGTCCCGCCACTGCGCATCAGGTTTTGAGACCCTCTTGGCGTAAAGTTTAACGCCAATGTGTTGAATACATGATGACACAGACGTCAAATTTCGACCTATCCTTTCTAAAAAATCATAAAAGTGCGTAAATGAACTCGGACGACCGTGCTGAAGTTGAAAGAATGGTAGCTAGCCCTGCTCGCGTAGATTTTAGTGGTATTCATATACAATTTTTCAGACTTCTCGCACCGCACTGAGCGATACCGCGAGTTTGAGAGCGGCGCCACAAGGCAGCACTGCAGTGGCGACGATGGTATTTATCATGCCACATCGTGCACGGGCACACGGGTTTTTCAAGGTCGGGGCAATCCTCCTCGGAGGGTTGTGGGCCGTCCGCCATATGTTTGTCCTCCGCATGGGGATCCGGTGAGGGTGTGCGTGTGATGGGGTGTAGTGGGTCCATGCACGAGTACACGCAACACACTGTCCCGCCACCGCCGTGTATCGGGTTTTGAGATCCTCTTGGCGTAAAGTTTCACGTCAATGTGTTGACCACATGCTGACAGAGTCATAGACGTCGGGTTTCGACCTATCATTTCAAAAAAAACGAAAAAGTGCCTAAATGGCCTCGGACGACCGTGCTGAAGCTGAGAGAATTGTAGCCATGCTCGCGTAGATTTTTTGTGGTATTCATATTAGAAATTTCACACGTCTCCTCGCAACGCACCGAGCGATACCGCGAGTTTGAGAGCTGCACCGCAAGGCATCATTGCGACGATGGTATCACGCCACATCGTGCACGGGCACACGCCACTATGCCCCCCCCCCCCCCCCCCCCCCCCCCAAACAAAAGTACCAAACAAAAGTACCTTAGCCTCTTTGCTGACATGTCTCCTCGCCATGGCCATCCCACCATGAAATGGTATATGCATGCGCGGCGGACATGCGGGGCACCAATTCCCATAGTTGTGCGCTTACAGGAAACGCTCAGTGTGACGCAAGTGCCACTCGTGTATGACACTTGTTAGGGCCCAAAGGGCTTGCTTACACCCTATGGTGATAAAGGCTGAGCATAAATGTGCAACATTCCAGGATTTCAAGTCACAAACCCTATATTCAGCTGCCCTACTGTTCGTAAGCTCGGATTCGGCGAGAAAGGTGCCTGGGACTTATGTGGAGGGGTGTATGTTACAACAACATATGCGAATCGATGAGCCGTAGAAAGGGATAGGGGCCCAGCCTCCTTTTTTCAAAGCGGCGAAGCCGCTGTACTTCGGATTTCAAAGTTGAGTCTAGTTTTGCCGAAAAGGTCGCGCAGAGTGTTTAATACGTACAAGAGCCGAAATTGGTAGGAAGGTTCCGTGAAAACGTGGAGGGAAAACGGAGCCGGGGGGGTGGGGGGGGGGGGGGGGGGGGGGGGGGCGTACCGTTGTGTGTAACGCAATAAAACTGGAAGATACATGTACATGTATTTGGCTCAGCTGCTAGGGCTACTCGTAATGCACCCAAAAGGGGCGCAACGATGGACGGGTTAACTAATAAGGCAGTTACGATTGAATGTTTTGTTTTAGGTCCCCCCCCCTCAACTTTACCCCCCCCTCAACTATCTTTTATTAGGTCTGACAGTACTTAGTAGAACATGCCCTCAGCTACATAAAAACTCCCACTTGCATGACTTTTCTGAACTCTTTCAATGCATGGCTTTGTACAGGAAGGTGTTACCTGCCATATGCAAGCATAAAACGGAGAGGGGGTGGGGCACTTTTTGGAACCATTGGCAAATTGCAGTCAGCATCAAGGCAACCCAACCATATGGTGGCCCTATCCACCCCTCTATGTAGTACTATGCTACCGCTGACCTGCTGCATGTCGTTATTACTTGCTGCTACTCATGTAGCTGCTCTGTCCTCAACTCACCCATGCTATGCGATGCTGCATACCTGCTAATTAGCTCATGAAGCTTCTCGGCACAGTTGGCCCCCCTCACGAGCACTTGGTACTACCCGCCCCGCTCATAGGTTTTGCATAGGGGCAAAACTGAAATTGAGTTACAACATGCTAATTCGCTGCTCTCCGCCGCCCGAACCGAGTTGTTCTTAGGCATGCAATCTCTAACCATAGTAGGGACACATATGTGTATTGCAGCTCCGGCTACCGGCCTTCCTCTTATGTTTCCATCCCCGCATCCTTCCGCTGCAGTCTCGAGCTGCCCCGCATGTCTACTATCACTGGCTTTGCGGCTTCTCCGTCTTCCACGCCCAGTTTGGCATAGAGCCCCAAGCAGTCCGCTAGTTGTTGGTCCGCTAGTTGCAGCATCGACCGGCTGCTCCGGCAGGCATCGGGCTAGGGCGGTGCCATGTTGCCGTCCACTCCGACTAAGGTATGGGTGTCCCGCAGAGGAGACCTAGCTGGACTAAGGCAGCCAGAGCGTCCCGCCCGCTCTAGGTATCGTGCAGAGGGCCCCATCCCGAAGCGGGCGCCATCGCGGTCGTTGTTAGATGGGGGAGTCGTTGTTGATGGGAGTGTTGCATGTGCTGGTGTCGGCGAGCAGGGAGCACGGGGTGCTCGCCGAGTGGTGGTTGTTGGTGGGGGTAGGCGGCATGTTCGTGGGCGCCGGAGGTGCTTGAGGGTGGGTATGGCGGTGTTGGGGGTCGGACGGTGGCCAGCGTTATGGGTGGTTGTTGGGGGAGAGGTAGGTTGCTGCTTTGGGGGCCGGGGAGGCGCGGCGGAGTAGTCAGAGCCAATCGTCGTCGTACATGGACTCTCTCCCATGTTCGTCGTCCTCTTCCTCGAGGTCGGAGTAGTCCTCCCACGAGGGTGGCTGGTCGTCTGTCATTTGGTCGTCCCCCACGGGGGGGTCCGGTGAGGGAGTGCGTGTGATGGGGTGCAGCGGGCCGCCCGCGCCCAAGGCCGCGATCCCGGCGGTGAGGCGGGGGTGCGCGCAGGGGGAGCGTCTGGTGAGTAATGTGACGGCCTCCGAGATTAGATCTTTGCGGAGGTCGGCATCGGGGGAGTTGTCGCGGCCTGAGGGTCCTCTGGGGCCCGGGTACGGACCGGGAGAGAAGACGTTGGCCTGGGGGTTGTGGAGGATGGTTACCAACGCGTTGTGGCGTTCGACAAAGGTGGTGATGTCGTATTGGGGGTTGGCTATGCCGTTGAGCACCAGGGTGGCTGTGTCCGACGGTGGGAAAAGTCTGTATTCGCCCGAAAGAGATAAGTGCTTTACGCCGTGTAGGGGAATTTTGTAGAGCGCCGGCACGCTTGGGCAGCCGCCGGCGCCAGGTGGGGGTATGTTGACGCGTTGGGCCCATGCCAGCGCAAGGTGTGGGCGGGAATAGAGGGTTGGGGGCGCCCGTGGGGCTGTGGAAGGTCCGGCCGAGCCCGGGTCTGTTGGCGGCGGAGCCGCGGGCGTTGCTGGGACTGAGGTTTTGCCTTTTAGGCTTTCTGTAGGGTAGCGGCCGCCTTGGCGACCGCCCCGCGCGGAATTTCGGGGGTGGGGCGCGAGGGCGCGCGCGCCGCCTGGGGCAGGTCGTCGGTCGCCGTAGCGGCGGTCCGCGACCCATCTGCGGCACCTCTGTACTTGCCGGAGCAGCCGACAGGCGCTGGGGCGAGTGGTAGTGCCAGTTTGGCGTCTTGGGGATCGTGGGGGGATTCTAGGACGTGGCGTCTGGTGCCCAAGTGCATCGGCATATGTGGCCGTTTGGCGGGCAGGGGGGGTGGGGCTTGCGGCGGAGCCGGCCGCATGGGCGGGCGGCCCTGGATAACAGGTGACTGGCTGCGGTCGCAGCGGTTTGACGGCCCTTGTTGAGACTGCGTTTTCGGCAGCGTTGTATTTGGCTTTTGGTTTTGCCGCTGCCGCGAGGGGCAGCGGCAGCCGGGGCGTCGTTGGGCGGGGGCCCTGGTGCGTGCGGCTTTTGAATATGTAAGGATCTGCGCGGGTTGCGGAGGGTCTCATCAGCCGGCGCGGTCGGGTTCGCACTGCCCCGGGGGGCGTGTGCGGCCGGACCGGTCGGGATCTCGTCCGCCTCGACCTCCATCGCGTCTCCCGGGAGTAGGGTGTGTGGGTCTGTGGTGGCCGGGTCGACCGGTGCGTCCTATGGGACGTGCTAGTGAGTTGTGTATGGCGGCGGGGCGGCGGGGCCGCCGGCCGGTGGGGGCAGGTCTGCCGCGGCGTGGCCCGCTTGCGGCCGCTCCGGATCCCCCAGCGATGATCCTTGCCTTCAGCCTCGATGTCCTCGTCTCAGGGCTGACCGGGGGGTCTATCCTCCCGACTGCCGCGGGAGGAGTGGGGGGAGGCAGTCGGTGGGCTTCGTACGGCGGGAGCAGGAGGCGGCAGGCGGCGGTGGACAGCGCGTGGCGGGGTAAGAATTTCGGCCATTCCGTACTTTAGCCATGTGGTGGTGTTGCGACGGGGGGAGGATTTTTGAATGGTACATGTACTGGTGATTTCATCGTCCGATGCTATTGGTGAGCGTCGGTACGTACCAGTAACATGCTGTGAAAGAAAGCAGAGAGTAAAGAGGGGCAAAGCTATGTTGTAGGTCAGCATCAATCATGCCTCCATTTGCTTCACCTGCCCATATCAGCGCAATGTATCAGTGGGCGCAACATAGCAGGGCAATCATTAAGATAAGGCAAGGGGCATATATATGGCGGGGTGCAGAGATGGCTACAAGTCTCACCTGATGACCCTGCGCACATGACACATAAGATGGGGATGTACTCCCATGCAAGCGGGGCTCTCCTTCTTGCGCGTGTAGTACTAAATCTCCACGGGGTAGCACAGGTCATGCGGTAATCGCTGACAAAGGAAGCATGATGGGGATGATCCTCATCCAGGGGTTGCATGCCGCACATGAAGATGCCAGTGTTCAGGACATCTGCAAAGCCATAGGAAGCCAACCACCTGCACCACTGGAGGATCAGTGCAATGTCAGATGCAGTTGATGCATGCATGACATGTTGCATGCAAGGGG
Organism: Tetraselmis striata; assembly: GCA_006384855.1. Lineage (NCBI taxonomy): Eukaryota > Viridiplantae > Chlorophyta > Chlorodendrophyceae > Chlorodendrales > Chlorodendraceae > Tetraselmis > Tetraselmis striata. The sequence continues at coordinate 3,495 of VCJN01002911.1, read as the reverse complement.
GGCGGAGGAGCCCACCGCCAGTTTCCGCTCCGCGTCGAACGAGAACTTGTCGGTTGGCAGGTCATGCATCACCTTCCACAACTTCTCATGCAACATGCGGGTGATGTCATACTTGTCTTCGGGCTGGCGCCTTTTACTTCTCGAGGCGGCGGTGACGTCTATGTGTTGCATCACGCATGATGCAGATGCTGGCGTCGCCTCTCAAAACGAGCTGGCTGTCGAAGTCGGCAACCGCATGCTCCAGGAGCTAGCGGAACGTGTGCGTCTCTAGCCACTGCCTATTGAAATCGACGGCCCTCTTGCCCATGAGCGTGCCTTCCCACACCACAGTCATCAGCTTTATTAGGCTGACTTCGTCGTCGTCTGCCATCGATCCCTGGCAACGATGGCGGGCCAGGTTGGGCCCGCGGGAGGTAGCGCGTGATTATCTAGGCTGGCGGAGCGCCGCCACCACGCACTTTGTATTACAGTATCGTTTGCCGGATGATATAGATACCGATGCCAGTGCACGCGGTGCGGCGGTGAGAGACCTAGCTCAGGCCCCCAGCCGCCCAGTACTGCTGAAGTACTGAAATGAATAAAGTTTCGACCCCAAATTTAGATTCCCCCGCCCCCCCCCCCCCCCCCCTTCAGTTTTTCGGAAATCCGGTACCTAAAACAGACCATATTCAATCTTAACTGCCTATTAGCCAGCGCCACTCAGCAGCACCGGTAATAGCCGGCGGAAAAGCGGTTACGATAGGAGGAAACCCCAAAAACTAGTTTGAAGCATGATTCTATGGTGTACCTGTATCTATCTACTAATTAACCGCGCATATTTGTACGAGTATTCTCCGAGTTTGGTGTCCGTTTTATTTCAATAAATTCCATAAAAGCTCAGACGCTGGTTTGTCAGCTTTGAACACTCTGACGTGCGGCGCAGGAAAGGCCGTCCAGCTGTGTCGTCACAGCAGAGCCAGATCCACCATCGACAATCAGAAGTCGAACCCGGTGCCCGGAGGCACCGCTTCAAAGTCCTTGTTCCACGGCGAAAAAAGCATGTCTCCAAGGGCTGTGTTTAATAATCATATACTGTACTTCAGGTCTTGCTGCCGCAAGATGATACGCCGCCCCATTAAATACAATATCGTTGTCTTGCCGTTTCAATATCGTTAAAATTCCGCTTCCTGGAACCCGACTCGCCTTGCCGGCGGACGGACGGATGAGCTCAGGCGGCGGCGCGGACGGCCAGGCGGCTGCAGCACGGCGGCGGCGGCGCACTGTTCTAATGGGTTTTAAACGGAGGTGCAACTTCATCCCCCGGCGCATCCGACAAACACACTAGGAACACCCTCGCGGATCGACTCGGCGTCACACGCGGCCCGCTCACTGGCGGAGCATCTCAAGCCGGTTTCGAAGATACGCGCACAGTGTCCCCCGCTGTGGCCACAGCACGGTCATTCTGATTTGGAGAGGTACTGCTTCGACCTGCAAAATGCACGTCGCCGCTCGCGGCGCAGGCTGCGACTCCGGCCGGCGGCGGCCGACGCTCGAGAAACTTCGCCGCCGCCGCCGCCGCCGCAGCCGCAGTTCCTCCATCACGCCGGCTCCCTTCAGAGCATCTCTCCATCCTTCGAGTGACATCCCTTGCGCCGTTGGCATCATGGCCCATTTCAATGGTGCCGAGACTGGCTGAGCCCTGCCGGCTTTCGACACCTTCGCCAATACGCTTCGGCCGACAAAAAACGGCTGTTTGAACTGGTCGGCCGCCGACGGCTACCACATACACATACGGCAAGCGATCTTCTTCCGAGCCTCCGCTGCTGTCCCCGTTGGCACCACCAACGCCGTCGCGACCTTCACCGCGGCGCACGACTCCATCCCACGTCGAAGTAAAGCATTGATGCGAGCGCTGCTGGGAAGTCGCGCCGGTGATCTTCGATGGGCGTTCCGACGGGTGTCTGCCGACGGAGCCTCCCCGCCGCGCGGTCCCGAGGTGAGCGACGGCCCTCTGCCTACTCGCCCTACTCGCCTCGTGCCAGAACCGAACGCACCCAACCCAGATTGATTCCCCGTGCGTAATCACCACAACCCGCGTGCGTAATCACCACAACCCGCGTGCGTGTTCCGGTTCTTTCGTGAGACAAAAGCCCTCAGTCATGCGGCCAAGCGCGGCGGCGGCGGCGGCCGCCGCCGCCACACGTTCTCAGGGTTATTTTGGCCGTTCGACCCTGGACACCAGAGCAGGCTCTGCGCCGGGAAATGAGGATCATTAATTGTCGCCCCAGTCCTAACAACATTGAGGATTGACTTCAAAATCGCTCCTACCCTTGCGATTCCGATCCCCCCGCAAAGCTCTCGGCCGCCCTCCATCTCTCATCCGCCTCTCTCGCCGGACTTCGCCGCTCCGCTGCTGCTGACGTGCTGATGATTATGGATAATCCCAGCTCGCTTTGAGGTCCCTTTCGGGGGACGGTGAAGAGAAGTTTCCGTTCTCACGTTTTATATTCTGAACGTTCACAGCAGCACCGGCTTCTGTCCCGGTGCTCCCTCCGCAAGCCCGCTCTTTCCTCCCGACCATCACTGACCCCCCCCCCCCCCCCCTCCAACCCCCTGACCTGACCTGCAGGTGTTTCTGGACCCTGAGCCACAAGATGAAGCTCAGAAGCCCACCCCCAAGTGAGCCGCTGGTGCGACCCATGTGCCGCCACGCTAACACCGGGCCAGCCTGGTATTGTTGCAAGTTCGAGGGTGGCAATGCGCGTGCGATGATGATACAAGTATGTTATCGGACTAGAGTTTCCGAGATTTTCGTTGACGACACAACATATTCCCTTGGCTGTCTGAGCTCCAAGCAGCATTGAACCCCCCTGCCCGTCCCCTCCAGACTGTCTCCTCACCCAACCCCCCGGCTTATCTTGGACACTTGACTGACCCACACGCCCCTGTGTACCCTCGTCAGGTCCTTCAGCAGGCCTGCGTCCCTGATGTGTCTCCATCCAGGAGATGCTCCTTATCCGCAAAGCCCTTCCTTCACGCATGGTGAGGCCTCTAGACCTGCTGTCACGATCTCATGCGCCTTGGGTCGTAAGTTTTGTGTCTGGAGACGCCTTGGCCGGCTTAGGGGGATGAGGACACTTTCCCCGAGTGATCGACGCTGAACACAACTCTTATTTGATTTTACAAATCAAGCCAGTTTAACTGACCCCTATGCCCGGCCAAGGCTGCCCGCCGCTTGTTTGTGTCTCTTGAGAATGGTATTCCCCTACTGCAGTGGTGGTGTGTCAGTGTGAACATTAAAAGCTTCTATTCAGTTGGTGCTGGTGTTCCTTATACATCCGTGCCCGTTCCCAGAAGCTATAGTTATGAGGCCATTCCAATCGTCTGATCAATACCTTTGGGTGGCTGTCGACCTGCCTTCCGCTATCTCGCCCTGATTGACGCTTCAGAGTCGGGACGAAGAGGGCAGATACCTCCTGCTCCTATGACACATGTGCTCGCCACCATGCGATCTCC